>JABBWD010000023.1:0-524666 GCA_016628565.1 Suillus placidus | reverse complement strand
ACCTACGACACCTATTCACCCGGCTGCCCCATCATGCAATGCCGCCCGTTGTCGATGTTTCATTTGCGCAGGGTAAAGAGGTGCACCCGGTCGATTTTTATCACTGTCTTGGGTGTCTGATAAGTAAATTTACAGCGTAATGCTGCAGCAGGTCCTAAGGATACCGATGACGACTTGATACGTGATGAAGACTATCATGGACCTCCTACACCGGACCCCAATTTACAACAGCAGCAACTGGTAGCAGTGCAGGTAGATACCGGGGAGCATGGAGGTGGCCGGTCGTGTCGCTGCTGCTAGAGCGATTGGTGTATGTCCCTTGAGTATCTCAGTTATATCGTTCATCTTGTTGTGATATCTACATTGACTTGAAGCAGTATTTTATCGATTGGTGGATGAGTAAATCCTTTGGATATTTGGAGAGTCCCTCCTCTAGACCTAATTATGACAGGAGAGTCACGCGAATTGCTTCCGCGGGATCAACCGTTTTGTACTTACTTATGTTAGATGAAACCTCGCGTCCTCCATCTGTAAAGCTTGACTTGCGCTAGGTTACTGAGCGTCAGATATCGTGCTCATGTGCAATCTGGTTTTGTGAACTCAGTTTCATTCTCGTCGGATGACAGTTCGCATCGTGACTGGTCCTTTCGACAATACTGTCACCTGTGGGATGCCACTGGCAGTGACGATTCAACGTTCAACGTTCAACGGCAACACTGCCTCTAATGGCATGCAGTGCATGGAAGGCGCCCGTAAATACAGCATGCGATCCTGAGCGTCTAGCAGGTCTCTTCATCGCTTCCACCATCTCCTCTCTTCCTTCACCATCGATCTCATAAATTATTGTTCAAGCTCTACTTCGCTATCCAACCGCTGCAAGCACGGTGTTCTTTATCGATCAGAGTCTATGTTCAGTGAAGCGAGTGAGTCAAGCACATCAGCTGGACGGAGAGGAGCACAACGAGAAGCGCTGTCAAACCCACCAGCACCAGTTGTACTACTTCGGACGAGCGCGAAGGATCCACCCACCCTATGGTGCACAGCACCGTCAGGATGCACTTTGGGAAGGTGGGCAACTACATCGCAGTGATACCTACCAGCTTACCTCACTGTGAGCAGGTGGGAATGAAGTGCTGCCTCCTGTATGGCATCAGTTTAAGGCGGCGGATGGTAAAACAAAGTATCAAGACCACACGCTCGCCATGGCTTCATGGATCCAACCTTTACCAGGAGTGCGGCTAGGTGAGCGAGAAGAGTGGCACTAGGAGCGATGAACTCAAGGTTAAGCATAGACCTTCCTGGACAACTCATTCCCGGATGCGAATGGCAGATCTCACCACTCGGTCGGTCCTACTTCGTCAACCACAATACTCGAACCACGTCGTGGAAGAAACCGGCCCCAGAACGTCCAGCAGGGAGCTTGATGCCGGAGTGCGTCATCGAGGGTCACTCTCAATGCATATGGAGCCTTGCCTACTTGGGTACCAGTGGCAATGTAATGAGCGCGTCGGATGATGATTCGATTCGTCAGTGGAAAAGAGACGGAGAGCCAGTAGGAAAGCCTTTGGAGAGCGACGGGGGAGGGATAGGCTCAATGGCAGTCTCTCCGAATGAAACAATGGTCATATGTGGAGGTGCAGATAGCAGACTGCGGCTGTGGAACATCAAGAAGGGCAGCATGATCGGTGACCCGTGGGAGGGGCATGATGGTGCAGTGAGGTGCCTCGATTGGTCTCCCAATGCCCTGGAGATAGCAAGTGGATCGCAAGACGGCACCATACGACGCTGGAACCCGAATACTGGTCGACAAATAGCACACCAATAAAGACCAGTCATGGATGGGTTGGTGCCGTCAAATACTCTCCACACGGTGACAAATTCGCGAGTGGCGGGACCGGTGCGATCTGCATGTGGTCAAAGGACGGCAAGCTACTTGTCGAGATCAAGGGACATGAGAGCGTGGTGACGTCGTTGTGTTGGTCCAAAGATGGCGCACACATATTCTCCGGATCACACGATCACACGATCCGAAAGTGGCGGGCGATTGATGGGCAGGAGCTCGTCGTTTTTCGGGATCACACCCTCGCCGTCAGATCCCTCTGTCTTTCTCCCAATGAAAGCTATATTGTTAGCGCATCCTATGATTTCTCCATTCGCATCTGGGACCTGAAGACAAATCAGCCAGTCGGAGATCCGCTTTTGCATGACGATGAAGTCTTGACTGTTGCCATGTCCCCTGATGGAAAATACATTGCCAGTGCTGGATTAGACAAAAAAATCTATGTATGGAGCCTGGAGGCGGCGCTCAAAGTTGTAGTACGTATGCACTTTGTGTCCGATTTCCCTTCCTAATACCTTTGGCCATTTAGGGTGCGGATGATGGCAATGCGAAGCTCAAGGCAAGTCCTCTCTGCTTCTCTTTCACACTGCAATTGACATCTTTACTAGGGACGTCCAGCCCGGCCGAGAGTTGTGCGCCAACCAATTCTTGGTGGAGAGTCTTTCACACCAACCAAACCTGATGCACCTGATGACCATGGAATTATTAATGCTCTTGACACTAGTACGTGATCGCTCTTCTGTACCAATGTCACTGCTGACGGATTGCTCAGAGCACATCAAATACTATGATTCAAACCAAGGACCGCCGGCCAACAAGGCTGATCAAGAATCATCTGTAACACTCACACCTCCGCCAGGACAAGTCGCACCAGGAAGCTCTTTGCCCAATGGTATCGGTGCCATGCTTCCAACAAGTCCTCCCAAAGACACAGACAAAATCCACTGGGCTATGCCCCAGCCAAGAACCAGGCTTGGAACTCGTACACCGAATGGTGCCCGTGCGCAATCATCTCCCAATACCAAAGGTTAAAGCGCCGACACGCCTTCGAAGAGATGATCGGAATCTGTTTGAAACGAATAACGGGAGCGGGATAGAAACCGGTGCTCCCGTCGAGTCTAGTATTACTTCCCGAGATCACACACCATCTCCAGAGCAGACCCGAGCACCGTCATATTCGCCACAAGATCTTACTAATGAACTCCAGGGGAGATCACGCTTTCCAATAACTTCTGGAGGCTTTGGAGACATCTGGAAGTGTGAATTAGTGAAGCCTGATGGGACCGTTCAGGTATGCCCAGCTTCTCCCACTTCCTCCAGTTGTTATTGACCATGACCTAGGTAGCAGTGAAGACTATTCGTGCGTTCGAATCCGACAACGAGGTCTTGATGCGAAAGAATAGCAGGGTAATGTGCTCTTCCATGGTGTCGTGCGTGTCGGTTTATCTTATGTTGAATCGACTTTAGAGAGTGCGTCGCGAACTCAAGGTTTGGGGCCGTCTCAAGCATGATAGCATTCTTCCACTCTGGGGAGTGGCAACTGACTTTGGACCCTACCCCGCAATGATTTGCCCATGGGCTGATAATGGAGCTCTCACGGGCTATCTTGAGAGGCAAGAAAACTTGTTGTCGTCTCACGATAAGTTCTCCCTCGTAAGCCCTGTGCATCTAGCATATTCAAGTGCTTGCTGACCCCCTTGCGCTTGTCAGCTGAATGACATTGCTCTTGGGTTGCAATACCGTAAATTCATCGTTCACTGCGCCCCAGTTTTCAAATACTCATGTTGGTTCAGTCCACAGCAAATCAGTTGTCCATGGGGACTTGACAGGGGTGTGTGCGGCCACATACAGAAGGTTCTCATCACTCACGTGCGAACTCTCCAGTCAAACGTCTTGATTTCTGGCAACGGTCGGGCATGCCTTGCTGATTTTGGTCTCTCCACTATCATCCTGGAGTTCATCGGTACCTCTTATTTTACGAGCTCCATCCGGGGGAACGTCCGATGGGTAGCTGCAGAATTATGCGAAGTATCAGAGGACGACGAGCTCGAGCTCAGCACCGAGTGCGACATATACTCATTTGGCAGTATCACACTCCAGGTTGGTAACTCGATGTCGACCAAGATATGCTGTTCACTTCGCACATGCTCTAGGTATTGACTTGCAAGGTACCCTACTACAATGTGAAGAAGGACATTGCGGTGTTGGGACAAGTCATCAAAGGTATGAAACCGGAGCCTCCTAAGGAATCGCAAATAGCGCCTGGGCACTGGGAGTTCATACAGCGATGTTGGTCGCCTCGTGCAAGTCGTCCGTCGATTGCAGAAATCGTAACGTTTGTAGCATGCGAACGACAAGTTCTGTCATCCTAGTTCTCTGAACATACCAACAGTCTCATGGTGTTGGAATGTAACAGGAATGCGTCTATTTTAACGGATGGGCCACTGTCTTTACGAATGGCGGCAAGCACAAGGAAAATCGTGTTAAGTTGTCGTGGCTCGAAAATGAGGTAAAGGTCACCTACTTCGGCTTCCAGCAACAACGCATAGTACAGTCATGGTTAGGGTGTGTTGGGTCACAACCAGATCCGTATCACTAGTTGGGTGTACCAGGGCAGCAGGAGGTTGCCATTGGGCGTGAGTGACACCCGGACCAGTCACTGATGTGCGCCGGGAAATCATACTAGCCCAAATTAGGAACGACTGTGTTTTTCATCTATAAAAGTCTGACTCTGACTAGGGGATACCCAGCGCCATCGTGACTGCGGGAGGTTGTGCTTGGTTGTGGTGAGCAACTTGGGGATGTCGTAGTTGACATCGACGATGGATTGTGCCAAGGGCACGCGTGGCCGCCGCGGGCAGGAAGCGAGGCTTATCGACCTTTCCACTTCAGTATCATCATAGTAGTAGAAGGTGCCT
Organism: Suillus placidus; assembly: GCA_016628565.1. Lineage (NCBI taxonomy): Eukaryota > Fungi > Basidiomycota > Agaricomycetes > Boletales > Suillaceae > Suillus > Suillus placidus. Next base: position 519,908 of record JABBWD010000023.1, on the reverse strand, counting down.
GTAAATACAGCATGCGAACCTGAGCGTCTAGCAGGTCTCTCCATCGCTTCCACCATCTCTTCTCTCCCTTCACCATCGGTCTTGCAATTTATTGTTCAAAATTTACTTCGCTATCCAACCGTCTGCAAGCACTGTTCTTTATCGATCAGAGTCATGTTCAGTGAACCGAGTGAGTCAAGCACATCAGCTGGACGGAGAGGAGCACAACGAGAAGCGCTGTCAAACTCACCAGCACCAGTTGTACTACTTCGGACGAGCGCGAAGGATCCACCACCCTATGGTGCACAGCACCGTCAGACGACGTCCGACCAATTCGCGTCCATTACTTCATCAGCAAAACTCCTCAAGGTACAAACCTTGAAGGACTTCGCGGCGGCACGGCCAACGAGACGATCTGCTCTGCTCTACGTGGGATCAACCTTGGTCCCAACAACGGTCAGACCCCCCTGGACAAGCGAACTGCACGATATTACTCTCAGCAGCGCAGAGAAAAATACTGTTGGAAATTAGCTTGCAGCAATATTGGATTGAGTGTTATTCCTCACCTTTCAGCTCTCAACTGATGCCACAGTCCGACTCACTCCACGATAACATCCGTGAGGACAGAACCACCAAGATATCTCCCTTGAGCTCGGCTACTTCAGTGTCGGGCTTGCTGACATCAAAGGAACGAACAACCGCGATGAGATGAATACTGGAAGTGAAAGGAAAGGTAAAGTGCCGATTGTCGAAGGATTTGAGACGAAGACAGGAACATCGAGGCCCCACCCCGATGCAGCATTCAATTTCTGACGAAGAGCTGGTATTCTTGACGAAGTCAACCCTGTTCTGCAACAAAAGGATGAGCAGATTGGGTTTGAGTCTCACTTGGTCACTCGTTACGACAGCCTTTCGGTGCGTTTTTGATAGCGCAGCAGCATGAGAATAGAAGAGAATGTGCACCAGTGAAAGGGGTGGCTTCTGTTCACATAATGATGGATGTCAGGATATTAAAGATATTGTCTCCGCTGAATACGCCGTAAGTTACAAAATTAGGGGCCACTGCCTTGTGGCGCGGTGCTTTACACTTACATAATTGAATCCTGCTACATTGGTCATATTGCTAGCGCAGCCAGACAAAAACCCGTTGAAATGGATGCGGACATCGTTATCTGGCTGAAGGTCGATCAATCAACAATCAGAATAACATCGCCTAACCTCGTTTGTGATAGTCGTGCACCATAGTGATGTAAATTTAGGGTCTGATGTCGAAAACTCAGATGATAGGATCAAAGCAAGCCAATACAGGAACACATGGGGGAGTTGACGAGCGGGGTTCCCTCGTTATTTGAAAAACGCCCCTTACGAGTGCGTCCACTCTGCCCTGCGTTTCTCAACAAAAGCAGCCATACCTGGCAATATTAAAAGGGATTAGTGTAAAACCTAGTCAGATAACACAGAAAGTATACCCACCCTCCTTCTGATCCTTGGTTGAAAACAGAGCATGGAATAGCCGCTTCTCAAACCTCAGTCCCTCAGCGAGGCTCATTTCAAATGCTGCATTCACAGCCTCCTTGCCTGCACCCACTGCGATACGTCCCTTGCTTGCAATATCGCTCGCCACCTTTACGGCCTCATCAACGACACTGCCCTCTCGTACAACTCGTACGATGCCCCAGCGTTCTGCCTCGTCCGCGCCGATTATACGTCCGGTAAGGACGAGTTCCATGGCACGCGATTTACCGATGAGAAGGGCGAGACGTTGAGTCCCGCCGCCGCCAGGGATGACTCCGAGATTGACTTCTGGCTGCCCAAGTTGTGCTGAGGGCGCTGCGAGAAGAATATCAGCCTGCAATGCAAGCTCCAAGCCACCGCCGAGCTGAAGCAAAGAACCTGAATGGAAACGTAGTAACTGACAAATGACCCTAAGAACATACTGCGTAACCGCTGACAGCTGCAATAACTGGCTTTTTAAGCTTAGTGATAACTTCCCAATCAGCGAGGAAGTTGGTAGTGTAAGCTTCTGCGACTTCAGGAAACTTTGTCAGAAAATATTCAATAACTAAGGAGAGATGCTCACAAGACTTGTCCTTCATCTCCTTGATGTCCGCACCAGCTGTGCATAAACAGATCTAGTCGAGTTCATATTCAATTGACTGAGAAACGCACCCGCAAACGCGCGTTCTGACCCAGTGAGAATTATAGCACCCACGCCGACATCCTCATCAGCCTCCTTCATCGCATCAGATATATCTTGGAAGTGCGCCGCATTGAGTGCATTGAGTGCCTTGGGTCTGTTCAGAGTGATGAGCGCTACGCCTGGGCTGGGCCGTGAGACAAGGACATTTGCATATTCGCGCCGGGCACGCAAGCTGGTGGAGAAGAAACGTGCGTTGCTGCTTATATGGCGGAATGTTGAGCGGGAGAGTGCGACGAATGACATTGTGGATCGGAGGAAACAACGCCACTGGGAAGCTCCGAGCCTCATCAGACGGGCCGGGTCACCGAAAGTGGCCGAGTTCCGCACCGTTTTCAAGTTCACATCCTGAGTGCTAGTGAGACGTGCCAACAGTACATACTCCACTGGGAATCTAGGATGTCACTATAGCTGTAAGTAACCGAGGCCAACATTTCTCCTCTTGAGCGGTTCAAGCAGTAGCGATTGACGCCGTCGATGTGCTGATCCCGTCCCTGATTACTTACTGTGGAAATTTTAGACTTGATGATGCCTTGGCGATGTCAGTCGGGGTTATCTTTGAACGAGCACCTCGTCTGGTGTCATGGAACACGATAAGCAATTGGAGGTCCTTAGCTCGTGAGTAGCTCAGTTACAGTAAACGTCAGCGCTTCAGCCGTTACAAACTGAATGTTTCCCCGAATACAGTCTTCTCCAAAGGCAGAATGAAATTCTTGACGTCCTTAAGAGCTCAGAACTAGAGAAAGCGGACAAGGATGTCCGATCACATTTCTGGAAAACATATGAGGTGGTAGCAGAGGAGGTCGACAGCGAATTCCTGGAGCGGTACAATGGTGATATCGATATCATCCCTACTTTCGTGCGTTTCCTTCCTTTAAACAGTTTACAAACCATCCCAATACAATCTCGCAGGCGGGTCTCTTTTCAGCTGTCACCACCTCCTTCATAATTGCGTCACAACCTAATGCAGGAGACACCACCAACAAACTGCTGACCCAACTCATATTACTCGCGGCAAATGGTACTTCAGCACCCCAGAGTATTACGCTTCCGCAACCAGCAGGGTACTCGTCAAGTAATGTTTGGGCTCAAAGCCTAGCCTACGCCAGTCTTTTACTTAGCCTCTTTGCTGCCTTTGGTGCCATCCTGGGCAAACAATGGTTAGGCTATTACAAGTCCAACAGATACGGCCATGGTTCAATAGAGGAACGTGGAAGAAGACGGCAACAGAAGATGGAAGCACTAAGGACGTGGTACTTTGATGCCGTGGTTCAGTCATTCCCGGCGTTGTTGCAGGTTTCATTGTTCCTGTTCGGTGCCTCCCTCAGCATCAATATGTGGTCTCAGCAACAGACCATCGCACGTGTCATCATCTGCATCACATTGTTTGGCGTTACGCTTTACGGATTCACCGTCTTCGCGTCCCTCATGGCCTCGGATTGTCCCTTTCAAACGCCTGTGTCTGTCGTCATCAGGCTTGCTTGGCAACTCATAGGAATTCGCATGGTTCAGTTCTATGTTCTATGCCATTTGCGATATGCTCCGCGATACATCGGGTTAGGCATGGCGCTCGGAAAGTCGCTTCTTACGGGACTCGCTAGTGCTAGAAGCATGCTATCTGCTCTCCATCGGATAGTTACCAGTTCTTGTTTGCGTTCCATCCGAGCTCTGCGATCCGGTTTATCTACGCAATCCCGTGCTCCCGTGATCCGCGACCTCGAATTTGGCAAACTTCCCTCTAAAGCAACGGAGTCTTACCTTCCCGTAATTTCTCTGTCGTACGAATTTCCAGCCGTCTCCGTCGCATCTTCGGATGCTCCTTCCGTAAAATGGTTGCTCGAGACGTCCACAGATCCCAACGTATTCATTGCAGCTTGCCAACTAGTCCCCGAAGTTGAATGGCCATTCGATTTTGAGGTTTCCGGTATAATTTCTCTTTTGCATCGCGGGCTTGGAAGCTGCTTCGATACCAAAGATCGGCTGTTAGCACCGGCGAAAGAACGAGCTTTAGCTTGCGCGACAGCCCTCGTCCATCTCAGTGGAAGGGAATACCTTCGACTGGACGGGGAGTATTATTCCGCTGCGCAGTGCCCTTCTCAGCCTAGATATCTTCACTTCTGGCATCTCCTCAGCCGGGAATCGCTGGATGCTGATTATGCGTTGAAGATCAACCTTGGGCAGAAGTGGATAGCTGATTACACCTATCGTTTCTTCCGGGATACGCCAACATTATCTTCAGCGTCTGATGCTACCTTGTTATGGCTCTCCCAAGTCCTTCCATATGTTTTCCTCCTTCATAAAGACATCGACGAGCTCGCGCAGATGGAGGATTTAGCATTGAGCATCATCTCGATGCTCCTTGAAGCCAGAATACCGAACAAAGCCCCGTCAGCTCAGGTGCTCGCTAATTGTACACTTCTTGCTGGCATCTTGCTCGGGCTAAATGTCGACAAAACGGTGCTCGTGAAGGTTGACAAAAGGTATGTCAATTGTTTTGTTTTTGTTAGATCGCCTATCTGACCGCGACCAAAGCGCTGCTATCGATGTTCTTGTCACTAAACTCCTCGCCTGTCTACAAGGCTGCGTTGATGGGGCACATCCACAACACTACGCTTGCAGAGCCAAGAAATGTCTCCCGCATGCCCTTCGCATCATTGAGCTGACAGGCGCAGTTCCCCTTGACGGCTCGTTTTTCCGAGCAGGCCTTGCTTGCTGCAAAGAAATCTTCCTCGAATGCTCAGCCATGTCTGACAACAAAACTGAGGACTCGGAAGACATGCAGAGACGCTTATTCGAAGCAGGAGCTGCGTTGCATACGGCTATTTGTATCCCTCAAGGCCCTCTAGGAAACGTCTACAAGCCAGACGACTCCTTCCTATATTGGTATGGGGAATTCGCCTGGGCGCACGACACTCGTTCTTCCCATGAATTTGACTGGCTCATTGATTATATCTGCGAACTGCGCGAGCTCGAGGGTTATGAGGTGGAGGATACTCTTGCGGATGCACTCCTGGCGCTTAGTGCTATGAAGAGTCTCGGAAGTCGAGCGAAAGAGGCTGCCTATCTGGAAGTCCTCTTGTGGTCTATGGGATCGGAACAGCCTGCCCGGCTGCGTTATGCCGCTCTGCGTGCTACATACGAAGCGCGAAGAACACTACTGGCCGCTATAGAAGATACAGATGGCTATGCTGATTTACGGGAGAAACTACTTGCGCTTTCCCCCGCCATCCTCACCGCTATCTCCCCTAGTGAAGATGCTAGTCTGGAAGGAAGTCATAGTGTCGTGTTCGATGAAGGACGTGATGGATGTTACTTGAAATTCCTCTTTGCCCTTGTAAAGAATCCTGCGTGGTGCAGTCGCCTTTCCCTAGACGACCACATGAACAGGTGCATCAGTCTTATGGCCGAAGCCGCGGACAGCAACCCTCACGCATTCTATCTTTCCGGTATTTTCCTGCGGATCACGGCTGTCTCAAAGTCCTTGGAACTTCCACTCCACGACATGTTCTCAAGGGCGAAATTATCGTCACTCGTCCCTGGTGCATGGGATGCATTCCCTAGCGTGTATCTCTCAGGCAACGATGATTGTGTGGAAATCTTGCCAGACCTTGCGGAGTTGACGCTTGAATATATCCCGCTGGACATATTTGCACTCGAGGCGCTTGACGAGCGAATAGACTGGGTGCTAGATGTCCTGAGAAAGTACTCGGAGCCTGAGAACGTTATTTCCGCGGTGGAAATATTATTAGAGGTGGTCAGAACCAGGTTAAACTCACCGCTTGTCAGTATATGATCATGATTCATGATGGACAGTTTGATTTACACGTACGTCTAATCTATATATATATGTGTGTGTATGTCTAAGCTACTTGTCATTGCAACGTTTGCGATGCAGGGATGGTCGCTTAACAGGGGCAACTCATGTCCAAGCTTGCCTTATGCAGCCTACTGCAGATGTTTTTTTACTGACTACGCTCCGACTGAGCTGGAAGTCCAGGCCCTCAGTGATGAATCGCTCATGATCACTCAACATGGAACATGCGGACATGACATCGAACATCAATATCAAGGCATCATGAATATGACACCACTCGTCATGGATTCCGGAACGAATGCTATGCTGCTCATGATACACTGATGGGCCGGCTGCCTTTCTGAATGCTCTTCTGTCTGATCGACGTCTGTGCTCGGTGCACTATATCCGACTCGACGGTACATTGCCACGATAAATGAATTCATGTAGCAACGCCAGATCGACACATTCTTTGGCAGCAAGATGAAAAGGTCCTGAATTGCCCGAGTTTTTATTGGAAATATAGAGTCATTATGAACTCCCATGACGCCTTTGCTGCAGTCCTGATCGCGCCGAGGATCGTGCTATCGCAGTTCAAGGTTTGGGGCTGATATCTGTCCTTCACCCCCTGGCAGTCGAAAGGGATCTCTGATTTCATACGTTCACAGCCCTGGTAGCAGCGAGCACATGAAAACTCTATCACGAATCCATCATGATGCGTCGAGCCCAAAACCGTCCGTCCCCTCTGCTGTTGAATGGTTTTGTCACGACAATAATATGGGACAATTGTGGCGGCAGAACCACCCAATGGTCGATGACAGGTAGGAATTCTCCTGGATGTGATATCTACGACCTTGGCAGATCTTCGCTTATTTGAGCAGGGTGAAGAACGCATATGGAGAATCAATCAGGCAGCAGCGGCGATTAGAGGAATACATCGTTCATGATTGGTGCGGATAGAGCCATAGGCCAGTGTGGTCAGGTGTGATATTTCCAAAGGCATCCAGAATACTAAGATCCCTTATACTCTCGAACTCTATTGGCTTGAATTTTATCGGGGAAATTTGAAAGGGATGATGCATGCATCATGATCTCGTTCTTGGTGATATTCGTCTCCTAGCCAAGGGCCTTGAGAAAGTCTTGCGTGTCCTGTGAGTGATATAGATGGAATTCCTTGGCACCAACTTGAACCAGTCCAGCGACGTACGGTTCTGCGATGTGGACCATATTTTTATGTCAGTGACTCAGTGCTAGTTGAACTGGTAAATACATATTAGGCGCGTCGAGTCACGTGACCTATCATAATTGCTGCTGCTCTAAGACTCTGTTGAAGCGCTTCTCGCAAACAGTTTCAAGAGCTCTGATGTCTGCATACGGTACTACGCGCCATCACGGTCAGACGTCTGCGAACTCAACTCCAGCATCAACAACTCTTTTTCGCCGCCTGACATGGGAGGGTACTGTTCCCCTTGAAATTCGTGTAGACTCAAAAGAGTTGCCAGCGAATTCCGATCGCGGCCTGGAATGTTATTACATTCAAGCTCCTCGCGTCAGTTACTTGCCTCTTCTTATGCCTGAGATACGACGGTTCTTGATGGATGTCGTATTCGACGAGGCAGCTGGAAAGATGCTTAAGGAGGAAGAATGGTGGTTCGAGAGCGAGGAAGGTACACTATTGAAGTGGTTAGTTTCAGACCCTTGTAACGCGGTATACAATTCATCCTGAACACGATCTTCTGGTAGGCACTGGCCGATAGGGCTGATCTACGATAACCATACTATCTCTGCTTCAATTCGGCCTCCGTCTCAGACTTCTACATCTCATTACAATCTGCAAGTGACTCCCTTGAAGCTCATTCTCCACCTTGCATCACCTCCCACAGAGAAGCTTCTTCTCTCGCCTTCTGCCGAGTCGTGCAAACAAGCTTACATGGGGCAGCTCAAGGAGGCAGACTTCATACGATGGGGAAACACGAAGCGCATGACAGGTCTCCGGAAGCAAGACCAGGATGGTATCTGGGAAGGCATCAAAGAACGTAAGCCAGCTGTTTCACTCTATGTATGCGCGACTTAGTATGCTTGTCATTTCTAGATAACTTTGATGACTATTGGCGCGTCGCATCGAAGATAGTGCCTACAACCGCACCTGCGCGGTCGAGTTCTCCACCACCTTCCACGAATCCATCAATGCATATAAGGCCGCCATCTGCAGACCCGCAGAGTGCGCCGGATCGCGATAACGCTTATAACGTTCGCAGTGTCCCAGTTAGGTTGTATTTACCTGATGGGCCCGTGATGCAAGACGTTGTCTCTCCGACCCTTGAAGATGGTGTGTTTCTCTCCAAAGGACTGCTGGTGAGGGATTGTCGGAACTGATCGAGTTACGCAATAGGCTCGGCGCATACCCTCGTGCATTATCTATCTACGCATCTTCCCCTCCTCTTCCCACCTGCACCATATTCCGGCCCAGAACTTGCTTATGCTATGATGCATGGTGTGCTGGTGCCCCCTGATGCGGAGATGGCATGGCTAGGGGCTTGTATGGCAGGTGCAGATGGGTGGGTAAGTGTTTGCGTAGGAATCGCACGGTAGGCAATTGTAGTGCATTTTCTACTGACCTGGGCGATAAATGTATGAGATACCCTTTTTCCACTGTAGCGTGAGTCAGTTACATCTTTTGAGAACTCTCTGGGCAAATTTCACGTCAGCAATTCAAATTCTCACTCGTCAGTCAATCCTCGGTTGTTTTGCGTCTGTCTGCCATCATGTCCGGATCTCAAGCCGGTCAATTTGTTTTACTAGAATATCACCTCCTAAAAGTCCACCCGCGGGCTGCGTCTAATGTATATTGATGCAACCTTCCCGGTCCTGATCGAGATCAGTGGTAACTCACAACAACAAGAGCATGCGGAGAGTTGATTACATGTATTTAAAATGCCTTGAAGTCCATGGCTCGTGCCAAATGTTGACTACCACTACTACATACGAACTGTAGCAACACTTGCACTGTTTGCAACCATCATGTCGCGGCGGTGCGTAGTAGTAGGGTTGAACTTTGAACCCTGTTAAACCATTATGCATTATGCTTCAGCGCTCAGACTCAATGCCCTTCTCCTATGACAGGGTTGAGGAGCTTGCCGCGAAGCTACGCATACAATCGACCCTTGACGCTTGGACTTCGCCGGTCGGCGGGGATGAGCAAGCTTAAATTTATAAAGGACACACAGTCAGCATCACAGTTTTACGCGAACAGCCTCACCGAGAAGCCCGATTGCCACCCCGCAAGTAAGTAAGTGACCGTGCCTAAGATTGGCTCAACACTTTTTGGCGTGAAACGCGGGACTATACTTGCAAGATTACTGTATACTCAGCCTCCAGGGCACAGGCTTGCATTGATTCCGGGACGTTGCATACCTCGTGATAATTGAGTCTATTCAATTGTGTAGTGCAAGACTAAGACTCAGGCTTTAAGTTAATCGCAAGCGACTCTGCTTGGCACCGCCGGCATATGTACCCGCGAATCATACACTTGTCCCTCGAGCGCAGCAGCCTCGAAACTAGTTCTAGATGCATTACTAGCCGTTCCTGCACTTCCATTCCTGTTACAAAAGCCGTCGGAACATGTACATTGGACAGTTCTGAACATGTACGTATCACAGCGATCCGAGCGCCAACAGTCACTGTAGTGCACCGAATCCCGGGTTTACGAAGTAGCCGATCGGGCTAGCATAGGTGAGGTAACCCTGCTTAGTAGTCTCGTAGTATAGAAGGAAGTCAGTTGTTCCACATAATACAGCATGTGTTGACGGTCCCGACTTACAGGCCCGCAACTGGAAGAAAAAAATGATAGAACACTTCCCATTCTGAGCAGGCTGTGCCAGAAAGCCTCGGAAGTCGAGAATTTCTTACTCAATGCCAACGCACATTATTAATGTTGCACAGCACGAGCGCTGCGCATCATTCGAGCGTTCTCTTCATCTTTTTCATGATTAAGCTTCGTGATTAAGCTAAATAAATACATTGTAAGTTAGCTCACAGCGTGGGATGCTGTTAATTCAAACCCTGTTTCTGAATCGGCCCTACTCGGCCGCCGGTCACTTCGTAAGTAAGAACACAACCGAATGCGCGAACTACGGGGTTGGGAAGTTGTACTAGGAGCGCCTGATCGGCGTGTGATTGAACCGTGAAGGGCGAACCAACTGCCGATCTTGAACATGATGGTGATGATGATGATCGACCTTCCCATGGTGATGTGCCGCAGCATGCACGTGGAGCTGAAGTTCTTGCAGGTTGCTTTAAGTTTGCTCTGCAAGTTCTGTGTATACATGCATATGATTGTACATATCTAATCAATGTAACGTGCAGTCTGGTGGTATTATTGATGTGAGTTAATCTATACGTCAAGTGAATAAATAGAGGCAGCACGAAACATATGGTCCATGAAGGAAGCCTGCCAGCGGTCTCAGGGTTGAATGAGAAACCAAAGCGTCTTCCCGAAGTTATCGACCAAGGGAGAGGGGCATAAGAGTTGGAGTAGCGGAGACAAAGCAAGATGGCATTGCCAGTGCAGCGGGTGGAAAGATTGGTTGACCATCGAAATCACCCCGATACTTGGCTATGATTAGGATGGTTTGAAACACAACAAGCCTGAGAACTCACAAGCCGATGAGGCGTACAATTGGGAGACACTTTGCCATGTCAGACGAAGACGATTTTGGTAACTGTCGTAAGGGCTCATCTGCCTGGTGGATTCTTCAGACAATCCTATAGCCATTGCGGTTCTCATGGCAAGCTGTTCGTTTGTCAGAAGCAAATTAGCCAAACGTTCCAACTCCACTTACATCACCGTATTGTCGGAATCCTAGGAGACAAGTACTTAGCCGAGGAACAAGGGAAATATTCCCAGTACTTACCAAGGAGCCGTCCAGTTTTGTATTCCGTCCATGCCAGGGTGATGACAGCGTGAAGAACGTCGAGGGACGGTTGGTTAAGTGCCGCGGACAACATCTCCTACTCTTTCCATTAGATCAGCAGAACCCACGCACACGACCACGAACCTTTGCATTCTCACAGAAAATATCTGCAACGTTGTGCGGACCACGCGCGACAACATCTGGTATGTCAGAGAACCTATTGTACCTCGTTCATATCCAAGTTGAGTGCATTGCAGAAGACACACCTTGCACCTAGTGCTGCGATACAGTTGGAGAGTAAAGGGGATAGAGTCTGATGTCGAAATTTTTCATACAGGTCGTCATAAGTCATGAACGCGCATTGGCTGCCAAGTTGACTGATGAATATCTGGATGAAATGTGGCATCCAACTACGTTGTGGCATCTGAGGATGCATCGGGTCGAAGACCTGAGTTGGTCGGTAACCGCCCGAAGTGGGATGAGGACGACCCAATGCCTGACCTGGACCGGGAGTTCCGTATCGACGAGTGTGATCATCAGCTGTAGCTGTATGTCTTCCATAGCTATGTCAATGAATGTTGATATCTGGGAGGTGTGGATGTATTACCTATGATTTGTAGGAGGCCTTGAATGATCTGGATAGGTTTGATAGCGGCCATGGTCTGTGGATGCTGTTCCTGGTGGCGAGTAGGACGAGGAGCGAGACATAGAATTGGCATATCCTTGCGATGATGGCGTGTACCCGGTCGATGCGGGAGTGTCGTATTCATTTGTACTACTCGAATTGGAACGCTCTGAAGACTCTGGGACAGTAGTTGGTGCTCTACTCGATGATCCATGGTACGGTGACGCGGAACTGGGGCCCGCGATGGCTCGACTACGCTCAGCAAAATATCGTTCGCGATCGCGAAACTTGCATGGAATTTTGGCTGCCTTGCAAGCCTCGCATTGTGTCTCGGGGGATGACTGCAGACACTTGATTTTTTTGAGGCGGCTAGGTTGAGGAACAAGGTGAGAGGTAAGTATAAATTACTTGATGGAGATTATAATGAGCAGTACCAGTTGTCACAAGAAGTCACGAGACGCGGACGTTTCTTGTGACCTTGGGTTTCTTGGGGGGACTCGATAATGAATTGAAAACCATCCATGGTAAAGTGAATGATTCAAAAGCTAGAACAGTCCGGATTTATATATCACACAGCCTATACACCTCGAGGCCGTTGTGTGAGATCTGTACGCCGAACGAAGTCAGATCAAAAAGTGAATATCGCTGATTTCCCACTTGCCGTGCCCATACGCGCTCCATAAGCGACAGTGGATCGGGCATCTTACCCAACAGAACGTCGCTATTAACCCAGCATTTCAACGATCTAGCAGATGTATTAGTCAATCCGTGAATGTCCGTTTCTTCTGGTTTCATATCGTAATAGGATTGACAATCAGCATAAAGCACTTAATCATTGATGCAAAAAAACGTGCGGGAAATATAACTCACTAGCCGCATCACAAAAGCTCTAGACTGTTACACGTCATAAAGCAGCAGTCCGATTATCGCCTTCTAATTTGACCTGCGGGACTGCCCGGCTCCTTGATGGGCCTGCGTAGTGCGCAAGGCCGCTCATCGCCTCCTACAGGCACTTTGGAGAACTTAGGTCTAATTTTCACACCGTATCCAGGTGTTTTCATCGTAGCCACATGTCTTTCGTCGAAGGGTTTCTGCTGTGCTGACTAATTGATCGCATCAGATAATATTCCGCAGTAACCAGCTGTAGGCACCAAACGATTTACTACAATTTGTCTCCCAACTTGTGTGGCCCAATCATTTAAACCAAAAATCACATCACCATCAAGTCAGAGTAAAGTCGCGTGGTTCCCGGGCTCAGCGGAACAGAAGTCAGCTAGAGTCAGGTGTCCTCGGAATCCGGATCAAAGATTTTGAACCATAACTCAAACAGTACCACTATTATTGTGTATCAACGTAAGCTTAATATACAAACTTAGGTTGTGCAGTGTGCACGGCTCATGGCAAAAACTAGAGAGGCAAGAGTTCGTAACACGGCTATGGTTAGTGACTGGGACTTAGACTAGCCCTCAGACCCGGGTGAGCAATAAGGTGCAAATGGGTTGGGGGGTTCACCTTGAGATGCCGCTTTAGGTTATTATCGTGTTGCAACTTCTTGAAAAATGGTCAAGACTAGTTAGTCTGCATATGCTACTATGTAATTGGAAGCGCATCCGGGGCCCTAGTTCTCGTCTATACCTCTTTCAGCCTCCCCATTGAACCTAGAGAACTGAGTGCTCCGAACTAGTTCGGCATCTTCTTCGCCATCATCGTCATGATCAGTAGAAAAAAGCAGATGCTGATGTGCGTCGCTATCATCAGACCCCTGATGCTTTGTGGCGTTTCGATGAGCAACACAATTCTAGAACGTTTTGCCGTAACGATGCGACATACCGCAAGACGACCATCTTCTCGACGTCCGAGGTCAGCAGGACCAAGCTCGAAATTGACCCCATGCACAGAATCTAACGAGTCAGCTACATTTTCGTCATCTATCGCTATCATGTTCCCCTGCGCATCCACTGATAGTCTACCATCGATGGAATTGCGATACTTGTGGAACGTAAAAAGGGCGATCCCTACAGAGGCCGTTAGAAGTGCCGCATTCATATAGCTTCGAAACGAACCACAAACTGTGATACCTACGCCGATTATGTTGAGTGGCGTAAGCTCGTCTCCGAAAAACCAAGCCGAGACTGTGATAGTCGAGACTTCTTTGGCTATCCCGGCTATTGACATTGGCAAGACTCCGGCACGTTGGATAATGCTTTTATCACCTAATTAGATGGCCTCGTGGAGTTCAGTGCATAGTCATAAACGTACTAGTATTCACTCATGACCATACAAAACGCCAGAATACCGGGCGCGACCAGGAACAGGCCCGAATGAAGGGTCGAGGCCATATCCCGAAAGAATGGCGAAGTATATATGGTAAACCATCCCTCCCAGATGATGCTAAGGAGGCCTGTTGTAACGCCTATTGCAGGAGCCAACCAGAATATGGTAGCTGCAGGATTATCTAGACCCATATTCTTGTTCTTCATGAGCAGTTGCGTGAGACTCCAGCGGAGTCCTCCACATGCACTGGCGGTCATCACAAGTAAAAATCCGGGAAGAACGAAGGCCGTTTCAGAAGCAACCATAAGAATCACCCCGCCAAAAATGAGAAGAATGACGGCGACAAGTCGCAGCGAAAACACCTCCAAACGGAAGAAAAATGCAAAGGATAATACGAAGATGAGAGAAGATGACTTGCACATTGCTGTAGACAACCAGATGTATGAGTTGAGCGCAAATTTCATATCAAGAATTTAAACATAGGCCAGCAACTGGCGAAGTTCAGAACTGACAACTCACTATAAAACGATAGAGTAATGGTCTTGAGTGATAAGTTTGACAGACCAATATCGAGACCGGTAGCAACGGCAGTAGGAACTGCTTTCTTGCTTCAAAGAAGCTACAATTAGAACCGGTATCCAGTGAGGACACGGACTGCCCGACGGGTACTAGCTGTTGCGAGAAAGCACGTACCCATAATCTTTTACCGAAGGACTTCGCTCTGGACGGAAATGATGCGAGAAACAGACGCGAAGAGCAGCAGCCAAGACAAACTGAACAAACATGTGCAAGGTAGTCACGAAGAGCGGATACGGAAATCCAAAAAGATCTGGTGAAAACATCCACTTGTTGTACAGAGACAGTATGGTTGCGAATATATACCTATGCAGTCGACACATAAACCTGATTCAGGAGCCTGACAGTAATATCCACGTACCATGAAGCTATGAAGCATGCATTGATGATGGCAGTTCTCCACCATATTCGCTGTTTCTCTGCAAGCGACGCAATATGAACGTTGGATTCGCCATGGCTGAAGCTTGATTGCACCGGTATGTACGAGTGACGACCTTCAGAGTCATGTTCAGCATAGTGAGCCATGTACAGCAGGATGACTCCGGGTAATGGCGCGTGAAGTGTTTAACAGGCGTGGGAATTTACAATTTACAAGATCTATCTCTAAAAGTAAACCATATCATATGTCATGACAGAGTATACACGCCAAGTAACCTCAAGTAACTCCTTGTGTCAAGCGGGAAGTCTGTATGTTTGGCAACGCTTCATTTTCATTAACCAAAGCACCATAAGCTTCCGCCAAGACATCCGGTAAACCATGTCACCCAAAAGGAGCATTCTGTTGCGATTGCACACCGGTTTCTTGAGGGTCAGTGGGGGCGACACTAGTACTAATCCCTGGGTAATCTCGCCTGACGCGACAGATCATTATCAAGAAAGTGCCTCCAATAAACTCATACCATGTTCGCCAGTGATCATACTGCTTCTGGTTGAGATATTCGCGCCATTCGTCTTTCTTCATTTCTGATCTGAATTGGGCGTGCTGGAGCAAGTCAAGATGGTGCAGTGCGTGTGGGTAGCTGAACAAGGGCATCGGTTGCAGTATTGTAAACGCTCGCAAACTATGGACGAACTGTATGAACCTGGCATAATCCTTCTCTTTCCAGTACACGAGATACTCCAGATAGTTAATGAATGCAGGTTGGTCAAGAATATTCTGCTGTGCAAGAGAATGGAGGTAGTATGGGTTTGCCAGCGACTGCACGAATTCCAGTTCAAGCTCAAATTTGTCGCGATTGGCAGCTCGTGGATCTTCTGTCGTGGCCTGAGGCGATTGAGCAGGGTCAGAAGCCATAGTACAAGTAGAAAGCTTGTTACATAATGTTATGAACGGAAGGGCATCACCAAACAAGGGTCACGTGGCAAGCCGAAGCTCAACGCGCTGTAAGTTCTTGGTTTGCTTTAAATTACACGTCGTGAACGATGTCAGACGAGGACTCTAGTGGCTGGCAACTTACAGAATCTGACCCTGGGGTGTTCACGTATGTTAAAATGATGATAACTGATCTACCTGACTGATGCAACCGGTCACAGAGAGTTACTGAAGAGGCTCGGGGTGCCTTATATCGTCGATGACCTCTACTCACTTGAACCAGAATCGCTGGCAGCGCTGCAGCCTATACATGCTCTAATCTTCTTGTTTAAGTGGTTCCCTGAATCACCTGATGACGAGCCTGGTGTTGGCACTGGTCACTATGATTCAGATTTCCCTGGATTCTTCGCCCATCAGACTGTGAACAACGCTTGTGCTACACTTGCCGTTGTCAACGCCCTGGGAAACATTACCTCCCTCCCTGCCGGATCGCAGTTTATGGACCTCATGAACTTTACCACAGGCATGGACCCACAGACATGTGGGATGGCTATCACCAGCGCAGATTGGCTTCGAGAAGCTCATAACGCCCTTTCTCCACCTAGTGCCATCTCGCTAGATGGTCTGGACCTTCCGAAGAAGAGCGAAGAAGCCTACCACTTTGTCGTATACCTTCCGGTGCTGGGGAGTCTGTATGAACTTGATGGGCTGAAACCTTACCCAGTGCGGCATGGAGAATATGACGGATCCGGAGAGGGATGGGTTAAAAAAGCAAGGTACTTAACGACACGCCTTCGTCATATTTCACCGTTGAATCCCTGTGTTCTAGGGAGGTTATCGAGAATCGGATACATACTTACCCGACTGGAGCAGTGAGCAAAAATGTGTTTTATGTTCTATATTTCAACTTATATTCTGCAGCTTGAGTTTAGTTTACTCGCGCTTCGGGATGACCCAATACCTGGCATGAGAAGACGTTTAGATGCTCTCCAAGGTTCAGCAGGGGACGCTGAATTGAGTGATCTTATGAACAAATTTTCCAATGAAAACTCCAAGCGCGAGCGTTGGGCTGTGAGTACCGAGTATTTTGTCGCCGATGTCACCCTTTTGATTATGTTTTCAAAGTTTGAGAACAGCTCGCGTCGCCACAACCACATCGGCCTCGTGCATGCGTTGTTATTGGCTCTAGCAAAGGCCGGAAAGCTTGACTCGGCGAAAGCAGATGCGCAGAGAGTGATGCAAGAACGCTTAGAGAGACAAAGAGCGATGCAGTTTGACTAGTGATGACAATAGAGGTCTCTTAGTGTGAATGATACTTTCATTGTCACGTACACAAGTTTATTATTCCTGACGTTTTCCTTGCGTTCCTTTATTCTTACGTCTCAGCGGTCTTTTCAAATCGGGAAGTTTGACAAGCCGTTACAAATAATGAAGCAGGAGGATACTAAGCTCACGATTCGGACATGTCGCCCAGTCCACCTCGAGTTGCAAGTATGACGCTTACGATCGAGTCTAGGATTCAACTGGTGTCAGGTAATAATTTGTATCTCCAACACTTGTCTACGGCTAAACTAGTGAGAATCCATCGTACGGCGTGACCATAGGTTACACAATGCCACTCCTGGGATTTGGCGTGTATCAAAATTACACTACTCGAACGTCAGTTCTTGAAGCGTTTCGAGCGGGCTTCAGGTGATGCGGTTCATGACCATCGATGATGTCTCCCCCATTGCAATGAACCATCCCAGACACGTGGATTCAGCCCAAGCTTACCGCAATGAAACGGCGGTTGGGGAAGCTGTCAAAGATAGCGGCATCGACCGAGGAGATCTTTTCATTAGTGCGTGTCACAAGACGGTTCAGGAAATGAGCTTCCATCCCTTACCGAACGTTAGCGACGAAATGTATCAGCAAAAACCATGGGTATGAGAGCACGCTGAAGGGCGTCGATGAATCTCTCGCTAAATTTGGCTTTGGTGAGTCATTCGCCTCATGTTGAACAAATTCTAGAGATTTTTACGTCTTTGAATCAGAGTACATTGACTTGTTTCTTATTCACGACCCGTATTCTGGCACTCAGCGCCGCCTAGCCACATACAGAGCTTTGCAAGATGCCCGTGGTGCGGGAAAAATACGATCTATTGGCGTTTCAAATTAGTGCGTTTTCTGCCTTGTTTTCCTAGTAAATTAAGAAGAGCTATAGTTGTAACGCAACATTTTATACAGCGGGATCAAGCATTTAGAAGAGATTGCAGATGCAAAATGTGATATGCCTGCGGTGAATCAAATTGAGGCATGCAAACTGATTTTGATGAGGAGTACATTCCGCTCATTGCATGCTGGCAGCTTCACCCATTTTGCCAGCAGCGGCCCATAGTGGACTATTGCCGTGAACACTCGATCGTGGTCCAAGCCTACTGCCCGATCGTGCGAGGGAAAATAGATCATCCGATCATTCAAACGATAGCGCAGAATGTTTGTTCTTCTTCCGAGGCGCTACACCAGATATGATTCAAAAACCTTCTTAGCATGGTCGCGATGCAGCCCAAGTGCTCCTTCGGTGGTCACTTCAAAAAGGGTTTGGCGCCGCCTTTTCATCTTTCAAGCTGAATTTACGTTGGTTTAGGTTCGTTCCGCTGCCCAAATCAGCAACGCCAGAACGCATCAGATCAAACGCTCAATTGTATGATTTTGAGCTCGAACCCGAAGAGATGGAGCAACTTGATGGACTTGACCGTGGAAAGGACGGGTCCATCAGCTGGAACCCTGTTGATGCTTCGTAATTATTGTTAAAATTTCCAAGGCGCGAGCTTTGCGTCATCTCTTTATTGATTCAGACTGAAAGAGGCTTATCGATCAAATCCAGTTTTTTATCGTCTAATTCACGCAACCACGACAACATCACATGTCTTTCGTCGCTCAGAAAGGGTTCCTGTGATGGATGCCTCGTTCCCCGTGATGGCGCCTTTTGCGTCTTTTATGAGGCGATAACTTGATATACAAGACGAAGCAAGCGAGATGAAATTCGTTCAGCTACGTGTATCCACACCAACGCAACCCACGAGTGATCATGTGTCTAGACTGCCTGTAACTTATTGCGGGCAAAGTTGGCTTTGTTGCATGAAAACTAAGGTATGTGCCAGAAAGTTGAGTGCTTGATTTCGATCGCGGGAAGATGACTTGATCTCCTCGACTAGCATGCATTGCATCTATATGACTGCCAATCAAGGAAGTCAGGATCTCTATAACACGACCTCAGACAATTTAGATTTAATATCAGGCTGATAAAACGTACTTCGTTGCCTGGGAGGATTCAAATATCATGATGTGTTGGAGCAAGCGAACAGAATGATACGTGGGCCCGCGTAGGTACCGTATGCAGCCAGCCCTCATGGACAAAATTTTCAAGCTCAACCAGTACATTAATATGAGAGCACATGTCAAACCGCAGCCGGCTCCATCATGCATCATGCATCATGCATCATGATTCAACGTTTGATCAATGATCAATTGCGCGCTACTCAGTTGATGCCATAACCCAGGTACTAACTTGAAGTACTAGTCACAATAACAAGGACCTCGCCAGCGGACACGCGTTTTCTTATGTAACACGGCTACGTTAACACCCCCTTACCCGGTGGCTCTACAGTTTATACAACTTTCAATACTACTCTGAATGATTGAATGTAGGGGATTCCATCAAACTGGCTTTGGACTTGAAGGTTATTTGTCCTCGGCCACTAAAATTGCAAGTAACTCGAGGCGCGATCATTAACGGGCAATCAACTGCAAGCTTTGGAGTTCGCCACATTGTGGTGGTTGGATCGGACCTCCTTGTTTTATCAACTAGATGGCCAGTGTAATCATCATTTGGAGAGCGCATGGTCCGAGCCAAGTCCGAGCACCGTTATTCTTTGAATGGATTTTACACCTACACATTCGGTACGTCTATGATTGCGAATCCAGTATACCATTGATTCTCTCAGGATCTTGTACAATTTCAGGCCATCCCACAAGGAATGCCCTGTCGGGTTGCTGTCGGGTTCTTTAATGCTACCGGCTGTACATCGAGAATCGAGACATGGGTCAAACCTCGGCATTCTGACATCACCGTCCTTGGATTGAGGCCCGGAACATAAGCTGGCTCTCAACTCGACTGACCGACTGACTATAAATACGGACGGTAGTTAGCCTCAAAGTCTGCAGTTGGGTTCTTCGCATCGGAAAGCTCATTCACTTCTCTGCTGTACTTATGGAAACAGAGCGGTCATCACCCCACACCTCGTGCGAGATGCGGAACAATTCAGAACTATCATCCTCTGTAGAGTCGTCTAGATTCTGCAATGGTGCTAGCAACGATGTAGTTTCGTTCAATACTTCCGCAACCGTTGTAGCATGCGATGCCGAGAAAGTTCCTGTCACACCCGAATGGTGGATGAGCAAGTACCTGCCAGTAAGTCTACTTTCCTCGGATCATACCTTCGAGACGCTTACCGGCGATGTACAACTCGCTTGCAGAGTTACTCGGCTGCGCGAATGTTCAAGTTCAGTAACCCGAACTCGTATAACTGGGCAAATAACCTGCTTGCTGGTCTAGCCATCCTTTTCTATGTTAGTAGCTGCACGTTCCCCGCCTATCAAAAGCTGATTAATCGACTAGGGTTATGACCAAGGGTACGCCTTCCTGCATTTCCTCTTCTGAGTGAATTTTAACGCATTGACGAGTAGGGTCATGTCCCAAGTGAATCTTAATGAGGATTACCTGAAATTGATGGGCATATACCCCACCACGGGAAACTCACGTAACCTCGCGGCACTTGGGGGAATAGTTTCTGTAAGTTGGAACGTTTTTGTTAGTAACGTTCCCTACACGTCTATCAGGTTTATTACGGTGGTTCCCTCATTGGAGCGCTGCTTGGCGGTTCCATCGCCGACAGGTCTGGACGTATAACTGCCATAATATTGGGTGTCATCATCTCGATCATCGGAGCAATATTTCAAGCCTCCGCAATGAACATCACTTGGATGTGTTGCGCACGAGTGGTGACTGGTCTCGGTGTGGGAGCCATCGACGCAGGTGGATAACCCGCTGCTCTTATCTTGATTCTTTGTACTTATCTTTATCAAAGTCATTCCTGTCTGGAGTAGCGAAGTTTCTTCGCATCAAGCACGAGGCAGCTTTCTTGCCATCGAGTTCTTCCTGAACATCAGCGGACTGTCATTGGCATATTGGATAGAGATGTCAGCCCGTTCCAAGCACCCTGTTGTAAACCAATGGCCTGATGCATTTGTAGATTTGCGAGCATGAATCACAATCAGGTAATGGCATGGCGCACACCTCTAGCACTGCAAGTTGTTTTTCTGCTCGCGATTCTCGGTTCGTCCCGATCCTTTATCTGACCTTACTTATGTTAAACCATCGCAGCGCTTGTTCCTTTCTTTCCGGAGTCCCCTCGATGGCTGGCGAAAGCCGGCCGTGTCTCCGAAGCACGCACTGTGTTGCAGGCCACTCGCAAGGACGGAGTGGAGGCTGAGCTCAGTGCCATTGTGCGGAGCGTGATGCTTGACCAGGAGCACGCAGAGAACAATAGCTATCTTCGCATGCTATTTCCGAGGACAAAGAGCCAGAGACAACTACGATGGAGAGTTGTTCTGAGTGTATGGCTGCAGATTATGCAAGAGCTCGTTGGCATCGGAGTGATCACTGTCTACTGGCAAAGCACTTTCTTCTACCGGCTCTCGCTATTTCTCTGACGTCATATGTAGCCATCGATCTTATTCAGGGCGCTGGCTTCAGCCAAGGCGAGGCCAAACTCTTGGCCGGGTTCAATAACCTGTCCTACATGTTTAGTGTGCTCTTTGCCGTGTTCACTCTGGATAGGTTCGGCCGGCGAAGCACAATGGTATGGGGGGCTGCTGGGATGGCGTTGCTCCTGCTCATTGGTGGTATCCTGGACAAATGTGATATACGTTTGCTCTCTGTTTGATTGTTACTCATATCACTTGATAGACGCGCAGGCGGGGGGCCCCAATCAATGGGCATATGGCGCGGGTGTGGTAGCGATGACAGTAAGCAACCAATTCTGGTATTGTGAAGTCATCTTTGTAAATGATGTGCCTCCCAGTTCCTGTATACTGGCACGTTTGGCGCCACCTGGTTAGTAACTCCGTGGCTTTACCCAACTGAACTCTTTCGTGAGTGAGATCAATTCCTTTGCTCAATTTTATTCTCTGAAAGAATGCAGCTACATATGTTCGCGCCAAAGGAGGTGCATGGTCTGTTGTTGGATGGTCTATAGGTAATGGCATCGTGACTATGATTACTGTAAGTCGTTGAACGATTGGACATTGGCGAATGAATTAATGGTCCTTTCTCTAGCCTTTCCTGTTTCAGGCAATCGGATATGGTGTACTCCTGCTCCTCTTTAGCCTCAACATATTTGTAATTCCCTTTATCATTTTCATGTGTACGGCTTACGTCTTACTGTTTTAAATGTGTGATCCTATTGACGCGGGGGTTCCGTTTCGTAGATCCGGAAACCTCGGGTCGTCCTCTCGAGCAAATTGATGATTTCTTCAGCAATGCGACATCTTGGAACGTTTTCACGGCGTCTAAACAAATACGGGAGCAAGGTTTCACAAACCATCAATGGACACGCAAATACCATGGGGGTATTGAACAGTCCAACACATTGTCGATGACTCAGATCAGCAGAGATGTAGATGCTGAGAGGCATGGATGGGCGAACAAGCTGAGACGCCGTGCTTCGGATGCAGGACTCATGTAATAAAGTCTTTGCTTAATATTTTTTTGTACACCAATGCTTGTATAATTCAAATGCTACAACACTGCAATTGTGGGTCTGACGACGGAAGCGGAGACTATGCTCAAGTTGAGGTCACATTTAGACAGCAAAGTCTTTACACAATATCGATAAATTTTTTGAACATTAAACACATGTGAAATAAGACTATCTCGAAGTTCCGTCAGACAGACGTTCAACTCGCTGAGTCCGGCTTCACCAAGCTGCAAGCAGCTCGACAATGCACAGACCCAAACGTCCTCGAGATCTCCGCAAGCGGAGACTATGTTCTCTGTCGAACGAGTGAACGCTATTGTCATCCAGCGGAATTGAAGGATGTGGCATGTGTAAACATGCGAGACTCGAGTTAGTTTCTATAAAATAAATCCTAGCTGAGTATGTTCTGAAGAACCATAAAAGTTAAAAGACTGGTTTATATAGATTCTTGTTGATGGTCTGTGCGTGCGATATTCGCATCAATGCCTAAATGCTTGTTTTGGAAGGCAATATGTACTAAAATGTCAAACGCAAGCGCTAAGCTCTTACAGCTTCATCATGTCCACCGACGTCTTGTCACATTTTGCGGTTCTTGACGAACTCATACAGGTTATCTACCAGGGTTTTGATCGATTTGTAGTGCTATCACAAGTAACCGAATCCGCATGGTCGATTTACTTGGGCCTCAAGGGCTCAGAAGGCAGGTGGTGGCGAGGCTCGTGGTCTACCAAACATATCCTCAACATCACCAACGTTCGTGTCAAGGCCTTTTTACTACCCTTATCCCTGATCGTGCGTCATTATAGGGTGTGCAATCAGGCCCTCAGGTGCTTGAGAACTTCGCTGAAAAACTTCGGACGACATTTGTAAATGGTGACCTCACCATTGGACAATGGACTGAGAAAGACTCGGACATCAACGTGAATACTACTCTTAATCAACGGATTGTACCGAGCCAACAGCGCAGGACTTTATTAGCTCACTTTTGGGTCAACTGCCAAGCATCCGCTACACATGGCTCTGAAAGAACTGTCCTCAGCTGAAGCTGCATCTCATGCAACTGCGGTGTTCACTGAAGTAAGGTACATGGTTTGTTGGCTGCTCACCAATAATATTTAACTTGTATCAAGATTGCATTACAAGCTCAGTCCCGCAAATGCCAGCTAAACCCCCTTTTCTCGCCCCGCGTTATAGCAGAGTCATCCCACGCTAATTCAGGTTCGTTGCGTCCCTTGTCAGCGTTAATGCGCACATTGAGCTCATTGCCATAGCTTCAACGCTTCCGTCGAAGCGTACACCCGTGGGCATGAATCAGGTCCCTGTCTCTGCGGTCAATCAGGCAGCTGAACGGAAAATCAAAGCTCTTGAAGCGGAACTTGCCCGTTCCAAGGAAAGGTCCCCGCCAGGTGATACGATATCCAGTAAGCCTCCATCGTGTGCCACGTACTCAGAAGTGGCTGATTCTACTCGGAACAGAACCTTCAGCAAGCTCCCGACCTCCGAAGGGCGCATCTTTGGCCAACCCGAACAAAAAGGCAAGGAAGTACCAAGCTCTCGAATTCGAGAGTGATGAAGACTAGTCAGCTGTGTGTCACATGAGCCGCAAAGTATTAAATATTTCACCGACGCCTGGGCATTGGGCAATGGCCGGATCCTGCCAGTGCCAAGTACTGCGGTGTCACTAACAACCGGAAACGAGTAAAACCAAGTTGAGCTATCCTAATGGTAACTCGTACGATAAAGTATGTTGGGACTCATAACGTTCACCGCCGTTTCACGGACGAGCTTGCGGGTGCTTGCTGTGATGAAAGTTTACCCCAGACTAGCAGCAATTGATTTACATAAGTAGCATGTTCCGTGACTATGCCGAATAAGATGTATAGGGCAGCTCCCAAAATAGACCATACGCATAAGCGCTAATACACGTTTGCAAAAAAAATGCGACCACCACCTTATATAAAGTTGCACTCCGACAGCTAACACAATACCCTTGACATCGACTCATTGACTTTCATCCATCATGTCTTTTCCGTACAGTTCTGCTGCCCCACCTGCTGGGCAGGCTAGCAGCAGCGACAATGCGCTCCCTGTTGAATATATGTTCTCGCAGATCATGGGTGCAGTGCAGAAATCTGTAAGCCCCATTTATTCATGTAAGACACTCCAAAAAACAGTCGCTGATGCATCGATACATAGCAAGCTGAGATATCCGATCTCCGGCAGGAATGTGCTGACCTACGGTTGGCAAACGCAAGCTTGGAACGTCAGATCCGGGAAGGGTTTCAGGTGAGCGGGATGTCATTGCACTTCAACAGATTCTAAGTTCCAGATTCTCTTAATTGCAACAGCAAAATGGGAACGGAAACTATTACGCCAGCTCGCGCATGGGCTCTGGCTTTGTAACCCCGGTGCCCGGCAGCCCTCAGCTCCGAGCCAAAACCCCATTCCTATCTCCGCACAGCATTCCATCCCTTGTCGCTACACCCCCCAGTCACTTCCCATCGCCATTAGGTGATAATGCGGTCGCACCTTTCCAACTCGGTGCCCGCGACATTCCCGGGTTTTACGTTGTAATTCCCGCAGGAGGCGCTGGTACGCGGCTATGGCCGCTATCGCGCGAAGAGCACCCAAAATTCCTTCTCGACTTGACTCTTAAGGGACGTTCCTTAATCCAAGCCACCTGGGACCGTCTTCTTCCTCTTTCGTCCCCCCTCCGCACCACTGTGGTCGCAGGCCCCGGCCATGTCAAGTCTATCCGCGAGCAATTACCTGACCTTCTCCCGCACAACTTGATTTGCGAGCCTGGTCCAAAGGATTCCATGGCAGCTATCGGACTTGCCGCAGCTGTCCTTGCCAAACGAGACCCCAATGCCGTCATCGGCTCGTTTGCTGCAGACCACATGATTTCTGGCGACGACGCCTTCCTATCCGCTGTTGCGGAAGCGGTCGAAGTAGCGAAGAAGGATTATCTCGTTACCATCGGCATTGCACCCTCTCATCCTTCCACCGGCTTCGGTTATATTCGACTCGGAAATAAACTGAACATCAAGGAAGCCCCAAATGCAAGGCTTGTCTCCAGCTTCAAAGAGAAACCTGACGCGCGCACTGCCGCTGCATATATCGGCACCGGCAATTACCGATGGAATGCAGGAATGTTCGTTACGAAAGCGACTGTCCTCTTGGACCTTCTCAAGGACTACAAGCCGGAACTCCACGACGGGCTACAGAAAATTGCGGCCGTATGGCATGATGAGGCGTTGCGCCAGGCTGCACTCAACGAAATCTGGCCCGAGCTCGAAAAGATCCCGATCGATAACGCAGTCGCAGAACCTGCTGCTGCTGAGGGTAAGGTTGCTGTAGTACCAGCGACATTTGGTATGTCTCCACATTTCATTTTCATCTATAGAGGAAGCGCTTCAAGTCGACTGATATCGGACTTAGGGTGGGATGACGTCGGAGACTTCTCTTCGCTCGCAGACCTACTGCCTGCTGAATCTAATCAACCTCGTGTCCTTGGGGACAGCTGTCTGGGTAATTAATCTTTACCTCTTCTCGTCAAGTCGCCGTGGTTGATTTCATCTCCGCTCGACAGTGCTGACGGAACAAGTTGCTGGGGGAATCGTGGTGCCCGGCTCGGGACGCCTTATCACGTGCCTGGGCGTCGATGATCTGGTTATCGTCGACATGCCCGACACCCTCCTCGTCACCACGCGTGCACGATCGCAAGAGGTGAAGCGCCTCGTGAAGAAATGTCGTGATGCGGGTTGGAAACAACTCCTCTGAAGAGTTGTATCTCGGACTTCAGGAGTCGGAAACAACGGACTATATAGCACAATGGATGCTCGTGGAAACGGGACTTGATCTCACGCTCATGGCTTTTTCTGAAACTGACTGCTCATACCATACCTTTTCGAGGCTCGTTAATATCTTGTCCTTCTTTGTACATTTGCATGTGGTATTCGTCAATGGACACTTATTCGTCTGCCGATATGGTGTGATCTAACACGTCATCGTGTGTCCCGATGGCTTTCTGGCACTTGCGATTACAGCGCGACAGTAATTGATCTCTGCAATGGGAGCTCCCACGTTACAGCCATTACAACCAGTGAACGAGATCGTTGTCGTCTGAGCATAAAAGATTTAGCCAAAATGAACTGCGCCTATCTACGCTGCAGTGCTCATCAGTGTTCCTCATCATTCGAGACCGGCTGTGTAACCGAATGCCCTGCAGACATCCCCTTCGGCCAGAGGCTCTTTTTATCAGCCTGCCAAAAATATCACGCATAACTTTCTGGCCCTGTTCAGAGGGTTTCGGCAACAGCTTCGCTTGTTGGGTTGTCTCCCGATATATATACCGGATGAGGTAGAATGTGTCCAAACCCGGGCCAGCCTGTCCCGCCTATCGGGGAACGTCAGGACGGTTACACGACTCGGTCCTTGATAGACAAGAGGCCAAGTATGGCCGCGCCATTGAGGAATAGTTGGCATGTTCGTTTTGGGCGAAGGGAGGGGGTTTGGGCAGGAAATGCATTCCAAGGCCCTTGCCAGCATCAAAGAGCACGTGTGGAGATACTACCAGGAGGGGGGTGAAACTACGATTCGACAAGGACGGTGTTCCACGGGGAAAGTTCGCAAACTTGAAGTTCGTAGATGTGTTCTGGCCAGAGGTTGATATAAAATTCTTCTTTTGTGTGTTTTAGGCGCGGAACTTCCAGGTGGCTTCTAAGCGGTACTCTTCCTGATTCATTGGCATAGAGTTAAGAACGAAGGTCATGAGTTCGACATCCAAAAGACATACCTCATCTTACTTTATGCGTCGCCAGCCTCGCAACCATCCACCGGGGACCCACTGGGCCGACTTCTCGAATAGGCGCTGTTCGAAGGCCGACAGATATGCCAGGTCGACGTTCAAAAACTCGAAGGGATGTGGTGCTTGGAATGAGCTGTGACATTTTACTGGAGGTTGATGGTATTGAGCGCAGCCAAGGGATTGCAGGTACCTTTCTCTAAGTTGCAGAAGTACCATATATTGTGCGTTTTTATGCTGCTTCATCACGCTAACCTACCTCGTTTCCATAGGCATGAGGTAGTTTGCACCATTCCAGCAAGAATGCTCCCTACGAGTCATAACCACCTTCCTCGACTGCACTATATCCTACTTCCTGACTATCATCCTTCAGACCATTTGTCCGAGTCCTTCTTGCCTCTTCCTTTCGTTCCTCTCGTTCTACACCGGCGGCTGTTGGGATCGGATGGGGGTAGTAGATGGTGGTCTGGATAGTGCTGGTGGTTACTGGTGTTATTGGTGCTTGCACTATGCACACAAGGCCAAGGACGGGAAAACATGTTTTGTCCAAGACTGTTTCCACTGACAGAGGCCCTCGCCCTCGCACAGGCCCAGGCCCAGGCCCGAGCCAGGGCGTTCAGGCCAAGCTACGCCCGATGCATCACTAGGAGAGCCTGGTCACCAACCATAACGAACGGGTGCGGTGTGATAATCAAATATGTCAAACACATGGTCCAAGAAGCCAACTTTGAGATGTTCACGTAGCATATTGGAGTGCGAGACCGCGCTGGCGTCGACTTGCAATCGAAGTAAAGTTGGGATGCATCATGCAAGGTCCCCTACATGTTCACATAATAACCTGCTTAACGGTCTTTTAGCCAGGACCACAGGGAAAAGTGATTGATAGCTGCCTGCTTCCTTGTGTTTGTATCCTTTAATTGATATTTGCGGGATATTCGTCACCGAAAGTACTTAGCTTGTGTGCTCTCAATTGATATCGCTCTCTCAGGAGCCCGAGGGAGCTGCGTTACTAGAGGTAGTTGCTTAGTCATCATAAATCTCTGAATTAAACTTTGACGAAGTTTGTTAAACAGTACTAGTTTGCCATGGATGGACTTTTGTTCTTCCATATATGCAGAACTGGATGAGCAGGCGAAGCTCAGCCGGCGCCGTGCGGGCTTACAGTCAAAGCGTCTTGAACGACCCTGCAATTTGCAATCTACACAGCCTCTGTAATCGTGACTCAACTCCCTGCAAGTATAGGCCCACTTTTTCAATCCCAATGTCGTCTACCTTGGGAGATCAGGAGTCAGTACTGATCGCTATCCACCTGTGACGTTATGAAAGGAGCACGATCAGAAGGTATGAAGGACAGGCACGGGGGTGCCAACGGCAGCTACGAACTTCCGAGCGCGCAATGCCACGGGAAAGGGTTCGTGGAGAAGCTGGCTGTCTGGTAAGTCAAAGGGCCAGCATTTGCTTAGTGCTACCGCCTGGCAGATCGGACGGCCGCATGCCTAGGGTTCCCAGCGGCAGGCACTCTGGAGACATTGAAGGCACAGGACATACCAAGAACTCGAAACTGACAACTGTATTACGCTCATTCATGCTCGTCTACCATCGAGTCTCCGATTATGCAGGTGCAAGTCTCGGAAAGGGATCGTGAAGCTGTCTGTCCAGCAAGCCAAGGGCTAGCACATGTTACTGCTTTGGAGATCGGAAGGGCGCATATATTCGCATCTCTAGGTCCACAGGGGCAGGTACTACGGAGACATCAAAGGTGCGGGACGGGCCAAGAATTCGAAACTGTCAATATGCTATCGTACAGTCAGCCGAGTTCAGGGCGACATAATGCGTTAGGTGACCAGCGGCAGGTACCAAGGTACGAAGTACGAGAAAGCACATCAAAGGGGAGACCCTGGCTAAATCGCAAACCACGGAAGGAGGTACAGCCTATGCGACTTGAAACATATAAAAGACCTCCTTGCTGAGCCTCTAACTGCAGAACTCAAGCTCTTCAATCCAAATTCAATATCAACTACACTTTTCGTTTAACAATCTGAAGCAATGTCCCTCTTCACCAGGAACTTGACCTTCCAGTCGTGAGTGTCTTTGCGCTATCACCCTGCATAACTTTTCCACCCAACTCACCGTCGTCTCGCAGCAACGACCTCGGCAAGGATGTTTCGATCATGCTCACTTTCGATGGCGCCATGGAAGGCCTCTACGAGGACTTCTTCCCTGTAGTTTGGAAGTAAGTGCGCCAGCCTTTGCCCACGACGATTCTAAACCTTGCAATTTTTCAGGGTCAGCAAATTGGGGAAGACGGGTGGGTGTTCCTACTCTCTCGCTCGTTTTCCTAGCTGCCAACTTACATATGACCCTTCTTGCCAGGTTCATACTCGGCTAAAGCAACCTACACGAGCCAGTAAGACAGAAGACGCAGATGGTGCTCATATACAATGCTCATACAACGTATAGACTTGCTTTCTCCAAACCCCAGGTCGAGAATGGGAACATCATCGACGCTGCAACCTGCGTCAAGATCAATGTGAGTGGCTCCCATCTGCTCTGCAATTCCTAGCACCAACGCAAGCCATGATGCAGAACAGCGAGAAAACGACCCTGACAGAGGACAACGAAGTCTATCAGTTCTCTGTAAGCCTGACTTTCGTTAATATCTATCATTACCACTCACGATTTCTCGTGTAGGCCCCTAAGGCGGGAACCACTGGTGTCCTGCAGGCCGTGAACAGCACTGGGGCCGTTCAGGACATCGCAATCGGTTTGTGACCATCACGTTCTCCTTTTCTTTCGCCTCATTGTATTGTCCGCCTCCAGGCTTCATGAACAAGGGGCAGTTGATGCCCACACCCGCGCTCTACTTCAACGGTGTTGGGTATGTTATCTTTGCTCCATTCCTGCTTCAGAGTGCTCACAGTACAAACGCAGAGATGGGAGTCACGTCACTGCTAAGTTCACTCCGATCCTGCGCGCCTACATCACGTCGGACTATCAAGAGACCGCAATCTTACGAGGTGCCATCGACACCCCTGCGATCTGGTCGCGGAACCTCGCTGAGCTTTCCCCAAGCACGACTTGGAGCCTCACGCGCGACCCGGCCAGTGGAAAGTACACGATCACCCAAGTTTGATCAAGGAACGCGACATTGGTGCGCCTAAACATGTCTTCTGTGAGGTCTGGATCTCAACGCTCTCCCTGTATTCGTAGCATGCCTTGTCTTTTATAAGGTCGCTCGTCTCTCATGTAATAGTTTGCAACAGTCGTACTGCTTTGATCGATAGGCCTTAGACTCTATCTATATACTTGATTGAACAACCAACGATCGCACACAATTCGGCCAACAGGACGAAAGCTTGATCAACTCGTCGGATATATGCATCTTTGTTCTGAACAAGGAAGACCTGAGTGAGAGGCCTTGACATTCCCATAGTAACACTAAGTGGGTATACTAAAATTCCTTCTTTGTTATGCGCCAGTGCCTCGGAATCATTTCACCGTCGGTGCCCCCCACGGACTCGCAGGCTTAGATTCGTCCATGTAGTAGTCCACCGCCACTCAGCGTCCGACGTACGAGAACATCGAGTTCCATGTCGTTGAAATTGCGAGGCGACATGGGTTTGAACCATGCATCGATGGAGGTTCCGGAGCTTTCAGAGAAAATTTTGTTAGTACTAGTAGTATACACACAATGGGATTGAAGATGTAGGAACATAGTGAACCCATTCGAGCATTGGCGGTATCATGAGATGGGTAATTGATACTTAGCAAGCGGTGATCAGAGCGGAGATATCATCACCTGGCACAGAGAAAAACGACTCAGACCTTGGAAATTGACGGGATGAACAGCATGATGTGTATGACATCAAGGAACATTTGCAGGCTTGATGGAGGTGTGGAGGCGAACAACCTCATGTCCTGGGCGTCTATAGAAGGATGGGGCACGTTAATGCAGTGAGGCAGCATAAATCGCACAATACACGTACCTCTGCAGCTTAGAACAAGACACCCACAATCCCTCCACGCCAATCCACCTCAACCGTGTTCAACCTCCAGGAAAATATCGCAGCCCATTCCAAACACTGCACCCCATGGTCAGTTTAAAGATCATGAGGAAACCATAACCGCACTCGCAGTTTTCCCCGATAGACGACGTATGGTGACAGGCTCGGAGTACAAGACACTTCGGCTGCTAAATATAATGGTTCTACAGCATCAAACCCCTCCCATGGCCTCACGTGTAGGGATATGTGATTAAAAAAAGAAAGACAATACCGTGCACCGGCGACTCATGAGCGAAATGCGAGAGAAAACGGGAGGTTCCATGCGAGAGACGACAGAAGCAGTTGGGAGAGCTGCAGGAGACAGTGACCGGTATTGGGTTGAATGCGGACAGTAGCAGCAGGGACTGAAATGTGCAGTGACTGGTTTGAGACTGTTCGAGTGTTGAGGATAGATGAGTCAGTCGGGGCTGCATCGATTGGGTTCGTGTTTTTGAGGAAGATGAATTCGGTCCCGAATCCAACGAGAAATGTGGGGTTGCAAGAGCGGGTGCTTGTACCTGTAGAGGAAGCAATAGCTGTGCACCCGAGGAAAATCATATAACGGAAAATCGCCGCGAGATTGCTATAGTCGCATGCCCAACACAGGATTCCCTTCATCACCCCGTATGCCCGGCGCTGCCACGGGAGGAGAATCATTGCAACTTGCTGCTCCGGAGGCGTTCTCCCGTCCGCCAAATGCCGCTCAGCCTTACACTCCGTTCAGCGTGATGGGGATTGTGTCGAAGCAAGCCGGGCAGCATGCACAACTGCAGAGGAAGCAGTTGGGAGCGTGCACATTTTCAGTTGTGCGGGGCAATGATCAAGTCCAAGGCAGGATGTACATACTTGCTACCGGGTACCCGAGGAATAGATGCGGACGGGATGACTGGTGCATGAGATGTGCAGCACAAATTTTAGCCACTGCTTGAGATTAAAATCGAGGCTTCAGTGGGAGACCAGGCACTGACCAATGGTCGATGAATAGATGAACCGACAAACCAATGGATGGACGGAAGTCCACCAGACTTCGAGATTTCCGGTATCTTGAAGCAGACGCAGAACTTGAACTGGGAGTCTGGGAGTTCCTGTTATTTAGTTGATGGTAAAGGGGAAAGGACTTAGCGGTGGAAATAGAAGATGCCGCCAGGCACGGCTCAGCCTCTACATTTGGCGGGTGAACCATGATGAACCCTATCCAGAGACTCAAGATCGCTCGATGACGTAGGACAGGATGCTGGCGAGGTCGGCGAGGAATATGAGCATCGCAGAGGTACAGAGTATCATACAGATGAGCAGGGGAGGGTCGAGGGAGGCGCTGCAGGAGGATTCTGGACTCCAAGCCTTGGCAAGGAGCCACTCTAAAGGCTCTGAAAGCTCCGAAACCTCCATCGATGCATGGTTCAAACCCATGTCGCCTCGCAATTTCAACGACATGGAACTCGATGTTCTCGTACGCGTCGGACGCTGAGTGGCGGTGGACTACTACATGGACGAATCTAAGCCTGCGAGTCCGTGGGGGGCACCGACGGTGAAATGATTCCGAGGCACTGGCGCATAACAAAGAAGGAATTTTAGTATACCCACTTAGTGTTACTATGGGAATGTCAAGGCCTCTCACTCAGGTCTTCCTTGTTCAGAACAAAGATGCATATATCCGACGAGTTGATCAAGCTTTCGTCCTGTTGGCCGAATTGTGTGCGATCGTTGGTTGTTCAATCAAGTATATAGATAGAGTCTAAGGCCTATCGATCAAAGCAGTACGACTGTTGCAAACTATTACATGAGAGACGAGCGACCTTATAAAAGACAAGGCATGCTACGAATACAGGGAGAGCGTTGAGATCCAGACCTCACAGAAGACATGTTTAGGCGCACCAATGTCGCGTTCCTTGATCAAACTTGGGTGATCGTGTACTTTCCACTGGCCGGGTCGCGCGTGAGGCTCCAAGTCGTGCTTGGGGAAAGCTCAGCGAGGTTCCGCGACCAGATCGCAGGGGTGTCGATGGCACCTCGTAAGATTGCGGTCTCTTGATAGTCCGACGTGATGTAGGCGCGCAGGATCGGAGTGAACTTAGCAGTGACGTGACTCCCATCTCTGCGTTTGTACTGTGAGCACTCTGAAGCAGGAATGGAGCAAAGATAACATACCCAACACCGTTGAAGTAGAGCGCGGGTGTGGGCATCAACTGCCCCTTGTTCATGAAGCCTGGAGGCGGACAATACAATGAGGCGAAAGAAAAGGAGAACGTGATGGTCACAAACCGATTGCGATGTCCTGAACGGCCCCAGTGCTGTTCACGGCCTGCAGGACACCAGTGGTTCCCGCCTTAGGGGCCTACACGAGAAATCGTGAGTGGTAATGATAGATATTAACGAAAGTCAGGCTTACAGAGAACTGATAGACTTCGTTGTCCTCTGTCAGGGTCGTTTTCTCGCTGTTCTGCATCATGGCTTGCGTTGGTGCTAGGAATTGCAGAGCAGATGGGAGCCACTCACATTGATCTTGACGCAGGTTGCAGCGTCGATGATGTTCCCATTCTCGACCTGGGGTTTGGAGAAAGCAAGTCTATACGTTGTATGAGCATTGTATATGAGCACCATCTGCGTCTTCTGTCTTACTGGCTCGTGTAGGTTGCTTTAGCCGAGTATGAACCTGGCAAGAAGGGTCATATGTAAGTTGGCAGCTGGAAAACGAGCGAGAGAGTAGGAACACCCACCCGTCTTCCCCAATTTGCTGACCCTGAAAAATTGCAAGGTTTAGAATCGTCGTGGGCAAAGGCTGGCGCACTTACTTCCAAACTACAGGGAAGAAGTCCTCGTAGAGGCCTTCCATGGCGCCATCGAAAGTGAGCATGATCGAAACATCCTTGCCGAGGTCGTTGCTGCGAGACGACGGTGAGTTGGGTGGAAAAGTTATGCAGGGTGATAGCGCAAAGACACTCACGACTGGAAGGTCAAGTTCCTGGTGAAGAGGGACATTGCTTCAGATTGTTAAACGAAAAGTGTAGTTGATATTGAATTTGGATTGAAGAGCTTGAGTTCTGCAGTTAGAGGCTCAGCAAGGAGGTCTTTTATATGTTTCAAGTCGCATAGGCTGTACCTCCTTCCGTGGTTTGCGATTTAGCCAGGGTCTCCCCTTTGATGTGCTTTCTCGTACTTCGTACCTTGGTACCTGCCGCTGGTCACCTAACGCATTATGTCGCCCTGAACTCGGCTGACTGTACGATAGCATATTGACAGTTTCGAATTCTTGGCCCGTCCCGCACCTTTGATGTCTCCGTAGTACCTGCCCCTGTGGACCTAGAGATGCGAATATATGCGCCCTTCCGATCTCCAAAGCAGTAACATGTGCTAGCCCTTGGCTTGCTGGACAGACAGCTTCACGATCCCTTTCCGAGACTTGCACCTGCATAATCGGAGACTCGATGGTAGACGAGCATGAATGAGCGTAATACAGTTGTCAGTTTCGAGTTCTTGGTATGTCCTGTGCCTTCAATGTCTCCAGAGTGCCTGCCGCTGGGAACCCTAGGCATGCGGCCGTCCGATCTGCCAGGCGGTAGCACTAAGCAAATGCTGGCCCTTTGACTTACCAGACAGCCAGCTTCTCCACGAACCCTTTCCCGTGGCATTGCGCGCTCGGAAGTTCGTAGCTGCCGTTGGCACCCCCGTGCCTGTCCTTCATACCTTCTGATCGTGCTCCTTTCATAACGTCACAGGTGGATAGCGATCAGTACTGACTCCTGATCTCCCAAGGTAGACGACATTGGGATTGAAAAAGTGGGCCTATACTTGCAGGGAGTTGAGTCACGATTACAGAGGCTGCGTAGATTGTAAATTGCAGGGTCGTTCAAGACGCTTTGACTGTAAGTCCGTCCATCCATGGCAAACTGTTAAACTTCGTCAAAGTGATGTTGAGGTGCTGTCGGCAGCAGTTGATTGGGATTCATGGTGGTAAGCAATGTTCACACCACTCCGCCTTTGCAACAGCTGCCAGCCCCTCCATAGCCTGCTCCGGCCAACCATCCACAACCAAATGAGGCGCGAGATTAGCCTCGTAAAAATCTGCGAATCCCTGCTCAGGTCAGCAGTTCAACTACACGCATGATTGACGAGCCCCCTAGACAAAACCCCCCAAAATTGCCTGCCACTAGTAAGTACCGACTTCTCAGCACGTTCAAGGTTAGAGCTGTGATCAACCCACCTCAGGTATTGTCTTAACCAAATTCCAACAGGGTGCTGTAGAAAAGAGATGTGCGGCAGTGAAGCCTTCAAGGCATGCTGCCAGCAAAGACATATCTTGAACGGTAGGCGGAGGCATTGAGGCATTGAGCCTGACAAGCGTGAATCTGCGTGAGGGGTCACTCGATGTTTCGCCAAGTTTCGCGCAACTGCTCATAGTGACGGTGCTGCAAAGTACACTTGATAAGAAGGGTGCGGTAGTGGTGCGGTCGTGCGGTCGTGCACAGCCACTGCCGCACCCTCCACAGCCACTGCCACACCTACTACCTATCAGTGTGATACCACTGTATTCTTACACAAAAACATGTACTATGGTATTGCTTAATCAAAAATCATATTTAAGACCCTTATGAACGACGTAGACATATTATATACACATAAAAGACACCTGTTGCCAAGGTAGGGTGCGGTACGATGGGGCAAAATCCTAAGGCTGTGTTTCTCTATGATTATATTTTCAAACTCAGTTAACATCTACGCTACAACTATAGTTCAACCGCCAAGTTGCCTCATTAGAGGGGCTGGTCACCAGTCTACGCCGTGCGGACTTTGTAACAGTCAAAGCGTCTTGAACGACCCTGCAATTTGCAATGTACGCAGCCTCTGTAATCGTGACTCACAAGTATAGGCCCACTTTTTCAATCCCAATGTCGTCTACCTTGGGAGAACAGGAGTCAGTACTGATCGCTATCCACCTGTGACGTTTTGAAAGGAGCACGATCAGAAGGTATGAAGGACAGGCACGGGTGTGCCAACGGCAGCTACGAACTTCCGAGCGCGCAGTGCCACGGGAAAGGGTTCGTGGAGAAGCTGGCTGTCTGGTAAGTCAAAGGGCCAGTATTTGCTACCGCCTGGCAGAACGGACGGGCGCAGGCTTGGGGTTCCCAGCGGCAGGCACTCTGGAGACATTGAAGGCACAGGACGTACCAAGAACTCGAAACTGACAATTCATCATTGTCTGCCAAACCGAAGTAAGGGGGCATAATGCATTAAGTGGCCAGCGGCAGGTACAATATCTGTCCAGCAAGTCAAGGGCTAGCACATGCTACTGCTTTGGAGATCGGAAGGGCTCATATATTCGCATCCCTATGTCCATAGGGGCAGGTACTACGGAGACATCAAAGGTGCGGGATGGGCCAAGAACTCGAAACTGTCAATATGTCATCGTACAGTCAGCCGAGTTCAGGGCGACATAATGCGTTAGGTGACCAGCGGTAGGCACCAAGGCACGAAGGTACGAGAAAGCACATCAAAGGAGACCCTGGCTAAATCGCAAACCACGGAAGGAGGTACAGCCAATGCGACCTGAAACATATAAAAGACCTCCTTGCTGAGCCTCTAACTGCAGACCTCAAGCTCTTCAATCCAACTTCAATCTCAACTACACTTTTCATTCAACAATCTGAAACAATGGCACACCTCTTCACCAGAAACTTGACCTTCGAGTCGTGAGTGTCTTTGCACTATAAATTTTCCACCCAACTCACCGTCGTCTCGCAGCAGCGACCTCGGCAAGGAGGCTACGATCCTGCTCACTTTCGATGCCGACATAGAAGGCCTCTACGAGGACTTCTTCCCTGTAGTTTGGAAGTAAGTGCGCCTGCCTTTGCCCACGACGGTTCTAAACCTTTCAATTTTTCAGGGTCAGCAAATTCGGCAAGACAGGTGGGTGTTCCTACTCTCTCGTTTTCCAGTTGCCAACTTACATATGACCCTTCTTGCCAGGTCCATACGCGGCTAAAGCAACCTACACGAGCCAGTAAGTCAGAAGACGCAGATAGTGCTCATATACAATGCTTATACAACGTATAGACTTGCTTTCACCAAACCCCAGGTCGAGAATGGGAATATCATCGACGCTGCAACCTATGTCAAGATCAATGTGAGTGGCTCCCATCTGCTCTGCAATTCCTAGCACCAACGCAAGCCATGATTTAGGACAGCGAGAAAACGACCCTGACCGAGGCCGACGGTGTCTATCAGTTCTCTGTAAGTCTTGTTTCGTTAATATCTATCTTTACCACTCACGATTTCTCGTGTAGGCCCCTCAGGCGGGAACCACTGGTGTCCTGCAGGCCATGAACAGCACTGGGGACGCTCAGGACATCGCAGTCGGTTTGTGACCATCACGTTCACATTTTCTTTCGCCTCATTGTAATGTCCACCTCCAGGCTTCATGAACAAGGGAGAATCGATGCCCACACCCGCGCTCTTTTTCAACGGTGTTGGGTATGTTATCTTTCCTTCATTCCTCCTTCAGAGCGCTCACAGTACAAACGCAGAGATGGGAGTAACGTCACTGCTAAGTTCACTCCGGTCCTGCGCGCCTACATCACGTCGGACTATCAAGAGACCGCAATCTTACGAGGTGCCATCGACACCCCTACGATCTGGTCGCGGAACCTCGCTGAGCTTGCCCCAAGCACGACTTGGAGCCTCACGCGCGAGCCGGCCAGTGGAAAGTACACACTCGTCCAAGTTTGATTAAGGAACGCGACATTGGTGCGCGTGAGGTATGGATCTCAACGCTCTCCCTGTTTTCGTAGCATGCTTTTTCTTTTATAAGGTCGCTCGTCTCTCATGTATTAGTTTGCAACAGTTGTACTGCTTTGATCGATAGGCCTCTATCTATATACTTGATTGAATAACCAACGATCGCACACAATTCGGCCAACAGAACGAAAGCTTGAACAACTCGTCGGATATTTGCATCTTTGTTCTGAACAAGGAGGACCCGAGAGTGAGAGGCCTTGACATTCCCAAAGTAACATTAGGTGGGTTGATGTCGCTCACCCGTAGCAGATTAATTCCTTCTTTGTTATGCTTGTTAGGCACCAGTGCCTCGGAATCATTTCACCATTGGTGCCCCCCACGGACTCGCAGGCTTAGTTTTGTCCACCACCACTCACCGCCCGACGCGTACGCGAACATCGAGTTCCGTGTCGTTGGAATTGCGAGGCGATATGGGTTTGAACCCTGCATCGATGGAGGTTCCGGAGCTTTCAGAGCCTTTGGAGTGGCACTCGGACTCGAAGTATGAGCGGAGACCAGACATCCCTTTTTTCTGCGCAGTGCGTGTTGGACGCGCGACGATCACGTTTTCCAAGCGCTAGGCATTTTGCTGTCATTCCTTTGCGGGAGCGGGTGAGCCGAGCGGCAGCAACGGAGTTCAGCTCGGAGCCTATCACTTACGTAAAAAAAAAATTGAAATAGCCGCCTCCTTCGCGCGATCTCGTCTCCTCTGACTTGCAAGACTACTGACCGGACCCTCTTATAGAACCGACAGCTTGCCCGATGCCTACTCAGTCCTCGATTGTCTGTTGTCCTCTCCCAAGAGCAACCCGGGGCATCACAAGACACCTGCGAAAAAGCACATGGCACTTTCGAGCTATCAGATGTTTGGTAACCAATACTAGTACTATCGCGACTAGCAATCGTTAGTTGCGAATAGACTCCGCGTAATTTCAAGTTGGCGACTGACTTGAAGTTTGTTTGTTACAGGCGGAAGTTCGGTATAAACCATTTGTATGATTTCCTAATAACATGCGATAAAATCATAACACTTGAAGCAGAATATACTACAGTTGAAATGCTCATAATGCATACCGTTGGGACCGCCAAAACGTTATGCATTATGAGACATATGCAATAGCATATGTGTCACACTATTGTGACGCATGTGACCTCCGCCAAAAGTGTGACAGAAAATCGTCCATAGTCCTACAGAAGTACATGTATCATACCGAGAAGAATTGTTCTAAAGAAGTTTGTCTAGCATTAAGTAGTTCTTCACGTTGTAGGTTCGCGCGAAACTTTCGAAGTTGTGATGATAAATCAAGTGAAAATTGAGGATCACCATATTGCATGCATCCAACTTAAAGCTGCTGGCACAAATCGAGAATATTTTGACGAGTGATTGATGGATCCGCTTCGTCGTCGTCGTCATCATCAGAATCAACCTCGATAACTTCACCATTTGCAATGGCAATTTCGTGGCGGACCATGTCTGCAATGGATGAGTCACCACCTTCAAAAGCAGAAAATTCTCCCTTATCCTC
Source organism: Suillus placidus (assembly GCA_016628565.1). Taxonomy (NCBI): domain Eukaryota; kingdom Fungi; phylum Basidiomycota; class Agaricomycetes; order Boletales; family Suillaceae; genus Suillus; species Suillus placidus. Next base: position 480,292 of record JABBWD010000023.1, on the reverse strand, counting down.
GGCGGGGTCCAGAAGTTCATTATAGACAGCGGGCTTGTCACGGGGTTTGCGTTTTGGGTTTACGGACATTGTTGTGTGGTATCGTACTGTCGTGATTACTTGCTAGCTTCTATACATAGTCGAATGAGACAATACCACTGAAGCAGAACAATAAATTTATGCAATACATTGTTGTACCTATTGTCCCGTCCTATCAATTTGGTACCTCATAATGCATATTGGCTATGCAAAGGTTATGCATTATGCAATATGCATTATGCGGTCAATTACATGGGAATGGCGTCGGGATCCAAAAAAGTCCATGCATTATGAGACTTATGCATTATTAGCATATGCATTATGAGCATTTCAACTGTAGTTATCCACAAGGATAGGATTAGCACCAGCCTTTAAGACGGCGAGTGCGTCATCCGCCCGCTGGATAGATCTCCTTTCGTCATCGCGTGAGGCAATGAGATACTGAGTGTCTGCAGCAGTTTCAAGTTCGCAAGGTAATGACAGTCTTTGAGCAAGAATGTCCAACACCAATCCCAGCATCTAAAAATCCGACTTTGCGGGAATGTAGTTTAAGACTCTTGCAACACTTTCCGTTTTAGTTAGGCTAGAATCTAGGCCGTAAACACCTGGTTTTGGTTATGTTTGAACCCTGACTCAAGTTTCACAAAATTTAATCGAGATTATTGATGCGATGCGAGATTATCAACGGCGATGCAAGATTATCATTGTGATAACGTGTTATCTAGTAGTACAATCAACATACCTCAAACTATCGGAAGCCAGCGTAATATAGTATCTACGAGGAGGGCGCTTGTGTCGGTCCAACTAACAATACATAGCGCAAAAACCTTCGAAGTTCTTCTAGTTTGTCGTCCATCAAGTCGTCCATTGCACTCAGAATGGCAAGAAACTTGCGATTGCACGCCATGCCCCCAAAACGATCAACCTGCACTTTGTTTTCTGATTGTTCGTCCAAGCTGCAAAATGTGGCGGCGCCGGCGAGCGCCCACATATACTTCAAGTTTTGAAGCTGTTCTTCTTCAGTCTCACCGAGGAACTCTTGGCGCAAGCCAAACAAAATGAAGCGTATGATGATTGACATGATGAACGGATTTTGAAATCTTGCTTTAATTTCAACCCGCCCGTCCTGAAATAATCGAGTGTAAGTCCCCGGCAATGCATGAAATCGGAACATACCTGATCAAAGGTGTAGATGTGCATGAACACCAGACCATCGGCATCCGTTGTGATCTTTTCGATCACACGTTTCCGATAAGTGATAGGGGGCGTAGTGCTGTGTAGAGGAGGGAACAGCCGATATGCGCTGAAGACACCCTCGTGCGCGAATTCCACGAATCTCCCACATGTCACCGACAGCGCATTTGCGACGGTTCTGCGGTGTTTGCTGGTGATGAAATCTTCGAATGTAACTAATCAAATGAGTCAGTATGGTATGTGTAATCAACACATAAGACTTACCGTTGGGTGCGAGGCAGCGCGGCACCGCGTCGTGGATCACCTTCGTGAGCATAGCCTTTTTCGCGACTTTGTCGGTTGTCATCGCGTCCTTATCGAATAACTCGCGCGTGACGAGTTTCATCGCAGCTTTCACTGCCTTGTCGATAGTGTCGTTGGACAGTCTAATGTGAGTGGGATCTTGATGAGACGTTGACGACGTTGCAATCTGCGACATCGAGGTGTCGACTGCGGGTTGATCGATATTCTGCGGGCAGGTGGTTGGGTAAGGGGCCACGCGTGGTGTGGGTGGCATCGGCTGTCTGTTGGCTCGTTTCTTTGGGAGCCGTGCTGGGCCCGTCGTCTAAATAAGCAGTATCGTACTATGATTAAATGAATGAAAAAACTACTTACGTGCATAATGTCCATTTGAGGAATTTCGCCCTGTTGGATGAGCGTCGTATCCGACGCGCTCATACTCGCAGTAGTACTAGGACCCTGGAACATACTATTGTATCAGTATTGAACCAATCAATCAAAAAGACGACCTACCTGCATCACATCCATTTGAGGGACTTGGCCTCGTTGGATGAGCGCCGGTTGGATGAGCATTGGTTGAATGAGCATCGCGCTTGTGCTCGCGGTACTAGGGCCGCCTTGTGAGTAGTTGTCAAAGGTGCCTTGGGAGCCGCCCTGCATGTCCCCATAAGACCAGAGTGGATGTAAGGCTGTAGACCTGTGAGTAAATCGGTGATGGACAGCATGAAAAACTCACATGTGTTCCCTGCGCTTGACATTGGCGCGTCACAATCGTCATCGTCCTGCCATATGCCGGGCGCATGCGCATCGAAGCTGAAAAATGACATTTGGGGTTGTTCAGTAGGAATGTTGAGTTGATTGGTAGCTGATTCCCCCGATGGATTGAGGCTGGAGCCTCGCGGCGGCTTTGGGACTTTGGCTTTACTTTTCCGCTGGGAGCCACGTCCGCTGGACATACGAGGTTGGGGGAAAGGATGAGAGAACGCTTGCATGCATTTATCTTGCCAATCGATGTAATACTACATAGGAGGAAAAGAACACGAACTTTACATACTGATTGACAAACCGGGAACGCGTGGTGGGCTGATAAGGTGACTTACAAAGGTGAACACATTTACTACTGAAAGGGTAAAAAGAGGGGAGGGGATTGGTCTGATAAGGTGACAGATGAACAGGAGAAAAGATCTATGAACAGCCGGAGTGGGCAAAGCACTATATTGAACAGTCGAAGTGTGATATGAACGGGCGAAAAATGGGCGAAGCAAGGCAGTATCAGTCGACAACAATCTATGAACAGTGATGGAATGTCACTGATATTGATCAGTGTGAGCAACATGAATGACTTGGCAGTCACATACCACATGGTAGTCACAACTGTATGCCACATGAGCGCTGGTATTCCAGCCGCCCGCTGCGATCATCCTCTTCTTCGCCGGAATCAGCATCAGAGTCAGTATCGGTATCGGTACCGGCATCCGTGGAATCACCCCCCCACAGCGCATGTGTGATGCTGTCTCTGTTTTCCAAAGTACCAACAAGACTAGGGAGGTAGGGACTTTGACCGGTAGACGCCAATAATTCATGCTTGGCATGTGGGCCCAGACGTCTTGACATCAAGTCTGCTTGGGCGGTGATGGCGCGAAGCATCTCGCATTCATCGTTGTAGGCGGCTTGAATGTAATCCATGCCGTCCTCAATGTCTGTGTGGTTGCGCTCAGAAAAAAGATTTCTGATCTTCTTCAGTTGTTCATCCTTTATGAGGAGGTGGTCTCTATTCTCCTGGTGGAGCGTGCGATTGAATGCTATCATACGCTCTGAATATTCAACCTGCCATAGCGATGTTGCCACTTGAAGGCGAGCAGCTTTGCGACTAGCGAGTACTGCCTTGAATGCTTTGTATACCGTGTCAAAGCTCATGCGTGAGAGACCACTAGATATTGCCTCCTCGTGCTTTTGAATATATCATGTGAGAAACAGTTTAAAACAAAGAAATTAAAGACAAATACCTCTTGAAGTTGTGAAGTTGTGAAGTTTGGTTCACATACTCGCCCTGTGATGTGGTTTGCCAACCGAATCTCCAGTGGGGATGACTTAGAGGGGTATGGAATAGGCCTCTTGGATGCCCTCTCATGCAAGTATGCTGCCCGAGAAGGTGACTTGTAAGAGGTTGGGCTTATACAATAAGCTCTCCTTTACATCAGGAAGGTATGGGACCTCTTCCACTGGGGACAAGTGAATCTTTGGAGAAGGGGAGGGGGACAGCTTGGGAGAAAACGAATAGTCAGAGCCAGATAAGAGCTCAGTTGCCATAGTATGGGGTGACTCAAGGTGGTCAATCTTCTTAAAAAATTCCAAGGGAGTCAATTCAACACGAGTTGCACTACTTGACGTAGTACTGGTAAAAGCAGGACTGCTTGGTCGAGGAGGTGATGAGACTGGTGATGAAGACACAAATTCGATTTGGCCTGCTGCGATGAATGTGTGCTGTGAAGCATGAGGTCTTCGGACTTTGAAAGACTTCACAGTTTTTTGGAGCCTCCTGTGTCTGGCAGGCTCGAGTCAAAGCCAAGTCTACGCTACAATGTAAGTACTACCGTTGTTCACTTTATGATACTGCACATACCTTTGACAGGCTATGTCCCAACTGCAAATTGGGGGAATATTCATCTATCGAGGCGCTTCTTTCACATCTCAATTCTTCATCTACTTGTTGGCCATCCGATGTACGACCACAAACATTACCCGTTCCTCCCATATTCAATCAAGATGGTCGCATGCCTGCCACTGGTACCTGTCACCCACAATCTGGATATGTATATGGTGTTGGTAGAAACATGCTGGATAAGTTGGAAGATGATCAGTATGCGCATCGGCGGAAGATAAATCCTTATTACCCTTTCCATGACGAAGGTGAATGGGAATTAGGGAAATTCTTAGCAGAAAATCTCACTCAAACCCAAATCACCAAGTTCTTGAAGTTGAAATGGGTAATGAGGAATAATGATCTAAGCTGTACTCCCAACTCTGATATTACCTTCACAGTTTGACGCTCCAGATCGTGCAAGACCATCTTTTACCACGAAAGATCACCTCCTGGACTGGATGGACTCACTGCCTTCTTTTACTCCGTGGAAGGTCTCTAAAATCGAATTTAAAGGCTATAAGACCATCCATCCTGTGGAGCTTGTTTGGCGCGATGCGCTGGAGGTTGTCAAGCAACTCTTTAGTGACCCGACATTTGCGAACCACATGACATTTAACCCCCACGTCGCTAACATCAAAAATCAGCGTGAATACGGAGACTACATGAGTGCCAATATGGCATGGAAAATTCAGGTTCGTTCGCCCTGTTAATATGCTCCTCACCGAGTAATAAACTGATTTTATAATTTTTAGGACCATCTCCCGTTGGGTGCAACTCAAGTCCCAATAATCTTGGGATCCGATAAAACTCCCGTAACGCGACTTGCTGGAGGAATTGAAATGCACCCGGTCTTCCTCACCATCGGTAACATTGATTCTGAGGTTCATTCCAAGGCAACGTTACGAGCTTGGCGCTGTGTAGCCTATATTCCCGTCGTCAAGTTCCGCGTTCATCCAGATTACCAGTCTATTCTCCAGGCCAGACTGTGGCATAAATGTATCAACCTCGTTTTTGCCAACCTTAAGGTGGCAGCAAAGGATGGCTGCTTCATGCCCGATCCTTCTCGCTACATTCGTCATGTGTTTACGCCACTTGTCGCTCATGTGTGTGACCTGCCAGAGGCTACTATGATTGCTGCGGTCAGTAAAAACTCATCCCCACTAACTATGGCAACACAAGCGGATTTTGGTGATGGAACTCTCCACCCTCCTCGTACCGGCAAACACACATTGAACCTCATTGTAGAGATATCCCGGAAGGTCGACCCCTGGGATCTCGACAAGTTCCAGAAAGCGGCCAAGGCCGTTAATCTGTCTGGAGTTCACATGCCATACTGGCGTGATTGGATGTTTGCATGTCCATCTGTTTTCCTCGCCGGCGAAGTGCTGCACACCTGCCATAAGTTTTTTGCAGATCATCCACTGAAATGGATCAAAGAGGCTCTAGGAGATTACGAGCTTGATACTCGCTTCATGGTCCAGCACAAGCGAGTTGGAACGCGCCATTTCACAAAAGGTATCACACATGTTAATCAAATGACAGGTCACGAGCATAGAGACATCCAACACACTATCATTGCATCGATCACAGGGGCCGTTCCACCTAGATTCGTTCATGCGATACGTGCCCTCATTGACTTCATTTACCTAGCACAAAATCCAGTTCACTCGCCTCAAACACTTCAGTCAATGGTTCAGGCGCTTTCGGATTTCCACTCTTTCAAGGATGCCATCATCCAGGCTGGGGCAAGGAAGGGGAAGAAGGGTATCAAAGAAGATTTTTTCATCCCCAAACTTGAGCTTCTACAAAGCTTTGATGGTACAATCAAGAAATTGGGCACATTGATGCAGTTCTCCGCTGACGTGACGGAGCGGCTCATCACACATTGTAAGGACCTTTTCCCGCGGACGTCCCACCAAATCAAATATTTTATGGAGCAGTGCGTGCGGATTCTCAACCGCCAAGAGTCAATGGAAATGTTTGGCCTTTACATGCTGTTGACTTCTCGCAGGGCGTCATTGGTCAATGCCATACACACCGAAGATGAAGATGTCACAACTACCAATCCTGTGCTCTCCTGGGTTTCCCAAGTCCTCCCTGACGAAGTCAAGTCAATCCATGGTCCGCGACCAGTCCGTAATCATTTTCTCAAGGGTATTCTCTCTGGAGATGCCCTCACTGCTTTTCAACTCAATGTCGCGCCCAATTATAGATCACTGTCACCATTTGACATACGCATGAAATATGCACTCCTCAACTTCGATCGTGCGCTCGCCGATTTCATTTGTTGTTCCTCTTTTTCCAGTGGTGAACATTCCTGCTGGGACCCCAAAAATGGGCGCTTCCAGGTATGGCACAAGTTTCGATTGCAGCTTCACTCGGCCTTCCAGCCGCGAGTCATCATGCCAAGCCGAGTGGTGCAAGCATACCCGCCAAGCGATAATTTTCCCTTGGGAAATTGTGATACTGTTCTCATCGACGCCATGGGCATTAACGGCAAAATGAGTATGTCTATTTGATGTGCTTATGTTGTAGCCCCACTGATATCATATACAGCTAGTTATATTGTACAGGTTCGACTCATTTTTCAACCGACAGTTCGACGAGGTTCCAATCTGCCATCCTATCTCTCCGACCCACTTCTCTATGTCCAATGTTTCCGCTTTATTTCCAGCCCTGACGATCGTCCCGAACTCACAATGTGGACTGTGGAGTGCGCGTACACACAGGATGAAAATGGTAACCGCCATAGGGAGGGGGCTGTCATATGAGTGACAGATGTGACGCATGCGGTTGAGTTGATACCAGATTATGGCGAAGCAGTGGCCAAAGGCGTGTCCTCTGCGACTTGCTTGGAAAGTTACGACCGTTTCTTTCTGAATAACTTCGCGGACAAGGAGAGTTATCATACATTCAGTACCAAATTTGTATAGACAGTAGTTTAATCAGTACGCAGCAATTGTATCAATTGGTATCACATCTATCATATCGTACTATCTCTGAGCCCATCGCATCTTATCAACGAAAGATAACTTGACTTATGTCTTATCAGCTGGATGTGGTGAGTAATATTGGCATTCAGGCATCTCCACCAATCGCATGAGTTCGCCACTGAAGTCATAAGTGTTCGTAAGCATCCGTAATGCGCGTAAGTTAAGTGTTAATTTCAGTGGTTTTGCAGATGTGCTGGCCACTATCATTTTTATATTTAAGTATAACGCTATAGACTTGATTTATCATAAATCATTATTACCTGATCCTGTCACAGATACTAATGAGGGAGAGCCTGAACGGCGGCTGGAAGTGCTGGGACTCCCAGCAAGATCAAAGGGAGATTCATGGTGAAGTCGCGAAGGAGGAGTAGATGGCGGCATGGTAATAGGGCATGGAACTTCAGCAACATTGCAGGACACTGGAGTAAAGTTTAACTGAGACATTGTTCTAGGGCAATTTGGGTTGGGAGTAACCACGATTACATAGTAAGGAGTTTAAATAACCTTCACTGATCATCTAAGAAGTGGCGGGCGAGGGTTTTCGCCACCTCACGTGGCTTTCGCGTAGGGCCATGTGGTTTTCACTTATTTCGCTTAACCTCTATTTGGAAATCTCGCGTGGTTTTGTCACGTGTTTTCGAGCGCCGACTAAATCACCCAAACCCTTGCCCATTACTACTGCTGTCTTTTGCAGCGAGTATTTATTGTAACTGTATGCACAGTAAATAATGGAAAACAAAATTCAAATCAAATTATTTTTGCTTTTGTGTGTTTGAACAGGAAGGTTGTGAAATAAATAAAAATTGGAAAAGGAGAAAAGACAATGGGAAAATTTGGGAGACAAAAAAACTGGGGAATGGGAGAACATGGTAACAACATTGTAATGACAAAAAATGACACAACACAGAGAATGTGAGAATGACAGGAAAATGAGAGAACACAACAGGAGAACAGGGGATTGACAGGGGAATGACAGGGAAACAGGCTCCAACAACAGGAGAACGGGAGAACAACAAGAGAATAAGAGAATGACAAAATAACACTTTTGCATGTTTGAACAGGGGGACAACAGATATAGAAAGACAGAAGGATGTGAACTAAAAAAATTGCAAAAGGAGAAAAGACAATGGGAAAATTTAGGAGACTGAAAAACTGGGGAACGGGAAAATAGAAAATTGGGAGAATGGGAAAACAGAAAACGCGGAAAAACAGGAGAACACAAAAACAGAAAATGGAGAATGGGAAGCAGGAAAATGGGAAAACAGGAGAACAGGAGACAGGAGGACAGGGGGGTCAGGGAAAATGGCAAAATAAATAGATTCACTTATGGGATAGCAGATTAAGTATTGTATGTACAAGTATGAAAAAAAATACCAAGGTGCCACAGGCACCCCCCCAAAGGAGTGCAAAGCACTCCTTCAAATAAAAGTGTCAAGGAAATACCAAGGTGCCGCAGGCACCCCAAAGGAGTGCGAAGCACTCCTTTGGCCTCCTGTGCCGAAGGCACAGTGATTATTAGGATGAAGCCTTGGCGCAGGAAGCTAAAAAGGAGCGCGTAGCGCTCCTTTTGCTTCCTGTGCCGAAGGCACAACGGGTGTGGACTCGTCATAAGTAGCTGCTCGCACCTCGGACAAGCTGTCGTCGTGGAGCGTGTTGAATCACATTTCGAGGCGTTCTGAAACCCAGCACATACCAAAATTCTGGGTTACAGGAAGCAAACTTAAAATATCTGAAACCCAGCACATACCAAGAATGGAAAGTGTAGCATTGCTTCCGCTGCCCTAGGTCACACAAACTATTACTATATATCTTTCAGTACGGTCAAAGACATCATATTGTGTCTGCCATGACCATAGCAGATTTATGACATCTTTGAGAGTTTCTACATGTACGAAGTTGACTAAAATCGTCCCCCAGGAGCATTATCAGCGCACATCGCCACCCAATTTGCGACATGCATTCGAAGCGCCCGATGGCCCCGATCACAACCAAGTTGGACCAACAGACCAACGTGCTCAATCTCCATGAAGAAATATTGGAAGGGCTGGGGAGGTAATTACATACGAATGAAGGGGTATCCAAAACATGAATCGAACATTACTCAACTTTCGGTGCATGAGGTGGCCCGTGGCGGGTAAGATACACGCGATGTCACTTGGCATGAATCAATTCTTGTTTTGAAATATAATATGCTGGCACAAATTCGTGGCTGAACTAGCATGCTGATCATAAATCGCCGTGAACCATGTCCGTGCACATTGTACATACGTGGACCATAAACTGTTCTTAGCAACTTCCGAAACCTTACTTCGCACAAACGGTTCACCTCTGTGACTTGAAACCCGACACTAGTGTGTTTTTCATACTTAGACTGTGGATGTTGCTCTATAAATCTAGGTCTGGCTGGGCAGACGAAACTAAGCCGGTGCCATGCTGATCTACAGCCGACGCACTTTGAATGGCCCTGGAATCATCAACGCAGGCAACTTGCCACTAGTGCTTGCGACTGTACCTTGACTCTACATTTTAGGTCCATGTCGCTGTTTGAATTACGATATCATTATCATCTACCCAGACCAACTCTCAGTGCTGATCCCTCTCCACCAGTGACGTTATGCATGGATAGTAGTACACTTGGAAGGGGGTCTGAAGGACAGGCACAAGGGGTCCCAATGGCAGTTACGAACTTCCAAGCCGCGATGCCACCGGAAATGGATCATGAAGCTGTCTGTCCACAAAGCCAAGGGCTAGCACATGCTACTGCTTTGGAGATCGGAAGGGCGCATATATTCGCATCCCTAGGTCCACAGGGGAAGGTACTACGGAGGCATCAAAGGTGCGGGACGGGCCAAGAACTCGAAACTGTCAATATGCTATTGTACAGTCAGCCGAGTTAAGTGCCACATAATGCGTTAGGTGACCAGCGGCAGGTACCAAGGTCCGAAGTACGAGAAAGCACATCAAAGGAGACCCTGGCTAAATCGCAAACTACGGAAGGAGGTACAGCCAATGCGACCTGAAACATATAAAAGACCTCCTTGCTGAGCCTCTAACTGCAGAACTCAAGCTCTTCATCCCAAATTCAATCTCAACTACACTTTTCGTTTAACAATCTGAAGCAATGGCACACCTCTTCACCAGGAACTTGACCTTCCAGTCGTGAGTGTCTTTGCGCTATCACCCTGCATAACTTTTCCACCCAACTCACCGTCGTCTCGCAGCAGCGACCTCGGCAAGGAGGCTTCGATCATGCTCACTTTCGATGGCGCCATGGAAGGCCTCTACGAGGACTTCTTCCCTATAGTTTGGAAGTAAGTGCGCCTGCCTTTGCCCACGACGATTCTAAACCTTTCAATTTTTCAGGGTCAGCAAATTCGGGAAGACGGGTGGGTGTTCCTACTCTCTCGTTTTCCAGTTGCCAACTTACATATGACCCTTCTTGCCAGGTCCATACAGGGCTCACGCAACCTACACGAGCCAGTAAGACAGAAGACGCAGATAGTGCTCACATACAATGCTTATACAACGTATAGACTTGCTTTCTCCAAACCCCAGCTGGAGAATGGGAACATCATCGACGCTGAAACCTGCGTCAAGATCAATGTGAGTGGCTCTCATCTGCTCTGTAATTCCTAGCACCAACGCAAGTCATGATGCAGGACAGCGAGAAAACGACCCTGACCGAGGCCGACGATGTCTTTCAGTTCTCTGTAAGTCTGACTTTCGTTAATCTCTATCTTTACCACTCACGATTTCTCGTGTAGGCTCCCCAGGCGGGAACCACTGGTGTCCTGCAGGCCGTGAACAGCACTGGGGCCGTTCAGGACATCGCAATCGGTTTGTGACCATCACGTTCACCTTTTCTTTCGCCTCATTGTGTTGTCCGCCTCCAGGCTTCATGAACAAGGGAGACTTGATGCCCACACCCGCGCTCTACTTCAGCGGTGTTGGGTATGTTATCTTTCCTCCATTTCTCCTTCAGAGCGCTTACAATACAAACGCAGAGATGGCAGTCACGTCTCTGCTAAGTTCACTCCGGTCCTGCGCGCCTACATCACGTCGGACTATCAAGAGACCGCAATCTTACGAGGTGCCATCGACACCCCTGCGATCTGGTCGCGGAACCTTGCTGAGCTTTCCCCAAGCACGACTTGGAGCCTCACGCGCGAGCCGGCCAGTGGAAAGTACACACTCGTCCAAGTTTGATTCAGGAACGCGACATTGGTGCGCCTAAATGTGTTCTGTGAGGTCTGGATCTCAACGCTCTCTCTGTTTTCATAGTATCTTCATTCAAACCAATAGCCTCCTTAATTGCTCTTCTCTCATGTAATTCGCACGAGTTGTACCGTCTTTATCTATGTGTTTGCAACTAGGCACGGGCGCTGTGCTTGGCGTGATAAACTTGCATCGCGATCGACGTGAGGGTATTTGGAAATGACTTGATGAGCAGCCGTTCGTGACAGGAAGCACGATCGCTTCTTGCCCGCAGTGCAGATGGAAGATTGATCATCATACGTGGAGAGATAGACTGGTGACCAGCCCGTCTATGAGGCAGGCAAGCCGTCAATAAACGGTGGAGAGAGCTCAAGTACAAAGTTGTCATGGAGATGGATGTACGGCCGCTAGGGGACACGGTCGTTGATATGGGATTGACGGATTGGCCTGAGGCGATCGCGTGTTAGGGTGCCAAGCACCCTAATACTGAGCGCACGTACGTGTGTTGTACGACAAGGTCGAGACTTGCGTCTCATTCACGACTGTATTGACAGTTGTCCCGAGTCAGCATGGAACGTAGTAGTATACCCTATATCGTGGTAGATTGACTAGTATGTCAGTCGAGCAAATATTTCAAGGATGAAGCTAAGACTGATGAAGTTGAGCGTCATGGCCAAATTGGAAATTACCCTCATTCATGCTCGTCTATCATCGAGTCTGCGATTATGCAGGTGGCAAGTCTTGTAGTGACCAACAGCTGTCAGGTGGAGCATTAATGTTCGACAAGTCAAAAGTGTCACAAAGCCAACATCTTGACGCAGTGTATATCTTGAGAGATCTGGTTTAACAACATAGCACATAGACAAAGCCCCATAAAAACGGTACAACTCTTGCGAACTACATGGAAACGAAAAACCTTATAAAAAGACAAGTAACTATTGGTTTGAACGAAGATACTATGACAGCAGAGTGAACATTGAGATGCAGACCTCCAAGAAGAGATATTTAGGCGCACCAATCTCGCGTCCCTTAATCAAACTTGGACGAGTGTGTAATGTCCGGTGGCCGCATCGCGCTTAAGGTTCCAAGTCGTGCTCTCGCCAAGCGCGGCGAGGTCATGCGTCCAGATCGCAGGGGTGTCGATGGCACCTCGCAAGATTGCGGTCTCTTGATAGTCAGACGTGATGTAGGCACGCAGGACCGGAGTGAACTGTGCCGTGACGTGGCTGCCATCTCTGCGTTTGTACTGTGAGCGCTCTGAAGGAGAAATAGAGGAAAGATGACATACCCAACATCGTTGAAGTAGAGTGCGGGTGTGGGCATCAACTCTCCTTTGTTCATAAAGCCTGGAGGTGGACAATACACTCAAGCGAAAGAAGAGGAGACGATGAAGGTCACAAACCAACTGCCATATCTTGAACGGCCCCAGTGCTGTTCACGGCCTGCAGGACACCAGCAGCTCCTGCATGAGGGGCCTACACGATATATTCGTCGGTGGTCGAGATGAATATCAGCGGAATCCAGACTTACAGAGAAATGATAGACACCATTGACTTCTGTCAGGGTCGTTTTCTCGCTATCCTACATCATGACTCGCGTCGGTGCTAGCAATTGCAGAGTAGACGAGAGTCGCTCACATTGATCTTGACGGAGGTTTCAGCGCTGATGAGATTCCCATCCACGACCTGAGCTTTGGAGAAAGCAAGCCTATACAACAAATAAGCGACTTTCGTGACCATCGTTCTCGTCGATCATCTCACTGGCTTGTGTAGGTCGCTTGAGCCCTGTATGCACCTGGCAAGAAGGGTCATATGTAAGTTGACAACTGGAAAACGAGAGAGTAGGAACACCCACCCGTCTTCCCGAATTTGCTGACCCTGAAAAATTGCAAGGTTTGAAATCGTCGTGAGCAAAGGCAGGCGCACTTACTTCCAAACTACAGGGAAGAAGTCCTCATAGAGGCCTTCCATGTTGCTATCAAAAGCGAGCATGATCGAAGCCTCCTTGCCGAGGTTGTTGCTGCGAAACGATGGCGAGTCAGGTGAAAAATTTATGCAGTGTGAGACCGCAGACACTCACGACTGGAAGGTCAAATGCCTGGTAAAGACGTGAGACATTGTTGAGATTGTTAAACACGAAGTGTACTAGTTGAGATTTGAGCGTGGAATGAAGAGCCTGAGTTCTGCAGTTAGAGTCTCAACAAGGAGGCTTTTATATGTCTTGGGTCGCAGAGGCTGTACCTCCTTGGTTTGCGATTTAGCCAGCGTCTCCTTCGTGCGTTGGTACCTGCCGCTGGCCACCTAATGCATCATGTACCCTTACTTCGGTTTGCAAAAAAATGATGAATTGCCAGTTTCGAGTTCTGTCCCATCTCGTGCCCTTACGAAGTGTTTCCAGAATGCCTGCCGCTGGGGCCCCTAAGTAGTTAGCTTCTCCACGAACCCATTCCCTGGGTGTTGCGCGCTCGGAAGATCGTAGCTGCCGTCGACACCTCCGTGCCAGGGCGTGCCTGTCCTTCATACCTTCCTATCGTGCTCCTTTCATAATCTCACAGGTGGACAGGCATCAGTACTGAGTACCAAATTTAATCTGCTGGTCAAGGAAGACGACATTAGCATTGAAACAGTGGGCCTATACTTGTAGGGAGATGAGTCCGATTACGGTCGCAAGTAGGTATACGTGAACAGAACCCATGGGACATGGCGCATTTCGCGACGCGCGACTGCAATATCTTTTTGCTATCGCACATAAATCATACTGGCCCCGCCGGTCCTGGGCGAACCAACTGTCAAAGTCAAAGTTCAGTCAAATAAGCTGCAAGACGCTGGACCTGCTCAAACCGGCGCGTAAACTTGGAATGCAAATTCCGCCAAGGCTGCGTACATTGCAAGTTGCAGGGTCGTTCAGAACGTTCAAGGCGCTTCGCCTGCTCAGCCAGTTCGAGAGCAACATCCCATATGAGGGGCACCGCTGGACAAAATTAAATGGGTAATTGCGGGGCGAAAATGAAAGACAGTCGAAACATACCATCAGGGATGCCTGTGGTGCTCTGCATCTCGACAGTCGGGCATGGTGGCCATGTGAGTGTATTTGGGCCATATCTACATGGTTGCCGTTGACTCTTAGCAAGCACCTCTGGTGATTGAACAGCCTCACGAGTATGATGAATTGTGTTTGGAGCGGTATCTTGCTCAGGCTGATCTTGGGTGTCGGTGGCGTCTCTAGCGCTGAGGCATTGTGCCGGATTGTTGCGCACATTTCCAGCAAGTAAAATCCCTGGGGATTGTGCAAAATTTGCGTGAGATTTGACTCTTGTCCGATACTTTGAATGAAAATTAACGGCATGACAGAGTGATGAGAATAACAATCAGACGCTCGCCTGCATTGAATAAAACTTTGCATGCCCGTTTGAAATGGGAGGCTTGTCTGCTTCAGAGTTGTATTGCAAGCGCCAGAAGGTGCACAAGGTAAATGGGGTGAGGAAGAGGTGTGGCTGCTGTCACCATGTGGTGGAATGGAGTCTAGGAAGCAGGAGACATGAGCAAAGGACCATTTCTTGTACAAATCTAGCTCACCTTTGCTACAACTTTGAGCTTCGATGTCAATGAGTCATCACAGCTGGCGCTGACAGATACGGTATTTGTGAGGCGCTATTTAAAATAGTCAGTTCTAATAATTCTGTATTCGTGAAAGCGCTTGAGAAACTCGAGAATTGACGCCTGCATTGGCAGAAACCTTGCTGGACCTACATGTAAGTTAAGTTGGTGTTTTGACGTGAGATGTTTGTTTCGGACTTAGATTCAAAACACGCTGAGGGACCAAAACGAGATGAACATTGAGGAGGGTAGACACATCGGGGTTATCAATATTTAGGAGGACGTTTACATCAAGTTTAAATGTTGTCCTAAATTTATATTGATGACCCCGATGTGAGATCTACGAGCATCTCGTGTCGTGGGATGTGCTTTGGCCGCAAGTTGCCGATTGGTTGAAAGTTGTCAAGGATGTCCGATGCATCATCTTTTAGTACGTCGCAAACTTCTGCGCAGTCTCTACTAACTAATGGTGGTCTCCGCTTGGGGTCCAGTAATTTTCTGCAGATGCTCATTATTCGTGCATCGAGCCTCGTCCATGTCGCGTCCGCCCTATGTCAAATCCCATTCATGCCTCGTTAGTGCTGTGTCAAGCCTCACTCATGCTCACCCATACAACGTCAAACTTAATCATGCCGCGTCACGCCTCACACATGATGCATGATGCATCAGTACTAGCATGTCATGTGGAATGCCCCATCAATGATTTCAGCATCCTAATCATATTGCATGGCCTTCTGCTTGGTTGAGTTGTTATTCTGCCATATCAGAAAACCTATTGCTAACATTTCACCATGCAATCTGTTCTGGCTATGTGCATTTACTTGACTTTTTTTGTGGTGCCGCACCATCTAACTTATAAGTGCAAATAATTCCTCGTCCGTTCCAATCATTCAAATTTCCTAGCGAAGGTCAACAGTGCAGTATTCCATATTTCTACAGAGTCCCATAGAATAAACCGTCAATGAGGGACCTCCTTACTGGGCTACTGTGTTTGAGGTACCACTCGGTGAGCACGACGTTTCCTCTTAGAGATCAGGGTTTTTCATTTTCATTTCATTTTTTTCATTTTCACCCGCAATTATTTATTTAATTTTGTCCAGCGGTGCCCCTCATATTGGATGTTGTTCTCGAACTGGCTGAGCAGGCGAAGCGCCTTGAACGTTCTGAACGACCCTGCAACTTGCAATGTACGCAGCCTTGGCGGAATTTGCATTCCAAGTTTACGCGCCGGTTTGAGCAGGTCCAGCGTCTTGCAGCTTATTTGACTGAACTTTGACTTTGACAGTTGGTCCGCACAGGATCAGCGGGGCCAGTACTATTGATGTGCGATAGCAAAAAGATATTGCAGTCGCGCGTCGCGAAATGCGCCATGGCCCATGGGCTCTGTTCACGCATACCTACTTGCGGCCGTAACCATGACTCAACTCCCTAAAAGTATAGGCCCACTGTTTCAATGCTAATGTCGTCTTCCTTAACCGGCAGATTAAATTTGGTACTCAGTACTGATGCCTGTCCACCTGTGAGGTTATGAAAGGAGCACGATGGGAAGGTATGAAGGTCAGGCACGCCCTGGCACGGAGGTGTCGACGGCAGCTACGATCTTCCGAGCGCGCAACACCCAGGGAATGGGTTCGTGGAGAAGCCAACTACTTAGGGGCCCCAGCGGCAGGTATTCTGAAAACACTTCGTAATCTCTTGCAAACCGAAGTAAGGGTACATGATGCATTAGGTGGCCAGCGGCAGGTACCAACGCACGAAGGAGACGCTGGCTAATCGCAAACCAATGAAGGAGGTACAGCCCCTGCGACCCAAGATATATAAAAGCCTCCTTGCTGAGACTCTAACTGCAGAACTCAGGCTCTTCATTCCACGCTCAAATCTCAACTAGTACACTTCGTGTTTAACAATCTCAACAATGTCTCACGTCTTTACCAGGCATTTGACCTTCCAGTCGTGAGTGTCTGCGGTCTCACTCTGCATAAATTTTTCACCTGACTCGCTGTTGTTTCGCAGCAACAACCTCGGCAAGGAGGCTTCGATCATGCTCGCTTTTGATAGTGACATGGACGGCCTCTACGAGGACTTCTTCCCTGTGGTTTGGAAGTAAGTGCGCCTGCCTTTGCTCACGACGATTTCAAACCTTGCAATTTTTCAGGGTCAGCACATTCGGGAAGACGGGTGGGTGTTCCTATTATTTTGCTGCCAGGTTGCCAACTTACATATGATCCCTCGTCCCAGGTGCATACAGGGCTCAAGCGACCTACACAAGCCAGTGAGATGATCGACGAGAACGATGGTCACGAAAGTCGCTTATTTATTGTATAGGCTTGCTTTCTCCAAAGCTCAGGTCGTGGATGGGAATCTCATCAGCGCCCAAACCTGCGTCAAGATCAATGTAAGCGACTCTCGTCTACTCTACAATTGCTAGCACCAACGCGAGCCATGATGCAGGACAGCGAGAAAACTACTCTGACAGAAGTCAATGATGTCTATCATTTCTCTGTAAGTCTGGATTCCGCTGATATTTATCTCGACCACCGACAAATATATCGTGTAGGCCCCTCAGGCGGGAGCTGCTGGTGTCCTGCAGGCCGTGAACAGCACTGGGGCCGTTCAAGATATGGCAGTTGGTTTGTGACCTTCATCGCATCCTCTTCTTTCGCCTGAGTGTATTTTCCACCTCCAGGCTTTATGAACAAAGGAGATCTGATGCCCACAACCGCTCTCTACTTCAACGGCGTTGGGTATGTCATCTTTCCTCTATCTCTCCTTCAGAGCGCTCACAGTACAAACGCAGAGATGGCAGTCACGTCACGGCACGGTTCACTCCAATCCTGCGTGTCTACATCACGTCTGACTATCAAGAGACCGCAATCTTACGAGGTGCCATCGACACCCCTGCGATCTGGACGCGTGACCTCACCGCGCTTGGCGAGAGCACAACTTGGAACCTTAAGCGCGATGCGGCCACCGGACATTACACACTCGTCCAAGTTTGATTAAGGGACGCGAGATTGGTGCGCCTAAATATCTGTTCTGGGAGGTCTGCATCTCATTAATGTCCACTCTGCTTTCATAGTATCTTCGTTCAAACCAATGGGTTCACTTAGTTGCTTGTCTGTTTATAGGTTTCCCGTCTTTATGTAGTTCGCAAGAGTTGTATGATACTTGTATCGCTTTTATGGGGCTTTGTCTATGTGTTTGAAATGCTGCATTTTGTTAAGCCAGATCTTCTCGAACTGTACACGTGACCACGTCAAGATGTTGGCTTTGTGAAACTGTTGACTTA
Source organism: Suillus placidus (assembly GCA_016628565.1). Classification (NCBI taxonomy): domain Eukaryota; kingdom Fungi; phylum Basidiomycota; class Agaricomycetes; order Boletales; family Suillaceae; genus Suillus; species Suillus placidus. Next base: position 462,064 of record JABBWD010000023.1, on the reverse strand, counting down.
CCGAAAATTGATGCTTCACTTGACAGCGGTTAGTCACGATGCATACAGCGTTGCGTGTGATTTTTAGGTTGTGGTTGTTGAACAACGGGCGGAGTTGTGACGCAAGGTCCTGAGATTTTGTGCTGCCAAGTTAATTACCAATAGTTAGCAGTAGACAGGGGTTATTACTTATTTATAAGGCGCGTAGTATATATGGTCCAGACAAGTGAACGTGTGATTAATCGCACCCGGTACCCTCGACGAGCCCGACAAACTCCAATTGCAGGATACCACGAGGTCAGACCGTTTGCTCATCGTTGATATTGGAAGAAGTAAGGTACAGACCTGAAGTTCTTCTCTAGTCTACCATGCATCTCATTTCACTTGATTGCAGTCGCGATGATGGAAATGGAGTCCATTCCTGGTGCAGCTTTGGTTAACACGGTTAAAGGGGGCTTCCACGAGTCCTTCTCTTCTCCAGATGCCGATGTGGTACTCGGTGCCAAAGATCACACCCTGTTCCGTATCCACTCATGGACGCTCAAGACGACATCGGGCTGGTTCCGATCCCTCTTTTCCATGCCTCAACAAAGCCCTCTTCCAAATCACCCCGAGACCATCAATCTAGACGAGGACTCATACACACTAGAGAGTCTGCTACTTATGGTCTGCGGTCTGCCGATCAATCCACTCACATCGTATGACGAGGTTGATGCATTATTATTCGCCGCAGAAAAATACGAAATGGCAGGGCCTGTCTCGCTCATACGCGTGCTTATCATGACGCCCCCGCTTTTAAACCAGCCTCTGCGTCTTTATGCAGCTGCAACTCGTTGTGGGTGGGAAGAAGAGGCCAAACATGCATCCGCGCAGTCGCTCGCTCTCAACATCTACGCACCGGAACATCAACCCACCCTCCGAAAACTATGCACAGGCGCTGTGCTTGACCTGATAAACCTGCATCGCGATCGACGCGAGGGCATTCGGAAACGACTTGATGAGCAGCCGTTCGTGACAGCAAGCACGATGGCATCTTGTCCGCGGTGCAGATGGAAGATTGATCATCATACATGGAGAGAGCTCAAGTATAAAGTTGTGATGGAGATGGATGTACGGCCGCTAGGAGACACGGTCGTTGATGTGGGATTGATGGATTGGCCTGAGGCGATCGCGTGTTGGGATGCCAAGTGCCCTAATGTTGAGTGCACGTGTGTGTTGTACGACAAGGTCGAGACTTTGCGTCTCATTCGGGATTGTATTGACAGCCTTCCTAAGACAACATGAAACGTAGTAGTACACCCTATATCATGGTAGATGGATTAGGAGAGCAAGGATGAAGCTAAAAGTTGAGTATTGACGCAGGTATGGCATGTGCGTAGTATTCAGCTCGGGGGTCAGCATCTCGGGAGAGTACAGACGATGTGTTCGTGTACTTAGTCCTTCACTCCCCATACAAATTCCTCACTCACGTGGTTGCATGCGAATGTGATGGGCGGGTAGTTCGTGACCTATGGGAAAAGGTTTATATTGCTCACTGTTGGAGCGATGTATCCGCGACTGTGTGCCTGTGTGTCGCGAGCAAGGCAAGAAGTGGTGAAGAGCACTACGCTACGGTACTATGTGGCTGCTGCTCTGCTCCTACCCCCGGGGCCCCCTACTACACGGTGTGAAACCAACTGGTGGATGCAAGTCAGGTAAGCATACAAAGCGCGTTAGATAACGGAGGTGCGTCTTACCTGAACGGTGCCAGGTTCTCTACGCCCTTCTCGCTGATTGTGGACACGAATGTGATGGGGCGTGGTACGATGCCTGAAATCAATAGCACTGTCGATCGCGGCTGAAAGACAGGTCGAAGAGTACGTACGCCTTGTCTGTTTCTGAGGCTATATTATAAACTTTCCACCCTGCGGATTCGTCTGCGACCCAGTCTGTTCCGGCAGGAGTGGTGGAATCGAATGGAGGGATGAACATGGTGGACTAGCTAGATGAAGAGACTCTGAGAGCGAGGCTGGCCCTGGATTTATAGTTACATGGTTGCAGGTTACATAAATATAGGTTTCAGGCCTCGTGTCCTGGGCGTCTAATGATACCAGAAGCAGGTTGAGGCTGTGAAGAAGCACAAAAAGGCACGGTACACGCACCTCTGAAACTTAAATCAAGACGCCCACAAGGTCTCCAGCAAGTTGTGCTCAACGCCATCCACCTCGAGCAGAATGACGGAAACAGAACAGCCCACCATTCGAATCACCACGGCTAGTCAAACATTTGAAGGTGATCAAGGTAGTGTCTATGGAGCCGCAATCTTCCCTGATAGACACCGTATGGTGACTTCGTACGACCAGACGCTTCGTCTGTGGGACCTAGAAGATGGCGTTGTATTGAAGATAATGAAGGGGCATCGCTTCGAAGTAGGAAGTGTTGCAGTATCGAGAGACGGGCAATGGATAGCAAGTGGTGATGAAGGTGGAGAGCTCATCGCCTGGAACAGAGACGGCGAGCCTCTCACCGAACCCATCAAATTCCACTCCAAACAGATATCGTGGCTCGATTTTTCCCCAGACAGCACATTGCTGGCGAGTGGTTCAGATGACACTACAGTAAAGCTCTGGAACACAAAAACATGGCAGGTGCAAGGATTAGGAGATCCAATCAATTGTGGCAGTGGAATCAACTGCGTTCGGTATTCGCCGTCTGGTGAACATCTTGCCATCGCAACAAGAACAAACATTCAAATATGGAATCCAGGCAAGAGGGAACGTATTGCAAAGTTCCAGGGTCACTCTGCGTTCGATAGCGCATGGAATTACTCACTCGCGTGGACGTCCGATGGCACACGGCTTCTCTCGTCGGGTACTTTTTATGATCCCACAATACGGGAGTGGGATACATCGACCTGGAAGCAGGTCGGTGAGCCCTGGAAGGGCCATACTAAGAGTGTCTTCATGATTGCGTTGAACCCTACCAGCACCCTTCTCGCATCCGCATCTGGAGACCACCAGGTTCGCCTTTGGCGGCTTTCGGATCGACGAACCATCGCCATATTCAAGCACCCCGATGAGGTGTATTGTGTCACCTTCTCCACAGATGGCAAGCACATTCTCAGCGGAGGACGCGATCGAATCATCTCAAAGTGGGCGATACCTTCGCTGGAGGACATTCCCAAGGACCAGGTATCAGATGTAAGATCTCGTTCATTTTCCGTCCCTTCTTCATCTTATTTTCTTCAAGGATGCATTATGGGATGACACCCTGAAGGAAGAAGTGGCAGATAATGTGAGTTCCCATTCTTTGTACGTCTTCTTGCATATTGACCCTCAATCTTGATGCCAAGGCTCAACAGTCTGGTTGCGACGCATGTTTTCAGCCTTCATTCTTACCACGCAATCTGACCATGCGTGATGCAGTTCCTCGCCATCAACACGACAGCCCGCGATGCATGCATAACCGGAGACTTGGCTACTGCTGACAGGCTGCTCACACAAGAGATCAACACTGATAGCAACGACTACAGCTCTTACGCGAATCGCTCGTTTGTTATGGCGAGAAAAGCCGACTGGGACCGCGCACTTGATGACGCACTTAAGGCGAGATGCACTGTCCCGTCGCGACCTTTTTAACACAGGCTAACTTATATGGCGATATAGAGCATCAAGATTCAGCCATCCTTGATGGGCTGTATCTCCAAGGGCATCGCCCACTGCGGGAAACGACAGTTCCAGGACGCGATGAAAGCATTTGACCTCGCGTTCATGTTCGTGGACACAGACTTGAATAAAACTCGTCTTCTACTCTTGATTAAAGTACGTCAATTGTGTCTCATGCACTCGCTACTTACACAACGGCTGGCAGGCCATCGCCCTTTTCAATGCAAATCAACATGAAGAGGCAATTCTGCGCGTCCAAGAGCTAGCTACCACTCGTCCCAATGCGAATTCTCTTGCCTGTGGTATCGTGGAAGTGAGTGCTCCTAACACAGTCAATTCCAGATTCATGCGTCGACACTGATTTTGCGAACCTTACACTTCAGGCTTATCTACACGTCCAAGTGGGAATAAATGCATCAGACGACGCACGTCACAACGAAGCTGCTGGCCATTTCACTGCTGCTGTCAACACCATCGCTTTCTCGTCTATATCGACCATCCATTCCAAATATGATATCTTTGTGGTGGTACGTTGACTGTGATGCGATGTTTTTATTTCACGTCCAACTGAGTGCTTGCGCAGCTATTCGGGTGGGACCTCAAGTCGTTATGGCTTACTGCACACCAGCATTGGTGCCGTTCGCTCTTTCTGGCAGGTAGACTTGAAGAGGCCCTCAAATCATACAGACACATGATGGATGAAAGTGATGAAGCTACGAGGGCAAGCTGCCTTGACTGGTCCACTGGCAAGTCTTCGTGATGTCAACTAGCTACAATTCTCACCTGCATTTCACTCAGCGTTCAAGCAAGATTACAGCACGCTTCATGCCGCAAAGGGAGACGATGCCCTCGCTGCGGGTAATTACGACACGGCTATCGAGTCATACTCTGCGGCGATCGATCTCGATTTTGCAACCGATGCCGTCTTTGCGAACCGCAGCAAGGCGAGGTCGGGAAAAATGCTTTGGGACGATGCGCTTCTGGATGCACAAATGGTATGATCTCATTCATTATTTCATAGTCCATGCTCATTTTGCGAATACGTAGGTCATCAAACTGACCCCTTCATCTTACGTTGGATACCAGTTAGAGCATGCAACACTTCATGGTGCACAACGTTATGATGAAGCGATTGACGCATTCCAAACCATGCTCTCGAAGTTTGAAAATGCTCCTGACACGCAAACACGAAGTACGCCCCCAAATAACCACATCCTTTAAACATGCTTGACTCTTTCTCCAGAGCTGCGCCGACAATATGTCAATCCATCCGAAGCAGAAAGAGCTATTCAAGATACCATCAAGGCTCTACTCGACGAGGCCCCACATCGTCTGCTAAATACCTTTACTGGGCGCTTATGCGATGGAGAGGGACAGATCAATGCCTTCAAAACGAGCACAGAGTACAAGGAGCTTTTGTCATCAACATTGGTGCACGTAAATCACCGAATGGAACGCATCAAAGATGCCGTGGAGACGTACTTCCGTTGTGTCACGCTATCGCATCGGTGGGAAGGAAAGGAACCACTGCTGCACGACATCCAGGATAAGGTTGTTGATGAGTTGAATCCAGTTGGCGGGTTCGTGAAGTTGCAGTCTTTCTGCAAAACTGCTCGTGCTGCTGGGTATCGCTGGGGGTGGATTGATACATGTTGCATCAACCAGACTAACAACGTCGAACTCCAAAAGTCGCTCAATTCCATGTTCGACTGGTATCGCACCTCAGCGCTCACGATGGTCTACCTGTCGGATGTTCCGCCTTCGTCGAAGCCGGGCGCACTGGCAGGGAGCGCATGGAACACGCGAGGATGGACCTTACCGGAATTCCTCGCCCCAAAAGTCATCCGTTTCTATCAAAATGACTGGACCCCATATCTTGACGACTACTCTCCCAACCACAAGCAGTCTGACACGATCATGCAGGAGTTGAAGGATGCGACGGGGATAGATGCCGAAGCCCTTGCCGACTTCAGTCGTGGAAGGATAAACGCCCGCAAGAAACTGCAATGGGCGTCTACCCGTGTCACTACAGTGCAGGAAGACATCGCGTACTCATTATTTGGCATCTTTGGTGTTCAAATCTCTCTCATGTACGGCGAAAAGAAACAAAAGGCGCTTGGGAGGCTCTTGGAGAAGGTCGTAGCTCAGTCGGGTGACATCAGCGCCCTGGACTGGGTGGGGCAATCATCCGAATTCAATAGCTGTCTGCCGGCCGACATCACTTCATACAAAGCTCTGCCATACATCCCGCCATCTCTGTCCGAAGGTGACATTCAGACGTCGATCTCCTTGCTCCGACAAACCGTGGCTGTGAATTTGGCATTGAAACTTTACGCCCTGCTTGACGACCTAAAAGCGCCTCGTTTCGCAGACTGCAGACTGCATCTGCCTTGTATCGCATTTCGTGTCACAGCAGTCACACGGAGACCTATTGAACACAAGGAGACCTGCTTCACGTATGAAGTCAAGGCAGACGGGCTTCGTGACCTGCAGATCACTACGAAAGACAGGTTGCTTCAGTTCTCACGAGGAAGACCCGCTCGACAATCATTCTTACTCGTCCGTCCCTGGGATCGTCATCTCCTCGAGCTGCCTGACTATGCAGACGATACAGAGAGCGTGGATGATTTTGCTCTCTCTGGGTCACCTGGAGGAGAGGGCCCGGTTGATTCAGAATCGAGCGAGCGTGCAATGCGATTGATTGTCCGCCTTGGACAGCCGTTCAGCGCATTCCTGCTAGCGCAGCAACGCGGCGGAGAATACAAGAGAATCGCATCAGATCATGATATCATTACACAAGTCAAAGACGTGGGTTCTGTTCACGGTATGGACGTCAGGACACTAGAGATATTGTAGCTGTTTGTTTTGGATCTCTCAGCAGTTTTCATTCTACTATGATCTATGGTATATGTAACCAAGGAACGACAAGCCACCCTCTTTCATTCTATTTCATAATGATACGAGAGCCGTCAATGGGTATGTCGCCCAAACGCTCGACAGGTTTGAACGTGCTGTTGTGCTCGCGTGATTCCCGCTACGGCAGTACTTAGTGGGTTTTGTTGATGGCGCTGCCCCCAAATTGGCAAATTACCCTCAGTCATGCTCGTCTACCATCGAGTCTCAGGTGCAAGTCTTGTAAGGGCAGCTGCACGATGCCTGACGACCTCTGCTACACCACCAGAGAGCAGCGGTAGCGGCACACAACCCGACTCCATTTTCGCTACCAATGAATCTCCTTGGGACCACATATTGAGCGACTCAATAAAAGACATGCCACCTATCCTCCCCTCCCCAGTTCGCAATCCCTTACGCGCTGGCAGTGCAGAAAACTCAGGACGCACCCGCGCACGCAGACAAGCAATGACCGCCCGTGAAATCAGCGCCTTCGACGAAATGTTCAACATGATCTTTGACGCAGTCTCAGAGCAAAAGAACCCCTCCCCCAAACTCTCCTCCTCAAAACAAGACGACCCACTCGCTGTTCTCGGCGGAATCGGAATCGGGCGCAAGCCATTCGCCCAAGCCCCAATGTCAGATTTATTCGGCAAACTCAGACGACACTCAAAACGGTTGAAATGGACGACGGAGGCGGATGAGGAATTTGATAAGAAGAAGGAGGAAATGGAGCTTTGTGATACGGATCAGCAGCTGCTTGAATGGGCTATGCGCGAGGTGTTTGGGCAGTCTCAGCAATACGAGGAACGTGCACGGAACGCTATTGCTAAAGCCGAGGAGCAGCATGCTCCAGGCCTCACCTCAAGCTCGAATGCAAGCGCAAATCCACAAGCACCATCTACGCACCCTGAACTCCAACACCCGACATATCCCTACCTCATTGCGCACCTCATGCGTTCTTTCCGTGATAAATACCGTGACCCCCACCTCGCTCTCTCCATCTTTGACTACGCCCAGCACCTAAGCATCCCAAGCTACGTATTCGGGTGCACCACACCCGCATACAATGAACTCATAGAAACCCGCTGGTCATGTTTCCGCGACCTCAGAGGCGTACATGACGCCCTCGAAGAGATGCGCGTCAACGGCGTCGAGCCCGATGGCAGAACCAAGAAACTCGTCGAAAAACTAAGGCGCGAAGTAGGCGCGCGCACGGTTTGGGAAGAGGAGTCTATGTTTGGGAGTGGGGAGGTTGTTGGGATGTTGTCTAAAATCGAGCAGCTTACTATCAAGGAGCCGAGAAGGAAGCGGGGGAAAGCGTCGGGCAGGAAAGGGCCGGCTTTTGATGCGTGGAAGGGGGATGCGCTTACGGAGGACGTGGAGGATGGGTATGAGTTCGGCCAGTGGGGTTCTCGCAAGCCGAAGCCAAAACGTCGGGAACAAGACTCAGAACGGATGGCTGTCACAGGGCTGGATGATCTGCTGGATGGCAAGATATCAGGCGAAGACCAGCTGGAATTCAAATAGCATATTAACCTATACATTTTTGTCGTAATTAACGAGGAGGGGTAGGAGCGCGTGCTACTCTGATGAATGGCAATAGAGTTAGAAGATGATAGATGGTAGCAGGTACACTTGTGAGGGCGAAGAAGAAACCTGTATGTACGTGAATGCAATTCCAAGTTGGATGGTGGGTATAGAAAAAAATGGCGGATATACTATAGTATGGTAGGTATGGTCACTTTCTGTTGCGAGATTTAGAAACGCGAGGTTGTGGGGGTGATGGTAGGCTGGCACCAAGGCCATGGATGGGAACATAATCCGCGTCAATTTGATCGCACTTGAGATGCATCAAAAGATTATAGACGAACACTTGTTCGTACCTGCAAAGACATCAACATAGATGCACAAGAACATAATCGTAACACGCACTGAGCATTTGTGAACACGACGGTCATAGATTCCGAATTACACCTCAGCAAGTTTGGCGCCATCACCAGTGCCAGATTCGCCGACGTCATCTTCGTCACCGTCTGCACCTTCTCCTCCAAAAAGAACTGCAAGAAGCTGATCAGGAAAATAACGACTCGTCTGTTTATCGTGGGCAGACGCCGGACGAGCTGTATGCACGTTTCAGGTTCGCGAGAATGCGTGATGCAGTCGTTGTACATCTCTTCAGGCACCAATGGGTCGCATAGCTCGCGCAGCCAGAGCTTGAGCAACGAAGCCAAGACATGGGGATCATCAACGCTGTCAAGCGTATAATAGCCCCTATCAATGCGCAACTTCAGTTCTGACACAGAGTCGCTGTCCCCAGGGACACGGAAAATACCCTCCGCTTTCATGCCCCCAAGAGCGAGGATTCCGTCTGCGAGGAACGGGAGAATGATGGGGATCTTCTCGTGTGGGTAGTTGCGCTCTTGCAGGCGCATCGTCGCGTCCAGCGATTCCCCGAATGTGGATGGATTGAAGGCGGCGTCCGATGCCGTCTCTATCTCTGCCATCGTCGGAGGCTTTCCGCGTGGTCCTTTCTTCGAGATCGCAACTAGACGGCGGAGACAGTGCTTGGCTATCACGTCAACCCTGCCCTCTTGCTGAGCCGTCCGCTGTTGCATAAACGAACGCAGGTACGTCTCAAAGTTCTTCGAGGGCGGGAAAGCAGTGAGGAGCACGCATAGCATTTGCCAGCCTTTGAAAACGCTTTCCCTGAAACACTTGTAAGATGGCTAGAGATTAGATGTAGACGGATGGCATACGTATTGGGATTGCCGTTGAGCTGCTTCATCAACTGGCAATATATCTCATCCCGTAGCTCGCCATGCGCTAAACCTTCCCCAAGTAACCATCGCTCTTCCTCTAGTAGGCCGACGGTGCTTCCCGTAAGGGAGTGCACAGAACCATTGTGAACAGGTATACCGGCAGATTTCTCACGTTCACGGTCGCCCATGATGTGTTGGATGACTTTGAAGATCCGGACTGCATCGTTCTTGAGCGAGCGATTCAATAGGAGAAGTGGCGAGCCGAGGGGCGTCTGGATGCATGTTAGCAAGCTAGAGGCAAGGTCTAGATACGAGTACTAGCCTTTTGCCATGTCATCATTTGTGCGACGGGGACCTTGCGCCTGAAGATGAAGCCTGTACGATGTGTCGAAAAATATTGTCTTGCATAGTCTGATTCGACGAATTGTTGGATGTCTGATGCGAGGTCATGAGGAAGGACGGGATATGTGCTGAGAGGAGGTATGAGACGCTATCAATCCATACATGCGGCCTACGTACCCAGATGCTAAAGTCGTAGTAGGGGCTTGATGAGTAGGTTGCCTGGTGATTGGAATTGGTTTTCCTCCTGTGGGGTTCTTGACAGCGCTCATGTTCTTGGTTGCCTCTGGACGCAGGCTATCAGCCAAGAAAGTATCGGTAGTGAAAAGTTGTACCTTTGTTGAGAACGGGGCTGCTGATAGTCTTACCGAGTACTGTAGGAGGGGTCGACGGACCGCGTGCCATCCAAAAACTGTTGCTCGCAGCCAGTTTTGGAGTTTGAGGAACCTCTCGTTTCTCATTCGCCTTCTCTTTGGGACGATGGCCTGTGCTCGGCCGTGGTTGATCCATGGCCGGTGGAGATGACGGCGGTAGCCCGTGACCAGTGTCAGAAGCAGCCCGTCGCTCAGACAACGACAGCATCTCCACAGCAGCGTTGAGACTTTGTGGAACAGGGGATCGGTGTGGTACATAAGAGGACGATTTGGCTCGCGATCGCGATGGTGAGGTGTCATTGATGTCTGAGGCGAGACGTTTATCTTTTTCTTTATGGCGAGGGCTCGATCGTGTACTTCCGGTCGCTGCAACCTTGGCAGGTGGCGTTGACAATGATTTTCGTGAGGTTGGTGTAGAAGGTTCTGTTGCGTATGGGGATGCGGGTATAGGGGGTAGATGATGTCCATTCGGCCATCCACGAGGGGAGCTTGGGTGGCCATATTGGTCTGTGGTGAATGAGCGCCTTACGGTAGGAGACTTCTTGGCCGGGCTAGCCCCAGAAGCTGATATCCTTCCTGGCGAACTCCGTGTGGATGATAACGAGTGTCGGGGCAACGGGGGTTCCTCGTTGGAACGGAGTGACACATGGCGTGTGTCTTTTATGCTTGCCTGTGATCGAGTCCGAGTTCGACAGGGAGACCGACCCGGTGCTGTAGTAGATTCCTGCCCTTCAGAAGTCGTTTTGCGCATGCCATTCTGCGACAGGCGACGACCCAGGGCGGTTTGCTGTAGAAAGTGGTATTAGCTACTCTTGTAGTAGAGATCAGTTGATATGGATGTCTCACTTGAATGATAGTCAGGGGAATGACAAAACTATCTGGACGTTCCCAGACTGTCTCCCCTGTCTTGGTTTGGTAATAGTATGGGATCCCACCACGGGAGTCATCACTGAGCTCCCACCACTCTCCCTCCGTACTTGGAGGCAAACTGCACAAACACAAGCCGTAAGAACATAGAGCTCAATATTTGAAATTATGACATCACGCACACAAACGTACCAGCTGGTGGATCCCAGCTCACTTGACCAGTGGCAGGGCATGCGAAGAATACAGTGCTAGTCTTGTAAAAGTGCGTTCTAAACATGAAATCATGTTGACAATTGGGATGAGATGAATACCTGCGGATCTACTAAAGTCACCCAAAAATTGGAGCCCCATCTTGCATCCTCCGCATCTACACGGCCAAAACTTGCTGAAGGGCGGGGACTGCTCACGGGCTCGCCATTGACGTTTACTTGGGGTATGGCAGAAGTGTCCGTGGTATGTCCATTGGTCTTTGCGTCTATATCGGCTGCAGAGGGTGCCTGTGGCCCAGGGACTGTTTGAGGGTCTGATGGCGGAGAAAGCGGTATCAAATCAGCGGTTGTCTCATCCACAGCAACGGCCATGTTCAAGAAACGGCGTCTCTTGACGATTCAAAAAAGTGGATGAGCTGGAGATTTCCCAGGCGCCAATGTGACAATATTCCCGATGTCGGACCTAAGTAGCCTGAGGACGACGACGACCCCGACGAGGACTGGTCTATCAAATTAAAAAAAGCTATGAGGAGACAATCAAAAACCAGGAAATCAAAAGAGAGAAAATTGAAGGTAGACGGTTCCGACGACGGTCAACGTTTCGACTATCGCTTAAAGATAGTAACCCCCTGCAAGGCCGTAATCGATCCTCCCGAATTCGGAAAAAGCATAAAAGTTACAGCAGTTCATTTACGTTGCTGTAACCAAGTTCCAACGTTAACCACTTTGTCCCATCAACAAATTTCGTTAATGCGAGTTGCAACATTGTATCCTAGCGCGATTCCTTTGCTTTCTTCACAAAATTCGTCAACGTCGCTATGTCCTCCTGATCACCCGCTATCGACTTTTCAATCCGCTCATATACCTTCGCTATACCCCGGTAGACGTCCCCCTCGCTCCCACCAACGAAGCCAGCAATTTCTTCCATCTCTCCAATCCATCTGTACGCTTTAGGTAGCATGGGCGGTACGGTCTTCACCAGGCGGTCCAACAAAATTGGCTGCGACATCTGTAGCTCTCTCATAAGAGCATCTGCGGTCGCAGGCGACGATGCATGAGCCGCTGTCTTGCGTCAGTCACCCGTTTCCTTCACAAGAAGATAACAAGCACCTAGCACCATCGTGGTATATAATCCTGTTGTTCCCTTCGTTATTCCCTGTCAAACGTATTTGAGTAACGTACAACTTATTCGTCTGCCTTCTACTCACAGCATACGACATCTTGAGTGCGCTAGCGTCTCCGACCCCTGCGCCTTCTCCTTTCATGGGAGATACTTTCAAACCATACTTCGACAATGCAGTGAATTCATCCAAAATTTTCACGTCTTTCGCTGACGCGTAGAATGTAGGATTTTCGTCGCCTTTCGGGGGCCCTCCAATAATGCCAGCATCAACAAACTCGATGCTTGTCCCTGAAAATAGCCCCGCGATACGCTTTACCGTTTCCGGGTTGACGGCATTGCAGTCAACAAACGTCTGTGGGGAGGGCAATGCGCTCCCGTGCTTTGCGGCAGCTTGCTGTATCTTTTCGGCAAACGACACAGCATCTCTTGGCGGTAAAATGCTCAGAATCCAGTCTGACTTGAGCACAAGCTCATCGACAGGGAGGTCAATCATCCCTGCATCTTGTGCTCGCTTTCGCGTGGCTTCAGAGCGGCCGTCAAGGTTGGTATAGACTGTGCAGCCGAAGCTGGTCAGGCGTTTCGCCACGGCAGCGCCCATGGCCCCAGCGGCGACTACGGCCAGACGCGGTACTGCGGAAGACATGAGGGTTCAGTGCAATCTCGTATCTCGCCGATAACAGCTGGCTCTATATTTAAAGCCATCAAACGGTTATTTCTGGAACAGGTCGAAGCAGACCTGCTACTCTGCAGTCCAGGTAAGCAACTCACCTTGATGAATCTTTGAGCAATAGTTCGTGCATATGAACTACATCGCACGGTTTCAATGATGTCGATATAGTCTTTGACATGTGTGTAAGATCACGTGGTTGCCATCGCGCTGCCACCCCAAACCTCGGCTCTACGAGTACCTTGTGTACATGGTTACTGCCATACTGGACACGAGTGTCAGAAAAGTTTCTTAAAACCGTTTGATTGTTATCATTGGCTCTCTACGCTCAGAAAATTTCTTAGTATTGCTTTGGCAGCACAGTTGTGGGGATATCTTGTCTGTCGACAATGACCCAGTTTGCCTAAGCGGTCGCAAGTAATGGGTAGGAGCTCTAACTGAACAACCGTTTAAACTTCAGATAAGTAGTAGGGAAGTTCCATTACTTTCACTATCAGTAATTACACTTATTGCCCCAGACTGTTCCTGACTCAAACATCGCTTACAGCAGGTACCTAACCCCTGACCCCTGGACTTCTGAACACCCGCCAAGGTTTTGCCTTGCTGCCAATTGTGGGATCCACTTTCCTTTAGCAAAATGGATATTCATTTTCGTTGTCGATTTTCAGTCACATAGTTGTTATCCTGTTTAGGATAGCAATGACCAGTTTTAGACCGTGATGCTGTCGCCTGTGTAGCATAAACCATAGTAGGTGCCCTTACGACATGAACCAAGCCGGGAAGGACGTGAAGCCCAAAGTAGAGTTCCTGGCTCTTGCTGAAGAACTTCACGCTTATATTTTAAGCTTCCTTCCTTGGCAAGATATCCTGCGTTGTACATCTGTGAGCCTCCAATTTGCTGTCGATGTTGAACCTCCTATTTTAATTTTAATTTCTTGCTGGCAGGTATGCAAGGCCCTTCGCCAGACATACATATCATCCTCCGAGCTTCAGTACATTATAGAGCTCGGTGGCCAACGACTACTCCCAGTCCCCATCGCGGATACCGGCAACCACACTTCTGTTTCTCAGCGCCTACAACTCCTGAGGGACAAATCCCACGCATGGTTCCAGTTTAACCTCCACGCTTGCTCTTTCCAAACAGTCTCTATGCAAGATCAAATTTATGAAGTGGTGACATCTCTCGCTGATGGACATCTCTGTTTATGGCACCACGAAACTGAAGACTCGGGAAGCTCAGCCAAGATCGTTCCAATACTGCCAAAGCCCTCGCAGCAAACAATCGAGCAGTATTGGTCTCCAGGATCACTGTGTTCAGTTCCCAATGCACACATTGTCGATGTGTACATGGACCCGGCACAAAACCTGATTGCCATCGCATATGCTGTTCATAATGATATGCTCCAGGAGGGGAGATTTTACGTTGACCTCAGAGCCCTGGATGGAGATGGTATCCACCCTCAGGCCGCTGGTCAGACGCTGTTTCTGTCGGTGCTTACTGCACAAGTCAGCCATGACTTGTTCACGGTAACGGAGGATCTGAAGCTCAAGGGTTTGGGGAGGCATCTCGCTCTCCAGTGTTCGGTGCTCCATGATCCGGTCAGCACTACACCTCAGGTCATCTGGTGGTTGCAACTTTGGGACTGGCAACACTCAACAACGTCCAATGTGAGCTGGCATTGTCAGACATACTAGTCGAAAGATTTGAAGCTGATACTTGATTTACGTAGAGCAACCTCAGTGACATAACGACACATTTCGACGAGTCAATCAATTTTTACTTTGTCGGAAACGATAGGCTGCTGATGGCCAGCGATGATTTGAAGCTCTATTCAATCGAGGATATGTCCCGGGAACCGCAATTGCTGGCATGCTACTTAATGCCTTTTCCAGTGGCGATCTCACAGTGCCTCCTACCCATCGATGATATTGCGCACAGCTCACAATTACAGATGCAAGCCCAACAAACGATGTGGACCTCAGACCCTGAACATCGATTGTTATGCTGTTTCACGTTACGTCCGCGTCTCGCCTTCATTATTTCCACCTGGATTTTTTTTGATCTCGGCTCGGAACGTGTTGGTGAAAAGGCAGAGATAATACCATGGCAAAATTGGGGCCCTACAAACACCCGTGTGTTCCCAGCACCATGGAAAGTTTGTGTCAGCGGGAATCGAGTTTTACAGGTATTCTATGCAGGCCCCGGGTCCCGGTATAGATTACATATGATGGACTTCAGTCCGTTGGCTGTCGAGCGCCGGCATGGTCTAGGACGAGTGGTGAGAGAGCCGTCTGTAACAGAAATCCATAAGCCGGAGAAAACATTAACAACGTCCCTGCCTTATGTCGAGGTCGTGTCTGACAGAGTCTTCGATGCTGACATTTTATTCGGGATGTGGGTTGATAGGGACAGAATTTATTTGATGGATCCGCCGGAGGATAACGTAGGTTCCTCCCAGAAGTCCGCCGTATTGATACTGATTTCATTCAGCCTGGGGATCTAAGGATGGGCCAGCTCGAAGTCATCGAGATATCGATTGTCGACCACTCATGATTGTGGTATAGACATCCTTGAGCCTGTGTTTGACCAGGCGACTCAAATAGAAAGAATACGCTGGCAGTCGAAAGTACTTTCCACGGTATAGTTGGTTGTTGTAATGCTTCCAGGTATGACCTGAAATTTTTTGGAACTATGTCGCATATAAATAATGTTATTGGCAGGCTGTTGGCGGGAGCTAAGGACACCTCGTGTACATGATATCTAGGATAACTGAGAGGGTGATCGCAGAAATCAGCATGGGATGTAAGTTCTCTGGTCTGGACTTAGCAATCCCATCTCCCTCGCCATGATCTGTAACGCAAGGAACTGGGAATAGAACCGTGCGGCAAAGAGATCGCCCTCTGCAAACCAGAGTCCATTGTCTGGAGCATAACGTCAGCATCATCGAGCCACGCAATCAAATCAATAGAACACTGACGTCCAGTCGGCCTCCAAACCCCTGCGAGCTCACAATCTTTATCCCATCCTCCAAGGTCATGGACGGTATCCGCGACCTGGGGCCCAAAAAGGCTCTCGGCGACTTGTTTAATCGTAGTTTTCGAGTACCTAATGATGCATCAGAGGTGCGTGAACAGACGGATAGATATTTGGAAGGCATACCCAGTTGCGAAGATGACAAGGTCGGCCACCACTCGCGAACCATCGTCGAATACCAACCCGGAAGGGGAGAAGTGGGAAATCTCATGCCCGGACTTGACGGTGATCTGGTTGCTAGTGAGCAACATGCGTCGGGAAACTCAGCAAAAGTAATGATACCTTGCCAGACGTGATGAGCTTTGCGCAACCCCGGTCGATGTAAAAGCCACCTGGAATACCGGTGACAAAAATAGAACGATACAGAATAAATAAACTCACCTCGTCGAACGGAGAGACGGTGCAAGAAGTTGTCCTTAGGGCCTGGAAGGAGATAACCATGCCGGGATAAATCCTCCCTGAGGTCCCTAAGGAAAAAAAGGTGAGACGAAGAAACTATTTTCGAATCTTTCCCACGAACTGGTCGATATGGGCATGTATCTCCATGGTATTGTACTGGGAATTTTGTAGAGTCGACAAAGGGAGAGCGACATAGAAGCGGTCGGCGATCTCTGTCGGAGGGACGTTCTGCCCAACATATCCTACGGATAAAATCAATAGAGATCTCCGCAGGAAGTACACTCATATTACCGCTAAGAAAACGGTCAATCGTCTGGCGACTCACGACGGCGGTCGGAGAACGCTGGACAAGCACTGTCTGACACCCGTGATTCGCCATGTCCTGAGCAATATCGTGCGCAGAGCATCCTGCGCCGACGACGACCACTTTCTGCGTGCTGACGCAGGAGGAGGACCTGTATTCGCTTGAATGGATAATAGAACCGAGAAAGGAGTTCTGCACGCAGAGAGTCAGCGTCGGCAGAGAATCAAGTCGTGCTTGCGTACTTTTCCTGGAATTGAAGGCGTAAATGGGAGTGCACCTCCCATTGTACCAACACCTATTGCGCCAATCACGTGCCGAGCTGTCACAGTAATAGAGGCTTGGCCTGAAAGAGATATAGATAATGTCCAGGTACCTGACGAAGCGTCATATGAAGCAGCAGAAATACGCGCCAAAGTCAACACGTGAAGACCAAGAGTCCTTTGGTAATTTTCAAGATAGTCAGCAACGTCTCCGCAGGGGATATATTTTCCGCATCCCTCTGGGAATGTGACGAAGGGAAGATGATCTGCTAGTATATCAGCATAGGACGAGGTTGGCAGTTCTTCAGCCGCACGTACTGTACGCCCTGGGAGTATTTGTCTCCAGCGACTCGTATCGAGAACGCCAACTATTACCAATCACGGCAGATCTCTCCAAGACAAGTGTAGAGATGCCAAGATTCTCCAAACGGGCGGCCACGGATAAGCCGCACTGACCTGCACCCACGACGACTGCTGTGTACTCCATTGTAGTGTTCCACTCAGCGGTACGACAGAGAGGCGTATGTGCACCAAAGCGATCGACCACACCGGACAACTGATCCATCATTGTCACGAAGGACCAAGCCCTCCATGAGGAGTCCTCGCTTTGAGTCAGAGTGAAGACGCCAGTGCACTGCGCTATGACCGTATGGAATTGAATAATTCCTTGGATGAACGTTTTTGTAGGACCGATGCGTCGATGGCGAACACCTGGCAAGAGCCGGAACCGACTTGGCCGCGCAACGGCAACAGGAACTGAGAAAAATTGCTCGATTTTTGGAAGTGCGTGCAAGGTGCGAAAATCAGGAGTGAATGCCAAGAGATCCCGCCAGTAGCTATCGTTTGTAAACGAATGCTTGAGAGCAAAGCTGGGGCTGGATATATCACAAATAAATGCAGCAAGCCACGCGGAGGAGATAGCCTCTGATATCCAATAATCAGTGGACCTGGACCGATTTTGAAAGGCAGACTTACCTGCAGATAACGGGGCAGAGAAGGTTTCGACGCCAGACATATCTCTTGGATGATCAACTCGAAAGGGTGATTGTAGGGGCCATCGTCTAACTGACAACTTCTTTTATAGGTTTTATTTTGTGAAGTTTATCTCCTCTCAGCGTATTGCAGCTGGATATGTGGATTTGCACAAGAAGTGGAGGTGCGAAAGCCGGATCATCTTACGCTGCGTCCTGTTAGAAGACAAGTAGAAGCTGAAAATTGAGGTTGTGAGCGATTGATCTAAGCTCAGGGGCCAAGGGATCAGTGAATTGCAAGGTAGAACAGGGTCGAGCGAACGAGGCTGCAAATGATGGTAACAGCGAAACGAGTGATGACCATATGATACTGGGCTGTGGTTCCTGGGTAAGAATCTGTCACAGATTGTCCAAGTCGGCCCTCGTCACAAGCTACCCTGCTACCGGATGCGCCTAGTTTTTGCCAAGAACCCTCTAAGTTTGCCGGCATAAGTTAGTGGCAAAACTGGCGCAACGCAGTATTGCTGGCCAACAGCACTAAGTCGTGATCATAAATATTTACCACCCGACGGACCAACGGAGACAGACAATATGACGGCCCGCGTAAACTTGTCTCTGGCAGGCGGATGATTATGATGGCGAGGTCAGTGCTACACACTAAGCCGGCTGGCTGCACCAAGGGTTGGCCTAGAATATTTGTAAACAGGATAGTCCCAAACTTGATTAATTCATTGAGTGCAAAACCGAACCGCTGGCAGGCTGCATTATTGGATTTCAAAAGCTTGAAGTGCGATGTTGAGTGTGATACTCAAACCGGTTTGTGGCGTTTGTCCCACGGGGAATGATCAATGAAACTTTGATGTTTGAACCTGAGGCCTGAGGACTTTGTCACTTGTGAGACTCATCCCCAGTGAGAATCGGCCCTTGCCGTATGGACGTAAAATTGATGAGCCACGAACATAAGATTTCCGTAGGTGACCATAGAGAATGAGACTGATCGTAGATTTTCTAGTGACGCTGGGACTCGGATGGAGGACCGCCGCCGCGCCCGCCCGAGTACGGTATCATGATTTCGCAAATCGTGCTGATGGTTTCCGTAGTTTTGTTTACATTCTTAGCTGCAGTGACTCACCAGGCAAGAAAGACGATCGAAAACAGCGATGATTGCGCAGTGCACAACTTTGAACTGATACATGCCCACGTGCGGTACCTGCTCCTAACTGCATCAGGAACTTCAATCCCAATTTTTCTTATCAAAGCTTTGAGTTGACTTATTAAATGCAAATTTACTTTTTACTAAAGGTCTATTCAACGTAGATCAAGGCCTTGTAGGGTTAATCGGCGGTCGCCACTAGTCCCAATGATTTATCCTCGCCTGTAATTGTGAGTGGTTCGTCTGGAGTCTGGACTCCGAGTCGGCCCGGGAGACACTGCTGACTAATTGGGGTATCATTCACGGTGTCGCGGAGGTATAACGAGATGGTCGTAGCTGAATCCAATTGGCTGAATTTTCTTGTATTGTTGTCCATAGAATGAAAAACTCTGAGATATTAGTTAACTTAGTAGATCTTGGAACTTTCCGTACCAGTATTATTCCCGAAAATATCAGCCGACACATTTGCGTTTATATGGCACATATATATGCACTAACCTTACGAGTCGTGACAGAGCACTAACTCGTGCCACGAAAAAATGATCCGCCGCCACGGCTTCCGAGTCGATCTTTCCGTGGGTCACTATGTTGCGATTGTCGGAGCAGGGTAGGAGAGGCCCAGCCTGAGGCTGAGCAGCATGAGCAGAAGGAACCAATAAGCCTGAGAAAGAGGGTGAAGTATGACTTCTTGCACGAATAGTAATATTGCTCTGACGTGGTACCTGCTGCAGGCCTGCAGCCTGCATTTGACACCGCTCTTTACCCGCGGCTTCTTGTAGGAATTTGGGGCCTGGGCTCACCGACTGAAGCGGGGTTTGAAATCACATTGTATGGTTGGTGGGCTTTAACAGTTAATGTAATTAGTTAGTGGTCAGGATTACTGGTTGGTTTAGAGGTACTGACTCTGTCTGTCTCTGAATAATTGGTTCAGTACTGTCAAGTTAATCATTTTGCCAGCCGCGACACGAAGTGGTTGATGGCCTTGGAAACACCGACATTCGCTCAGATGAATTCAACATCGAATCGAATTGAATCAGACATATGAACGCATGACGTCTGAATCCTCGGACATCACCGCGGTGGCCGTGTCAGATAGGCTTCAGAATTTCGAAAATAATGTCGAAGCGGTGCAAATGAAATTGAAAACAAATAGATGAGTTAAGAATTGCGCACGCGACCCTAGTAGCGACAGTGGTTGTATGGCCCCTGCAAGAACCTCCGATGAAGTTTTCAAGTGAGGCGGGGCCCGGCCAATCTCCTTGTGGCAGGTACCTGCCCACTGCGAAACCAATGAGATATCATTTGCAAGGTAGCGAAACCCAGGTGTGCAACCTGTCCATTAATATCATGTTCGAAGAGATACTGACCGCACAACCGGATTGGTGCACTCTGTTATGACCCGGGACCATTGGCTCCTTGTAATTGTCAGGTTTAACTTTGTCCCGGAAGCCGATTAAGATTTCCGATCGCCATGTAATCTGCAAGTTATATTACGCATCGGACATAATTGCAGGTTGTCTAAACCATCCTAAAACATGCCTAGTCTAAGTCATGTAGTCCAAGTCATGTGTGAGATCATTGCTGCCACTTACTGGCCCTGCAGAAGGCTCCCCGTCGCACCTTCCTGGCGTCAATACCACCTTCAGGGTCATGTATCAGCTTCCTCACTCTATCACTGATGTGGAAGGGATAACACATCTACCGTGATGTGAAATTCATGCGAATGTACAATCTATTAACAGAATTCTTGGTCTAACGCCAAGCGAACTGCCTCCGCGACATCCTCTGCTTGGTAAGTTGGCTGATGACTTGGAGGTCCACGATGAGGATCGTATACGCCTGTGTGAACTAGAATTGATTTCCACCCTGCAGCATTAGCACCTGCTATATCGGATTCTGGGTTATCTGCGGTGACAGCAAAATTGAGGGTCACATTGAGGGCAGGAATTGCGAGATACGTACCGCCAACCATGTACCTGTGTACCGCATTGCACGGTCGTTAGCTGACGAGGGCGGGACGTCGCACTAGATTATACGAACAGTAATGGTTTGGATACACCCTGTAAGCGATGCTTGAGCATCATCTCGGCAAAATTGTACGTGGCCTCAGTTGGTTTGCCAAATTGGATGTAGGGATAAGTGGACCCTGTCAATGACTGTAAAACCGACGCATCAGATTGTTCTCGATGGGATTTAGCGGTGAATGACAAACTCGCCTGGAAAACAGCCTGAAATGCAACTCTAAATGCTCCTTGGCCCATACGAGGAGCCTCAAAATCCGACTGCCATATTAAATCAGGATTGCAAAATACTAGGTCGACATGCTTTCGCGTATGATTGGTTTTATAAGATCCCCAAATGATACCCTGGATCACATCGCACATGATTTGGGTGTCGAGAGCCCAATTTCTAGGATCATGAAAGACAAAGATTGCGCCAAATTGGA
The DNA here is from genome assembly GCA_016628565.1 of Suillus placidus. Lineage (NCBI taxonomy): Eukaryota > Fungi > Basidiomycota > Agaricomycetes > Boletales > Suillaceae > Suillus > Suillus placidus. Next base: position 440,641 of record JABBWD010000023.1, on the reverse strand, counting down.
CCTTCGAGAAGTCAGTAGGCTGTATCATCATGTTTGTGTAAGCCTTTCACTTGAACGAGTGAAAATCTTACCCTGACGGATGCTTTTTCTTCTTGTGTGAGGTCGTGGAAAGGCCATATCCTGAGAAAATAACAAAATCGAGTCAAAACTATGAGGGGAACAGATAACTTACGATGGGTTCCAAGCGAGGATATCGAGGGTAGTATAGACTTTCTGGAAGCCGTATCTACAGTCAGTCGAGATTTCATCAATAGGATTCAGATGTAAGCTATAAGAGTTATGTACCCTTCCGCAACCCTCCGAAGGGTATCACTCTTGCCTCCAAGAACCAAGACTGGCACGTCACGGTAGTTGTGTACAATAGACTTCAGAACAGTGTGAGCCTGTATAAATTGGTCAGGATGAATCTGTCCAAACTTGTCAGCAGGATTTATGATTCACGACAGCTTTGATATGGCACCTGTACACCAAGCTGCGAGCTCAACTTGCGACACCGTTCCTCTTCGCTTACGCCGCCGCCGTTGGTGAGCTGCGGCAACAATTGAATGTTTACATCACAAAATGACATAGCAATCATTTACCAGAATAAAGGGTATCTTGCTTTGAGTGAGTCAGCTAGCTGGATGATAAATAGCAGGACAAAAACAAGTACAGGCCGAGTTTATTGTTGCCATCAAGGATCGATAGCGCCTCTTTGGCAGCAGGCAGAGGGTTCTTTCCACGAAGGAGAACACCATCCTGGGAAGAGCACAAGACGCAGTGAGTCCTTGAAAAGTCTCATCACATCATGTCCAAACCATACGATGTCGAATGCGAATGCCAGCCGCGAACGAGGCTTGGATGTGTTTCCTGTACCTGTTTGAGAACGCGTGGACCGTTATACCGAATTTTCAATCGACGACTGTGGCAGCTACTGCTAGCTCACCAGTCAAGTAACGTGCGATTTGCTTGACCGTCACCCTGTTGCCATATTTTGGACCAATAATGTGTCGAGGAATCAACATGCCTGCCGCGGCCTGAAAAACGTCGTTGGCAGCAGGAGCAAGCAGCAACCCAACTGTGGAGCCCTATTATTTCCAGGTCGCGAGCACAAACCTGTCCGAGCGTGGCACTGATCAAAAGCGTGAACACTGTATTTGTGAAAGTAGTCTGAACGGAACACTGGATCTCACGTGACTGACTGGGAATGCCAGCCAACTTCTTGCTTAGTAGCCTCTACATGGCCGAATAACTAACTGCAGGTTATCAGCGAACGCGTCTCATATTATCGCAGCCCCATGCTTCCCTCGCCAATCTCATCCAACCGACGAAGAGCCTCCCAGCACTTTCGCACATTCTCCTCGTTCGACCTCAGCCTTCTACGTACACGATCAAGGTTCACGAACCTAAGCATTATCATTCTCGCAGGATGCTTCTGCGTTTCATTCTTATACAACCTCGCTTTCATATTCTCCTCTTCTTCGCCTTCACTGGTAGCTTATACGCCCCCTCAGAGCATCCTCTCGACCATAGCTCGTAATGCAACTCTAGAAAACCTTTCTCATCTTGTCATCGTTCCAGGTCACGCAATTTGGACTGGTACGCAGCCTGATCAGGTGTCAGACGTGGACCAATGGACGTTAGAGGAATATCAGAGAGGGGGAGGTAGTTACAGGATTTCTGCGTTCGTAGAACACATCAGACGAGGGTATGTCTTCCCACAAATTACAAAATCACAAAGCTGATAAATTTCAGAGTAGAAATAACGCTCAAAGATGATTCATCCTTACTCATTTTCAGCGGGCATGTATTCGACCCAGGAAAACAAGTTCGTCTCGCTAATCCTCATTTCTAGTGGTCAAACTAGACTGCAGTCGACCACGACAGAAGCAGAATCTTACATGCGTTTAGCAACAACTCTAGGGCTCTTCCACCCCGGCTCAGAACGAACACCCCACGAGCCCCATTTCCCTCGTGCAACAACAGAGACCTACGCTCTTGATTCATACCAAAACTTTTTATTCTCGCTGGCTCGTTTTCACGAAATAACAGGCCGGTACCCCCTACAGGTTACCATCGTTGGCTACGAAATGAAGCGCCGTCGTTTCGAAGAGCTTCACCGCACGGCTCTTCGATTCCCCGCTCATCATTTCGAATACATCGGAATCGAACCTTCCGCTAACGAGGAGTCCGCCCGTATCGGCGAAGTAGGCATTCTTGTCTTCCTCAGCGATTTTGTGCTGTGTTCAATTGGAATTTAGGTTAAGAATGGATACGCGCCGTATAAGCTCGACTTATATGGCTGTCATGATTTTCTACTTGCCAAGCGACGGGCGCGGAACCCGTTTATACGGTTTCATTCCTATCATGCATCAGCACCGGAGTTGAGGGGGTTGTTGGAGTGGTGTCCTGATGATGCGGGGATGGTGTATAACGGGCCGTTACCTTGGGACGTTTATGAATGAGATGTCATTCTACGATTTTTAGGTTTGAGAGACAGGGTTTATGAATTGCTAATTGACTCGCACGCGAAATTATCGTTGGAAGGTCCTCGGCAGGTTTTGTCAGCCCATTTCAAACGCCAGTGCAATGCTGGACAACAACTATACATCATCCCCTATCAAAACATTCGTCTCAAGCGACTACGAGCGCAAGAATTTCAACGATCAAATGATGACTGCGCATTGCTTCCGCGGACTCAAATGCTCCATATGTATGGTGGTGCTTTAAACATACCTGCACCGAAAATGATCAGCCCACACTGGCTGTAATTTACAGCTATGCTTAGACACTGCAATTCTCCCCCTAGTAACAACATAGAGCCACCATCAAATATCCAAAATCACTCATCACGCCCGTATCAAGAAAATCATGCCCAATAAAACTACAAAACAGGTATCAAAAAATGCATATGTTACAATGTCAATGAAACACAAATAAGTTATCGCAAGCACCATACTACAACAACAGCAATAAAAACAACGACAACGACAATGACATGGCGGATTGTGAAACGTCAGAAATGCAAGAAAACCAAAACGCGTAGAAAGCATAACACAGCGTCTAATAAGTAAGCTCTGGCCATGAACGGAAGCCTGCCAGGCATATGCATAAAGAACGACGAGACCGAGTTCAAGTCCAGGCACCAAGGAAACACACCTACTTGCCCTGAAACCCCCTAACAATCGTTCGTATCCCCCCAAATCTTTGCTTCGCAGGCGGCGAACACGCCGTCATCGGCACTGGCTGCCACCCCTCCAACGTCGAGAACCCCATCCGAGATAATTTATTCACGCTCCGTGCTGCTGGCGTTGATGATATGTCACGTGGTCCTGACGATGACGTGGTCCGTGCTGCAGGCGATGCGTTGCGTACTGTCGTTGGGATGTTGCGTTTAGATGGTGATAAGTTACGCGTTGTCGATCCGTCGTGCGTCATTGGTGCGTTCCGCGTCGTGGATATGCGTCCAGCGTGAGTAGGAGCTGTTGAGATGCGTGAGAGCGGTATACCCAAGCCCATACCCAGACCAGTCAGTTCTGTATCTTCAACTGCGTCTGCATCATACGGGTCAGGGGTACGTGACCGCGGTGGCGCATACGCGAACGTCTCAAATGATTTCTGCGTGCGTGGGCTGGGGAGCGGCAGGGGATGTGGATGCTGGTTCGGGTCGTGATGCGGGAGGGGTAGGTGTCGTGGTGCGACGGGAGGACTGCGTGTACGCCGGGTGTTGTCTGAAGTTCGCGAGATGCCGTCAAAGGGTGAATCTGACATCGTCCGCCTGAAATCAACAGAAGCCGTTCGTCTGATATCGTCCGGTGGTATCCGCGTACTGTGTTGCAGCGACGTGTCCTCACTAGATGCACCTATATCATGTGTCAACATGTGAAAAAGCAAACAAGGAAAGGCAACGAACCACTCCCACTGCTACTCCTCGAAAAACTCAACTCCACAGCCCGTGGTCTACTGCTTGACAACAAGGATCTCTCACCCACACCCAAGCCGTTCCTGACAGGTGTCGTCCCCGCATCAACAACCAGCACCCCCCTCCCAACAGCATCCTCTTCCTCTTTCATCCTCCTCTCAATAGCCAAACTCTCCCCAAACATCGCTAACCTCAAGCTCAAAGGCGTCCGCCCAGTCCCTTGATTCCTCCTCGTATTCTCCTCCAAATCAACAGCCATATCAAGCACAGACTGCTGCGCCCGCTGAACGAGGGCTTCTACCTCTGCTCGCGAGGATATTGAGGAGATGTCAAGACCTGAAGGTGTTCTGCGAACGCGTGGGGATATGGGGAGTGCGTCTCTGCCCATGTTTATGCCGGTGTCCGTGTCCATGGAACGGGACACGATTAGGGGACTGGCACCAGAGAAGTGGGGCGTAGGAGGCCATGGAGAGTCGCTTGCGCTAGATTGTGTGAATGTGCTCGCAGTACCTGTTGTACCTGAGCTGCTCACGGAGTCTCCACGCAGGCGACTTTCAGAAGACAAGATACCATCGTCAGGAGGAGGTGGCACGTTGATGCTGAATGGGAATTGAGCGGGTACTGTTACTGCGCGGTCAGGGATGAGCATGACATTGGGCGTGGATGCGGAGTGGACGATGGGTACGCCGTATTCTTCTTCGTCTTCGAGATCGTCAAGGTCGATGGCGTTGACGAGTATGGGAGGAGGGGACTGGGGGATTCGTGGAGATTCTTCGATCGTGTCTGGTATACGATCGGTATCTGGGGCACCTGCTGAGGAGCTCATGCTGAGGGTACGGAGGCGGCTGTCATGTGGAACGCTCCCGCGTGAGGGTGGGCTGCGCGCGCGCGCGGTGAGAGAGGAGGAGCTGGAGGTGGAGTTGTCAAAGCGAATGATACGGGACGAGATGGGCTGCTGGGAGCCGTGGCCTGAAGTTGAGCGGGTGTGCATGCGCAGTATGCCCGGTCTCATAGAAGCTGTTGGCTCGGGCGGTACTTCTTCGCTAGGTGTGGACGAGGAACTGGTGGAACGATGCCATGGATTTGGGTCGGGGGAAGCGCGTGCAGAATTAGGTTCTATCCTGCGGCGAATGAGATCATGTGTGGATGTCTCGTGCGGAGATGATGAGAGTGGTGTGGAGAAGAGGCGTGGGGAAGATATTATTGCCGCAGGTGATGCAGGCGATGCTGTCCCAGGGGCAGGAACGGGCGATGAAGAAGAGGGGGAACTGATCGGGGGCTCTGAGACGGAGGTAACGCTTGACGAAGAAGCGTCTACATTTGATTTCTTAAACAGGCTGAGGAGTGATAGCTTTGAATTTAGTTTGCGGGGAGATGTGACCTCGGCGCCTGTGCCTGCCGATCTCGGGCGACGTGACGGTTTTGGGAGCAAGGGCCGCTGGGGTTGTTCGTCGTAAATATGAGGGAGAGATGGGCGCCGACCAGACGAAGGCGAGTCTTGAGGTTGTAAGACCTCTTGTTCAGAGGAGCCTGAACGCGCGAAGGGTGGTTTTTGATCGATATCAGAAGTGGCGCTTGCGGCCTTGAGCGCGGTGAGAGCATGGTCGATAGAGCGTTTAAAATGGAGCTTCTTCCTGAGGGAAGACTCGACGTGCTCGATACAAGGATGGGGTCGTTCCCTAGAGGAATGACCGTCGCTATCAGGTGTATTGTCACCGCGCGCACGTGCAATAATCTCGCTTGCGAGGATATCAGCGCACTCAATCCAGCCATTCTGACGGGCGATTATCTCAGGGGTGATGCCGTGCTTATCTGGACGATTAGGATGGGCGCCATGGATAAGAAGGGTGCGAACGACGCTTGCGTGACCATTTGCAGCAGCGAAGTGAAGTGGGGTTGCACCAGAAGTCCCAACTATAGGAGCGGCAGAGTCACGGCTGCGATCAGAGTACCTGCGGGGAAGTCTGTGGAAAATATTCATATATATATATATATATATATGTGATGAAGATTATGAGGAAGACTTACCTTGATGCATTGACGTCTGCTCCATGTTTGATGAGAAGATTGACTACGAGGTCATTACCACCTGCACAAGCAGCGTGTAAAGGCAGAACGCCGTCTAAAACCGAGTTTACGGGTTGGCCATGATTGAGAGCAAACTGAACTAGTCCGATATCGCCTGATACAGCAGCTGAATGAAGTCCCAGATGTGGGACTGCTATATAGTCAGAAAAGCCATAAAATCAAGGTGTGAATGATGACATACATTCAGTAGCAACGTTAAACTTTGCCTCTGCTCTGTGGTTTCTGGAAGGGGCGAGCATGACAAGATGCCTAAGGGATTACACGATTGGAAAATAAAAGTACCATGGGATGAAATGGCTGTACTACTATACACAGGTGCGGTGTCGCTGGTGATGATCCTTGACAAAGGCAGGTCAGTCAGCGCGGCGCAGGTCCGGTATCTTCGATTACCCAGCTTACAAAGCATCTAATTGCACTCTCATGCCTCAGCCTGACCACTCCACATCCATTACATTTTCGATCTCTGGAGCTCGTAGGCCTCCTTAATGTAAGCAATATCTCGTGCTACAGCATCTGTCCGATGTCACATCAGATGTCGTTGTTTTTTTCCATCAAACGTAATGTCCATTCATAGAAATTCAATTGGCACTCAAACGACGTTTCAAAAGTTTGCTGCTCTCGTACTACCATCACCAACAACGACCGCAAACCGAGCTCACTGGACGCGCCATCTAGTATCTGAAGATACGCTGCGATAACACTTGCAGGGCCACAGGAATTTAGCCACTTACCACATGATAGCTCAGAAGACGCCCATCCTGTCAGAGCTATCTTTGACGTCTAAATCTACGCTATCTTGATTACGGTATGGATGTGAGTTTGGAAACACTTTGTACTTGTGTCAGTAACGAATTTAATTAAGAGGTACAATGTACTAAGCGGAAGAATAGGTTTTCGAGACAGCCGCGCGGCGCGCACGTGCCACGACCTTCGTTCTCCGTTGCTTAGCTACATGGTTTGCTCTTTGTCTGCAGCCTGATCTCAACTCCAGAACCTGCCACCGAAACGAGTACCACGAGGCGTTGCCCGGAGTTATAGACCGCCCACTCGAGACACGAGACTGGCAACCGAACACGTTGAACTTCACCCCACAGCTTCACATGAATGGTGTCCCGCACTTATGCTCATCCGGATGCCGGCATTCATCCTACACGCTCGTGCTCCGCGCCACCTCCACGGGCAACTTGCGAAACTGGCACTAGCGTCCAAACCGTGGGGCTTTTCCTGAGGCTGTCCGCCTCCTGGGTATCGGAGGTTGATTAGATGCGTGCGCAACCCACCTCTTCTCTTAGACTCCTCGCGACCCGAAAGCGTTTACGCCCAAACGAGCTAGAAACCTGGCCTACATTATCTGGATATATATGCTTCAGTTACAAGTGTGATGGCTACGTAGCATTGTGTACATCATATGGCATACATTTGAGGTATGCATGAATCACGAGTCGTCGATGAAAAAACTTCTCATAATCCCTACAAATCTTTTCGAGAGATATTTCTTCAAGCCTTCGGACGATTGCACCAATCACTCCGTCTACCCGCATTACAAACACTTTCGTTTGGCTCACTTCCACGACGTAAGCCGAATAAGCATAGCTCTCCTGATCAACAAAAACAAGGTCAGCAGAAGATGCAACGGGCGTCACCGATGCCGATGACGGCAGAACGACAACCGTGCACACAACATGTTTGTCGCACGCCTCCAGTGCACCCAAAATCAGGGTTGCCCATCTGCGAGACTGGGCACGAACACAGCACTGTGATACCACGGTCTGTACAGACCAAAAAGCGTCTTCACGTCAGACTCTCCACTTCCCACCTTGGAGCACATTGGGAGCATCAAGCGCCCTGTTCCTAGCCTCCAGATGCCCGTCGTCAAGCACCCCGTATACATCATGATTGATCGACTTTCCTGGATTAATTGCAAACTCATCGAGAACGATGTTGCTGAATCAGCAGTTGATACCAAGCATGAGGATGGAGTTTCGTCGGATCGGCATGTCTCCTGTCGTTGTTGCCTGGTTAAGAATCGAGGTGGTCATCTCGAGCATCTCGAAGATGACATTGTATATCTCAAGAAGATATTTATTGGCGAGTCCTTTCGACGAGCGCAAGTTTCCATCCTAGATTGAACTGATGTACGGCGCGCTCAGTTGTGTCATACATGCAGCATCTTGTAAACCTGAAAATTAAGTACCTGTTCATAGCTGTGGACACATGAATATGTCTTAGCAGCCTATTCATAAATAGACATACTGAGCAGCAACCACATACCGCCCGCAACGAAACGAACACTCGACCCTCGCTAAACTTATTCACCATGCGGATATCGGCCTCAAGGAAAATAACTAAACGCGCATCGACACGTACAGAACAGACAAAACGCACCGGAATTCGCTTGCCCAAATCAGCTTGTTGAAAGTAACCTTCGTAGGTATTAACGACGCGATGATCTCGAAGACAAGCTCCTCGTCTGAGCGATCTTCGTCAGGTCTAGTTCGGTGCCGGAGATAAAATTTCCAGCCATTGGCAACTTCGTCGGTTGGACGCAAAACCATGCTATGAATCAATGTGAATATCCAAGCATCATGAGCAAAAGTACATACGACAGTTCACCAAAGTTTACAAATCGGTGCTAATGCTTTCGAGAGGACAGGATCAGGATATTCTTCCATCGGATAATGAGAGAAACCGGACTGACCACTCTATAAAGACCAACGCTCTTTAAACGAATATCACCAGCAAAAACCTGGACGTCGTCTCTAGTCTCAGTCAAAAACGTGAGCCCAAGCTGTTTGCGTACGATGCCCGTGAACCCAAATTCAATCTCATCCTGCTGCATTTGACCGCATCTCACCTTTGCGCCATCGATACCGATCATCCGTTTGGTATTAAAGGTTTTTAATACACCGACCTTTCGGAATCTTCACAAGGACAGCTGTGACACCCTCATCGGATTGCTTGAACAAGCGCAGTTTGGTACCCATCTCGATAGAGCATGAGAAACTTCTCTAGGTGGCTTGGCAGAACCACATTTGGCCTATCATCTTGAAGGTGTGCTAGACGAAAAAAAAAATTAGCATGAAGCCTTAAGAACGCGACTGTGTTGCGCACGAATGGTATCGCTGAGGTAGGTTCTGTGTGCGGAGCTAGCGGAGAGTCTCTCAGAGGTCCCAACGTCCCGAGCCTATACGAATGGACGATAGGAGCCGGTTTCGCCGGATCGTTGACTTCTGGGACATTCAGGAAGTTGAAGAGTTCGAAGAAGCGTGCTTATGTTGAGCGTTCAATGAGACCATAATCCGGTATCTCACAAGTAGCACATGACAAACCCAAATTCCGGGATCATGCTGTCCGATGTGAGAGTTGGGGTCTTTATAGATGATGCGAACTGGGATGTCGTTTTGGAGGAGCGTCAACGCCGCTACCAGGCCCACTAGCCCAGCGCCTAACCAAGAAAGAGGAATTCAGTTGAGGTGCAAACAACAATCCTGGAATCACTTACGACTGGTAGAGGTGAATGGGCGAAACCCATATGTAACGCTCTCAGGAGGACGAGTTAGTTCGAATTTCAGGGGAGTTCAATGGATATCAGGTCGATATCATGTAGGGGCAAAGCTGGAAACATGTGCCAATCGATTGCGAATTACTATCGTATCCTTACAGAAACGACTTACACTTCCTGCGGATGATGATAATGTCTCTGCAATATGTCGTCCAACTGTCATATCGATATCAGCATCCTTACAGAAATGATTTACACTTCCCATATTTGACACAACACTGACCAACACTACGTATCAACATCGGTATCCTGACGAAAATGACTCGCCCTTCCCATCAGATGATTTGTCAAAACGCTCACCAGATACTTCATGATGCGAACTGGATGGCTGCGGACACTGATGGCTTTGATACCAACTGTCAGTTTGCTTAACGGGTGTGCGGACCGTAGTTAGTGTGATAGGTATTAGTTTTGGTTCTAAGAAATTGGTCCTAAGAAACTTACACGTTCACTGCCTCGTGGCTGTTCCTTAGGAAAGGCGAATATAGTGTCCCGTAACCTAATGGAAGGAACCTTCTGTAGGAAGTAAATGTGCTCTTCAAGTCTCGCGAGGTTCCAGCAATCAGCCTCAAGAGCGTGAACTTCCCAGCGGGCTGATGATACTGTCGGAGTCAATACATGGTGCTTATTGGCTCGCCGAACATATTTGGAATCTTTGGGTTTTCGCAATGATGGGAGAGATTGTTTTGCTTCGACTCCATTCATCCAGAGTTGAAGCAGCACCTTGACCTCTGCACCGTGACTCGCGAATCCAGGATCCTACAAGATGATATATTAGCATCTAAGAGAGAGATTTGCATGGCGAGGTTCCTACAGGCTCTGAACGGTACCACGAGCTGTAAAATCGTGGGGCAAAACAAGAAACGATCGGTCCAGGCATAACTTAAACTTACACTCCATCCGGCGGTATCGCAAACATTTTCGTTCGGTTAGCTTGGACAAGATGAGCCGAATCAGCATGGCCCTCCTGATCAACACGAAAAAGTTCAGCAGGGTATGTGTTCGGCGTCGTTGGTTCCGGCGATGGTTAGATAACAGCTGATCATTTTGTCGTATACTACCATTATCGGGGTAACATCTGTGAACAAGCTTGAAGCGAACCCGAGCACCGTGTGATAAACACCGAGTCTGTAAAGACCCAAAAGCATCTTCACATCTGGAGCCCATTCGATGCATCAGGCGCTGTGTCACCCGCGTCGTGAGCCACGTGGTATTCACCAGAACGCAAGACAAAGGTTGCCCCAACACCCGTCGTCATATTCATCTTCTACAGGTTATTGCGTCTTGTCTTATCTCAGATCTGAACAGGTTGTAGCGGTGACGTCGAGTATGGCTGCTCTACAGAAGCCAACTGAGCTGCCGCTAATGATGACGGACTAGTATGAGTATTAATGCCAAACAAGGTTACGCGCTACCCATTACCTCTGGAGATTCGGTGGACCGGCTAACACTGCGCTACGGAGAGGACAGAGGAAACCTGCTTGTTGCCTGGCTGATCGATGCTGCTGCCTACATGTGTCTATGTACTCTCGTGACCCTGGACTCCGCCAGACCCCTGGCACCTATGCCCCTCGCTCTGCCTCTTACCCAGCTAACCCCCACTACTGATCTGTCCCTGCTCTGCCCAAGCCCAAACCCGGACTGTCCAAGCCCCGCCGGAACGCTCCGCTACATCGGTTATGTGCTGCAGAACGAGGGACACCTGATACACTGCTCACCTCTTTGATCCTGCGACGACGGACACCATTACAAGTCGCGGGCCTGTGTGCTGCGAAAAGAGCCTGCGCCTGAAACGTTGTAGCAGTAGAACAAACTCATTTGCTTTCGGGCGATGTTGAGAGGGTATAACCGAATGGTCTAGAATCAGCGACTCGAGAACGAGTGGGGACGTCAGGAAGGACAGGAGGAACCAGATGGTACTATTGAGAGATAAGACGGGCTGAATAAAAATTGTCATCAAAACTCAATCAAAACTGCACGTCAAAACACGGGGCTTGCCTGATAAATGCCACTGTATGAATCATCTCACTCCTCCTCGACGCTTTCGTGACCATCGATTGTAAAACAAGATCTGTCACGTCGACCTGTGATAGTTCTGTAATGTAAATCAAAAAACGACATGTGAGAGTACTGGCGTGGAGGAAAAATTTACTGTCGTACATAGGTTCAACTATCCCCTGTTATAACGCATAGCAGCTATATGATGCCTCCGGAGCATACACATGCCACTGGCCAGTGCATTGTGCTTGAAGCAATCCGGAGGAATGTGCCTGATATAATGTGAAAGCTGTTTGCAATGTGCACACTGCAAATTTGCTGGAGGTTGGTCGGAGGTAGGTGAAGTTGGTCCGTGACTCTGTGCACATTGTACATACGTGGACCATAAACTGTTCTTATAAGCATTATTTTAGCAGGTCGGATTTCTGGAATTGAAGCGCGGATGCTGACGCGGACGGCGTGCGTTCAACGGGTACTTCCGAAACCTTACTTCGCACAAACGGTTCACCACTGTGGAATCTGGATGTTGCTCTATAAATCTAGGTCTGGCTGGGCAGACGAAACTAAGCCGGTGCCATGCTGACCTACAGCCGATGCACTTTGAATGGCTCTGCAATCATCAACGCAGGCAACTTCTACAGAGTTTGCATCCAAAGCTTATGGACCGGTTGAAGAGGGTTGAAGCAAGACAACGATCTGCAGTCTCGCGAAATGTCCCATGGGATCCTGTCTGCGTATACCTGCTAGTGCTTGCGACTGTACCTTGACTCTCTACATATTTACGTCCATGTCGCTGTTTGGATTACGATATCATCTGCCCAGTGCCCAGACCAACTCTCAGTACTGATCCCTCTCCACCGGTGACTTTATGCATGGGTAGTACAGTCAGAAGGGGGTCTGAAGGACAGGCACAAGGGCAGTTACGAACTTCTCAGCCGCGACGCCACCAGAAAGGGATCGTGAAGCTGTCTGTCCAGCAAGTCAAGGGCTAGCACATGCTACTGCTTTGGAGATCGGAAGGGCGCATATATTCGCATCCTTAGGTCCACAGGGGCAGGTACTACGGAGATATCAAAGGTGCGGGACGGGCCAAGAACTCGAAACTGTCAATATGCTATCGTACAGTCAGCCGAGTTCAGGGCGACATAATGCGTTAGGTGACCAGCGGCAGGTACCAAGGTACGAAGTACGAGAAAGCACATCAAAGGTGACCCTGGCTAAATCGCAAACCACGGAAGGAGGTACAGCCTATGCGACTTGAAACATATAAAAGACCTCCTTGCTGAGCCTCTCACTGCAGAACTCAGGCTCTTCAATCCAAATTCAATATCAACTACACTTTTCGTTTAACAATCTGAAGCAATGTCCCTCTTCACCAGGAACTTGACCTTCCAGTCGTGAGTGTCTTTGCGCTATCACCCTGCATAACTTTTCCACCCAACTCACCGTCGTCTCGCAGCAACGAACTCGGCAAGGATGTTTCGATCATGCTCACTTTCGATGGCGCCATGGAAGGCCTCTACGAGGACTTCTTCCCTGTAGTTTGGAAGTAAGTGCGCCTGCCTTTGCCCACGACGATTCTAAACCTTTCAATTTTTCAGGGTCAGCAAATTCGGGAAGACGGGTGGGTGTTCCTACTCTCTCGTTTTCCAGTTGCCAACTTACATATGACCCTTCTTGCCAGGTTCATACTCGGCTAAAGCAACCTACACGAGCCAGTAAGACAGAAGACGCAGATGGTGCTCATATACAATGCTTATACAACGTATAGACTTGCTTTCTCCAAACCCCAGGTCGAGAATGGGAACATCATCGACGCTGCAACCTGCGTCAAGATCAATGTGAGTGGCTCCCATCTGCTCTGTAATTCCTAGCACCAACGCAGGCCATGATGCAGAACAGCGAGAAAACGACCCTGACCGAGGCCAACGAAGTCTATCAGTTCTCTGTAAGCCTGACTTTCGTTAATATCTATCTTTACCACTCACGATTTCTCGTATAGGCCCCTAAGGCGGGAACCACTGGTGTCCTGCAGGCCGTGAACAGCACTGGGGCCGTTCAGGACATCGCAGTCGGTTTGTGACCATCACGTTCTCCTTTTCTTTTGCCTCATTGTATTGTCCGCCTCCAGGCTTCATGAGCAAGGGACAGTTGATGCCCACACCCGCGCTCTACTTCAACGGTGTTGGGTATGTTATCTTTCCTCCATTCCTGCTTCAGAGCGCTCACAGTACAAACGCAGAGATGGCAGTCACGTCACTGCTAAGTTCACTCCGGTCCTGCGCGCCTACATCACGTCGGACTATCAAGAGACCGCAATCTTACGAGGTGCCATCGACACCCCTGCGATCTGGTCGCGGAACCTCGCTGAGCTTGCCCCGAGCACGACTTGGACCCTCACGCGCGACCCGGCCAGTGGAAAGTACACGATCGCCTAAGCTTGATCAAGGAACGCGACATTGGTGCGCCTAAATATGTGTTCTGTGAGGTCTGGATCTCAACGCTCTCTCTGTTTTCATAGTATCTTCGTTCAAACCAATGGCCTCCTTAGTTGCTCTTCTCTCATGTAATTCGCACGAGTTGTACCGTTTCTATCGGGCTTTATCTATCTATGTGTTTGCAACTAGGCACGGGCGCTGCGCTTGACCTGATAAACTTGCATCGCGATCGACGTGAGGGTATTTGGAAATGACTTGATGAGCAGCCGTTCGTGACAGGAAGCACGATAGCATCTTGCCCGCGGTGCAGATGGAAGATTGATCATCATACGTGGAGAGATAGACTGATGACCAGCCCGTCTATGAGGCAAGCCGTCGATAGACGTCTAGACGGTGGACAGAGCTCAAGTATAAAGTTGTGATGGAGATGGATGTACGGCCGCTAGGGGACATGGTCGTTGATATGGGATTGACGGTTCACGACTTACACGCTCTATCTAAGTACAGTTATCAGCGGAAAATAGCTTAAAAGTCCCTTCCGACTGCATACCCGCAATTTGATTATGCTCGGCGAGACGGGACTCTGGGAATCAGCTAATGGGGTACTGTTGGGACATACCCATTCTCCTAAATCCAACCATGGCACTCATACTCAGATCAGGAAAACGCCGAGTCCCTTATCTCATCCTTAACATGACTTTCTCGCCTTATTTTGCAATATATAATCGGGGCGACAACGACGAGATCGGCTTGTGTGAAAGTCGCGTCAGGGTCCAACATAACCAAAAATGAGCGTTTACGGACGCATACCTGAGCTAACCAGATTTAAAATGCTCCCAAGCATTTTGCGAGCGACTTTTCAACAAAGTCGCATTTTTAGATGGGCCTGTCTTCCGCAATACCGCGTCTGGCAGTAGTCACCGCTGGGGCTATGGGCGCTACTGTGGCGAAACGCCTGACCAGCTTCGGTTGCACAGTCTATACCAACCTTAACGGCCGCTCTGAAGCCACGCGAAATCGAGCACAAGATGCAGGGATGATTGACCTCTCTTTCGATGAGCTTGTGCTCAAGTCAGACTGGATTCTGAGCATTTTACCGCCAAGAGGTGCTGTGTCGTTTGCCGAAAAGATACAGGAAGCTGCCGCAAAACATGGGAGCGCATTGCCCTCCCCACAGACCTTTGCTGACTGCAATGCTGTCAACCCGGAAACGGTAAAGCGTATCGCGGCGCTATTTGCAGGGACAAGCGTTGAGTTTGTTGATGGGCCTGGCATTATTGGGCTCCCGAAAACCATGAAAATGAGGCCTGGCAAACTTGAAGCTTAACCCCAGCAAGTTGAAGAGGTGCATTTGGCCAGCGTCAGTGGCTGCGTCACGGAATGAGCGCTTACCATGATGGTCACAAAGCCCATCATCACTGAAATTCAAATTTTGCTGCCAAGTCTTATATATTCACCTTATATAAGGACTAATACCTACCATTAGTGAAATTATGACACGTTAGGGTTTAGAGTCAAACAGCGTTATAAGGGTAACCTCCGTAGCCAACAACTAGTGGTACAAAGGTAATTTGACTACCCTCTCATTCGTACTGAAATTGGCAGCGTTACTTTTGCATGATATCATTGCAGCTGCTGACCCGTAAATATGATATGATACAGAATAGGAGCAACATTGATTTGCATAACTATCATGGTAGTAGTATCTATTCCGACGAAAGGGTTCGGAAGGGAGAGGCCACTTAGCGGGTGCCTGGGGTAGCAGTATTTGTTTGTCGAATGCGAGAAAGATGTGGGAAGCACTTTGTAAGAACTGCGAAGCAGCTAACATCTGGAACATGGTCAACGTCCAACGGGGAAGGGTGGTGAGTTGTAGCAGAAGCATTGGCACTTCCTGTCTGCAACGTTGCTGACGTACTTTCATCGACCGCATTGGGTGTCCCCGCTGGTGGCATGCTGCTGCTTGAGGCACTAGCATGGGCTTGCTGGCGAAGAGGACGTTGTTGCTGAACCAGCTTATGCCTTTTTCCAGTGTGGGCATTAGCGGTGCGCTGCGAGACGATGTCAAGTTGTCAACATCACGAGATAGATGTCGAAAGGTTAGGAAAACTTACATATTTACCTCGTGTTGCGAAGACGTTCACAAGGGGAATGCTGCGTGGGCGAGGAGCGTGGCCCTGGGGAGCGGAAGAGCGAGAAAAGAGACGATTCATCATGTTCTTGATTTTGGAGCCTTCGGCGTGGCGCGTTGTGGTAGCAGCACGGTTATTGCGTCCAGGTGGGGAATGTGGATCAAACTATCGAAGGATGGTGAGACGTGCATCAAATTTATTGTATCGTATGGACTTACATCATCGAAGAACCTACTAGTCGATATTGGAGCGCGTCTTGGGCGAGGCTGTGTGCCTGGGATTTTTTTCTGCAGGAGTGAAGTTGAGGATCGTACAAAATAATGACAGAGGACCAGGTGAAAGCATACCTTGAGAATTTTCTCATTGATATTGGACTATATAACAGGTCAGCATGAAGCCATGATGAGAGAATTTGCTCACCTGTTGGGACTCTTTCTCTAACTCACTCAGAGGAACTGTCCATGTGCGAACAAGGTTGTCGCCACAGCCAGTCGCGATGAGCTGGTTGTCCTCGGAAAAGGCCAGACCGAGGACGGCATGAGGGTGCTCGAGTGGCTCGCCGATGGGTTCGAATGTGGTCAGGTCAAAGAACCTTGTCGTGTTGTCGAATGAAGTAGTGGCCAATTTGGTGCCATTAGGAGCAATGGCTAATGAGTAAAAGTTGTGAGTGTGCACGTCAAACTATTTGATGATGCCTCCTGTGGTAGCATCTGATATTCGGATGTCATTCAAGTTTCCACTGACGAGACGGAGACCATCTGGAGTGAATGCGACTTTGAATGCCCGCTGTTCAATTTTCAGCAACTCTTCTCCGGTTTTTGTATTCCAAACGATGATGTGTTTGTCGGTGCCTGCTGCAAGCTTGCTATTGTCCGGGGAATACGACACCGAGTATGCCATACTGCCCACATTGAGTGTTTCAAGGATTATTTTGCCCGTCTTCCTCTTCCACACGCATACCGTCTCGTCCTCTGATGCACTTGCAAATGTCTCGCTGTCGGGTGCAAATACGACGCCCTGAATGCCACCCTTATGTCCCTCGAACGAGACAGGCACTCTCTTGAGATCTGTCTTGTCTGTTGCAACTTCCCAGACCAGGATGCTTCCATTCCACCCTCCACTCACAATCCAACGCCCATCGGCGGACACTGCGAGCCCCCAGACTTCGGCATCGTGACCCAACAAGGGTTCCCCCACTTGTTTCCCCTTGTCCAGATCCCACACCCGAAGACTCTTGTCGAATGAGCCAGTGACGAGGAGACGGGTACCACGGATGAAAGCTACGTCGTACACCTGTTCTTTATGACCCTTCAGTGTCATTTTGACATGAGGTGCCAATGGTTCCTTTCGTGTGGGCTGGGCGGGCGCTTTGGGGAATGCTTGGTGAGTGGTGACCGCCATTCAATCTTGTTCGATGTCTCGGTCAGCAGGAGCGTCGAAGGAGCAGTAATCACGTACAGGCGCTATGGTGAGGTAGTCGTCAAGTTACTATCGCTGAACTTTCATGTTAGCCTTGCTGTAGACACGTGGTGTGTCCCGCATACGGTTTAACAACATCTTCAGCGCTTGTACCTATCTCACTTTCGAAAGCTGACATGCGTCCACAATATGATTGTCGTTGTCTAAGTAGCTGTACATTTTAGCTTCCTTTTGTGCCATGTCAGTTATAAATACAGTACTTAAGTGATACTTGAGGCTGAAACGTCTCTGCAATAGCTGAAGAGGGCAAAAAAAAAACAATAAGAATACAGTAGAATGATACAGCACGCAGCTGAAACTTAGACTACACTTTTTCTGTCCATCCGCCGGCGTTTACGCTCTTATTCCTCCATGATAAGCCGTTCTGCAGCTGACATCGGCAGGAGCATACACAAGCACCCTTCCTTTGTATCTCTGGCAAAGCTGCGGAATCAACGGTTTGAACCTGTTGGGATCCCATTATGTTGGCAACGTAGACGGTGACCGGAAATCGATGGAAGTGCAGGAACCTTGAGCAAGATGCTGATTGACCTGGACTTGAAGCTGGTTTGCCTGGATAGGTAAGCTTTGACTCAGATCGTTCACTGGCGCGAGGACTGGATGGGTGGTGCTCGCAGCTATAAAATCTGCCATCTCTGGTTCTGCATCGCTGTTCTTTGGCGAAATCCTCTGATAGTGTGCAAGGAGACGGCTCAAAAGCGTTTGCAAGCCAGACTGCGCAGCCCAGATACCTGACTTGCGGATGCGGAAGATACATCGGCGCACGATGAACTGGATGTGTGGTGCAGTTGTGTTGAACAGCCTATTGTCGAAGTATGGTTTGAAAGCTTCTCCTCTGAAAGGAGAAGGCGCGGGGGTCTGACTCGGAGATGCTAGTGCACTCAAGATGTCGTATGCTATGAGTGGAAGAGGCAGACGAACAAGTTGTACGTTACTAAATGTGACACGTTTAACAGGGAATAACAAAGGGAACTAGTATACCACGATGGTGTTAGGTGTGGTGATTGACGCAAGACAGCGGCCGGATCTCGGCAACCACACTTCTGTCCCAGCGCCTACAACTCCTGAGGCCTGAGGCCTGAGGGACAAAGCCTTCCAGTTTAACATCCACGCTTACTCTGTCTAAACATTCTCTATACAAGAACAATTTTATGAAGTGGGGACATCTCTGTCTATCGTACTACGAAATTGAAGACTCGGGAAGCTCGGCCAAGATCGTTCCAATACTGCCAAAGCCCTCGCAGCAAACAATCAAGCGCTATTGGCCTCCAGGATCGCTGTGTTCCGTTCCCAATGCATACATTGTCGATGTGTGGATGTACCCAGCACAAAACCTGATTGCCATCGCATATGCTGTCAATAATGATACGCTCCAGGAGGGGAGATTGTACGTTGACCTTAGAGCACTGGATGGAGATGGTGTACACCTTCAAGCTGCTGGACAGACGCTGTTTCTGTCAGTGCTTACCGCACAAGACCAGGTATGACCTGAAGTTTTTTGGAAGTATGTTGCATATAAATAATGTTATTAGCAGACACCTCGTGTAAGTAATATCTAGGGTGACTAAGAAGGTGATCGCAGAAATTAACATGAGATGTAAGTTCTCTGGTCTGGACTTAGCAATCCCATCTCCCTCGCCATGATCTGTAACGCAAGGAACTGGGAGTAGAACCGTGCGGAAAAGAGATCACCCTCTGCAAACCAGAGTCCATTGTCTGGAGCAGAACGTCAGCATCATCGAGTCACGAGACCAAATCAACAGAACACTGACGTCCAGTCGGCCTCCAAATCCCTGCGAGCTCACAATCACTATCCCATCCTCCAATGTTATGGACAGCGTCCGCGACCTGGGGCCCAAAAAGGCTCTCGGCGACTTGTTTAATCGTAGTTTTCGAGTACCTTTAAATGATGCGTCAGAAGTGCGCGATCAGACAGATAGATATGTGGAAGACGTACCCAGTTGCGAAGACGACAAGGTCGGCCGCCGCTCGCGAACCATCGTCGAATACCAACCCAGAAGGAGAGAAGTGGGAAATCTCATGCCCAGACTTGACGGTGATCTGGTTGCTAGTAAGAAATATGCGTAGGGAAACTCAGCAAAAGTAACGATACCTTGCCAGACGTGATGAGCTTTGCGCAACCCCGGTCGATGTAATAGCCACCTTGAATATCGGTGAGAAAAATAGAATGACACAGAATAAATACATCCACCTCGTCGAATGGAGAGACGGTGCAAAAAGTTGTCCTTGGGGCCAGGAAGGAGATAACCATGCCGGGACAAATCCTCCCTGAGGTCCCTAAAGGAAAAGGGTGAGACGAAGAAATTATTTTCGAATCTTGTCAACGAACTGGTCGATATGGGCATGTGCCTCCATGGCGTCGTACTGGGAATTTTGTACAGTCGACAAAGGGAGAGCGACATAGAAGCGGTCGGCAATTTCTGTCGGAAGAGCGTCCTGCCCAATATATCCTACGAGTCAAATCAATAGAGATCTCCGCAGCAAGTATACTGATATTACCGGTAAGAAAACGGTCCATCGTCTGGCGACTCACGACGGCGGTTGGAGAGCGCTGGACAAGCACTGTCTGACACCCGAGATTCGCCGCGTCCTGAGCAATATCGTGCGCAGAGCATCCTGCGCCGACGACGACGACTTTCGTGCTGACGCAGGAGGATCTGTATTTGCTTGAATGGATAATAGAACCGAGAAAGGAGTTCTGCACGCAGAGAGTCAGCGTCGACAGTGAATCAAGTCGTGCCTGCGTACTGTTCCTGGAATCGAAGGCATAAACGGGAGTGCACCTCCCATTGTACCAACACCTGTTGCGCCAATCAGGTGCCGGGCTGTCACAGTAATAGAGGCTTGGCCTGACAGAGATATAGATAATGTCCAGGTACTTGACGAAGCGTTATATGAAGCAGCAGAAATGCACGCCAAGGTCAACACATGAAGACCAAGAGTCCTTTGGTAGTTCTCAAGATAGTCAGCAACGTCTCCGCAGGGGATATATTTTTCGCGTCCCTCTGGGAATGTGACGAAGGGAAGATGATCTGCTGGTATATCAGCATAGGACGAGGTTGGTAGTTCTTCAGCTGCACGTACTGAACGCCCTGGGAGTATTCGTCTCCAGTGACTCGTATCGAGAACGCCAACTGTTACCAATCGCGCCAGATCTCTCCAAGACAAGTGTAGAGATGCCGAGATTCTCCAAACGGGCGGCCACGGATAAGCCGCACTGACCTGCACCCACGACGACTGCTGTGTACTCCATTGTAGTGTTCCACTCGGCGGGACGACAGAGAGGCGTGTGTGCACCAAAGCGATCGACCACACCGGACAATTGATCCATCATGGTCACAAAGGACCAAGCCTTCCACGAGGAGTCCTCGCTTTGAGTCAGAGTGAAGACGCCAGTGCACTGCGCTATGACCGTATGGAATTGAATAATTCCTTGGATGAACGTTTTTGTAGGACCAATGCGTCGATTACGAACACCTGGCAAGAGTCGGAACCTACTTGGCCGCGCAACGGCAACGGGAACTGAGAAAAATTGCTCGATTTTTGGAAGTGCGTGCAAGGTGCGAAAATCAGGAGTGAATGCCAAGAGATCCCGCCAGTAGCTATCGTCTGTAAACGAGTGCTTGAGAGTAAAGCTAGGGCTGGATAGATCAGAAATAAGTGCCGCAAGCCACGCAGAGGAGATAGCCTCTGATATCCAACAATAAGTGGACCTGGACTGATTTTAAAAGGCAGGCTTACCTGCAGATAACGGGGCAGAGAAGGTTTCTATGCCAGACATATCTACTGAATGATCAACTTGAAAGGGTGATTATGGGGGGCATCGTCTCTCCTGACAGACTCTTTTATAGGTTTTATTATGTGAAGCTTATCTGGGCCTCTCACCGTATTGTAGCTGGATATGTGGATTTGCACCAGAAGTGGATTAGGCATCTGCACAGGTACGGATCGGAGCGTTGAGTGCCCGTTCGCCGCCAGCCCGAGAAATGGTACTGCTGAACGTGCTTGAATGAACTTGCACTGGTGACCAGCGCTCGTAGAATGAGTTCAGGGCAAGCAGGGCCTCCTGGCTCAATGCTCGGAAGATCCGCAATCACTTTAGTACCGAGATGTGACAGCTCCTACATGAAGTAGAATCGTACGTATATGGTGTAACAACACAGCCGTCGTCTCAATACTAGTATACAAGCTTGACTCGACTAAGCGCTATGAGGCTATTCTTTTTTGAAATTTGGTAATGAAAGTATTAAAGACGTACTCGTGGCTGCGAGAAGAGACGTAACGAGAACACGACAGCTGGAACACCCAACATGGAGCAGAAACGGGGGGGGGGGGGGGGTTCAGTCAATTCATGAGTCCATAATATAGTATGTGTAGGCATAAGACCTATAGATCGACCGATACTGTACTAATACAGTACTTTAAAGTTTATGCTTGTGCCAAATATATCCATGTATTCTAGAAGTACCAATCATTATGTAATATTACTGTTGATCCCTGCACTCAGAAAGAGGCATCAATAACAAGGTTGAAGACAAGGCACAGTAATGCAGCGCCCTCACCCAAGCCCATTCTCATTTTGTCTTACAAGGCTATCCAATGGAAAGCGGCCTTGGCAATGACCGGCGAATGTTCAGACCACAGGACTAAGCAACAAGGTTCGCAACCTAAAGGTACGGTTCACTCGACAATAAAATAAATAAAATGAAATTTATTCGAGGAGGAAAGGGAATCACACAGAGAGAGCAAAAACAATTGATTGCTTGTAGCTAAAGTAACACAATGTGTCTAGACTTAGTAAGTAGTGGAATTGAAGTTTTGAACTAATCTAATGAGTGTTGGATGGCTGGGAAGGCGCGGGCGGCGGGAGAGGTGCTGGAGAGTGCGGTTGGGTGTGACTTGGCACAGGAATAGCTATCGGGGTACTTTCATCCGAGAGATCTGTAGCGCGGGGTGGTACTGTGACCCTGCAAGGCAATCCACCGGAGGCTTGCGGACGTGATTTGAGTACGTACTAATCTTCGGTTTGTAGATCATCACATATGTCACGTGAAATATCCTGTTCAATTACGGCGATGATATTTTCGGTGAGTGATCCACTTCCGAATTTCCGGGTTCCCTTTCATCTCATCGGTTGTATATCTCCCATTCATACTTCAAGTTGTCTCTCCCGTCATCCTCGATCTCATGATACATAATCGCAGTTGTTCTGGAAAACTGGTCATCTGCAGAGCCTTGTGCCAGCCCTTCATTCTTTGTGCATATTCACTGCCCCCAAGGCTCTAGGTGATCACTGGGCAATGACTTTGTGCAGCCTTCGGTACATTCTTCCCTCCGAGTCTTATCTCGAAATACTACGCAAGTTTGAGTTCTTTCCAGCTCAATCTTAGGTACTGAACAAGTACTTCACTTGTGGATACCCATGTATCGAATCCTTCTCAAGTTCTCGTAAGCATGATGAAGATTCAAAAACTCGAACGTGAGTCCTGTGATGCGCAAGCAACTTTAGATATGAAAGACGCGAGGTTCATAACTAGCCCTAGATACAAGGACGACAAATAATCTACAGAACAATATCATAAAATAAGTATTGCTTCAAGTCAATGTAGACATCATAACAAGATTGACGATAGAACTGAGATACTCAAGGGACATGCACCAATTGCTCTAGCAGCAACAACACGACCGGCCGCCTCCATGTTGCCCGGTATCTGCCTGCACTGCTACCGGTTGCTGTTGCTGTTGTAGATTGGGATCCGGTGAAGGAGGTCCATGATAGTCTTCATCAAGTCGTCGTCGACATCCTTAGGACCCGCTGCAGCATTACGCTGTAGATTCACGTATCAGACACCCAAGACACAGTGATAAACATCACCGGGCGCACCTCTTTACCCTGCGCAAAAGGAACATCGACAACGGGTGGCATTGCATGATGAGGCAGCCGAGTAAATAGGTGTTGTAGGTGGGTTTTGAAGGTGGTGGCGGTGGCGACTGATGGTGGGGTGGTGGGCGGTGCAGGTGCAGGTGTAAGATTCATTTCGCTCCTCATCACAGCGAGTCTGAGTCTCTTGAGGCGCCCAGTGCGTGGATGAGTTCGTAGTCTGGAAGTTTGAGAATGCTGGAATGAACAATGGGTAAGTGAAAAGCGGAAAATATACTGCACTGTGTCGCTCACTTCTTGCATTCCCGGAAGAAATTGGGTTCTGCATCATAGCCATCATGATCTTGCCCAGGGATCTCCGTCTGCATAATGGTCAGTAGTGAAAGAGTTGAGGGACAAAGTACATACACCAAGAATACGGACATCGTGCGCATTACATTGCTCCTTGAATTCTGAGTAAAATGCGGGTGAGTGTAAGAGTCGCGGGTGACGTCAATGAAAACTAGCCGTTGGACCAATCGAGACAGCTGGCCTTCGCAGTTTCGTCAATGGCGTCCATCATATATTGGTGTGCTTCGAGGGCTTCATCGGGTTTACTTGCCGAAAGGAACGCCTGGCACCGTTTCTGGTGTGTATTGAGCAACAAGAGCTCGAGGTCCCAGCCGAAGAGCTGGACCAAGCACTCAGTTATGAAAAGTATTAGGTATGGATCATCTTGACGCACCGCGGTCAAGTCCTGGTATATCAAATGAATGTATTTCGACGAGAAAGCGCCCGAGTTGACAGCGGCAGTGAAGTGGTCAGCGGCTTCGTCGTGACGCGCGTCACCTAAGGCTTTGGTTCCGAGCTCAACACGTAGATATGTCTAATGTGTAAGTTGCAAAGATCAGTGTCGATGAACAAGCGTAGCCACATGAAACCTACTTCCACGACACGACACCCGAGAAGATCGACATTCGGACGAGCGGCATCCAGCTCTTTGATGAGCAGCATTGCTTCCTCGTGTTGATCTGCATTGAAGAGTACGATGGCCTGAAACACGCAATGAAGCAGGGAATATACGAGACAAATGGAAACTACCTTTATCAAGAGAAGAAAATGGTTAGTTTCTGAATCTTGGTCGCATGCGACGTCGAATGCTATCCTTGCCTCCTAGACGTGGCCTTTTCCGCAGAGGACGATGCCTTTGGAGATGTAGCCTGTCAATGAGGGCCGAATGCTGATGGACTGTGTCACGGATGAAAGTTAGCCTTTTCGTAAGGGGGCCATGATGGATCAGCTTGATTGCATCATCAATGATGAGGTCCCAGGCATGTTTTCGGGCCATCATTAATGAACGATTGGCATAGGAAGTATAGTCGTTGGCATCGGTATGGATCTCTTGGGTGAGTAGCTCTTCAGCGGTAGATAAGTCTCCGGTTACACCATCACGGGCTGTCGCGATAGCCAAGATCTGCACGAAGGATGCTCGAATTGTGTTATGAGAGTCAAGAATGGAAACTCGCCTTTGGGTTAAAACGCTTAGGTATTTCTCACTCTGAGATCTTATTATCTCTGCCACAGCTGAGGACGTGCTTGCCATCCGCGGAGAAAGTGACAGATTGCGGTGGGGATGAGTGCTGGAAGATGGCGATGGTTCGTCGATCTGAGAGCCGCCAGAGACGGACATGTCTGTCAAAAGATGCGGAAGCAACGAGGGTGCCAGCAGGATGGATGGCAATGGCGTCGATAGTGCTACTATGGCCTTCCCAGGGATAACGGACCCGCTGCCAGGTTGATGTGTCCCATTCCCGTATAGTATAACGTTGACCATCGCGACCTCCTGAAAGAAGGCGTGTGCCATCGGGGGTCCATGCGAATGAGAAGTTGTGTGTTGTGACCCTTGAAAGATGCGACGCGTCCCCTTGTGGCTGGGTTATAAATGTGGATATCATAGTACTCTGTTGCGATGGCAAGACGTTCACCAGTCGGCGAATATCGAAGAAGCGGACAGACCCACACTTGATTGGTTCTCCTTGCATCTGCCACGTTTTGGTACACCAGAGTTCTAAGTCCAATCCACCAGTAGCCAGCACTATACCATCAGGAGAAAAATCCAGCGATTTGAATCCATAGCTACTAGCCTGCTAGTGTGGGCTTCGATGGGTTGGGTGAGAGATTCACCAGTTTCGCCAGATGAGCGCTAGCCATCACCGTTTGCTATTATTTGACCATCTCGTGATACCGCCAATACCGGAACCCGACTGCTATGCCCCTCCATCTTCTTCAACACAACACCTGTCTCCAAGTCCCAAAGACGAAGTGTTTTGTCATTGGAGGCTGTAACCATTTGTCGTTTATTGGGGAAAACTGCGACTGCGGTTACGTCGTCTTCATGACCCTCAAAAGTACGAATGGGTGTGGTGCTTGGAATAACCTTTGGCATTTTACTGGAGGTTGATGGCGTCAATGAGCACGGTTGAGGGATTGTGGGCGTCTTTCTCTAAGCTGCAGATTGTACGTTTTATGCTGCTTCACCACGCTAACCTACTTCGTTTCCATAGACGCCCAAGACACGAGGTAGTTCGCCTCCGTGGCATGGCACTCCACACCGTTCCAGCAAGAATATTAATGCTCCCTACGAGTCATAACCACATTTCTCGACTGCACTGTGCACATGCGTCCGACTCATGTCTCCGCAGCTTCCAGAACGTATCCCCTCTCATCCAATGGCGACAGTGCAGTTTCTACTTTCCGAATCTGGCCGAAAGCTATCTGTCCTAAATTGCCGCATGAATATCATCGTTTCTCGTGTCAAGCAGTCTCTCCGGCGCTTCATCGTGTAACTTTTCCGAGTGCATACTGCAAATATCATCTCCTCATCGATCCCCAGGATCTGCGTGTGCATCGGATGTAATCAAATTTTTTCTTCTCGCATCTCAAACCCGCTCCTAATGGAGGAGTTTCAGTCTTTCAATACACGTTTTATCCAAATCATTTCAAAGGTGTCAGCCTTATTTGCAGCGCTTTTCTCATCTCAATTCCTCGGCCAACTCCCGGCCCAACTGGTTTCAGTTTGTCTCATTCTTCAATTACCTTCCCATGCTTGTTGCAATCCACATAAGTGTGCGATATGGTCATCACACTCCACTAACATCGGTGAGTTCTCACTACAGCCAATGCTGTGCAAGCCTGCGCATTGAATTATTGACATGTCACTTCAGTGTTCAGCAATGTCATGTTATCGCTCACAGAATACATGGACTTAATCTTCGGCCTGACCGAGACATCAAGCGAGTATCACAACTTTCAATCGATCTTTAACGGTACAAGAACTTGAAGGTCCAACTTGAAGGTCTCACGATCCCTCACCTTACGACTCACTGTAGAGTAGTATAAAGAGTCTGTCAATCATGTCTTATGGTGCGTCTTGATTCTTGATACCTGTGCTCTCAAAGGTCTATTCACCGATAATGGTATTTTCACAGTTCCATGAAGACGATATTACGTGGCTGTCTGTTGCGGAGGCGGGTGAGTGCATTTTTCTTTCGTGACGTATTCCTAACGACTAGATACATAACCTGCGTTCTATTCATCGAAGATGTTTCTTGGGTCCTGATCTGATATTCATCATTATGGTAGTAATCAGCGTTGTTTATTGTCCTATGACTCCCTCGCGCCAATACTCAATTTTTGGACAGCGAAGGATGAAAGGGTAGATCACCATCAACCTGTCGCGGGCCCACTCCCGAAGAATTCTAGGTTGCAAGATATAATGGGAAGTGACGAGGCTTAGAGCACCCATAGGCGGATACTCCATCTACAGTGCGGTACACATGCACATATGATATGTATACTGTACGAGTATTATCATCTTTAAAGTACAAATGTAAATCACTCAGAGAGCCATAAAATTTGAAACAAAAACACACGACTACAATATTTCTACGGTTCTGATGTCTATTAAGTCTCCAATAGACAACACGTCGTTGACCTGTCCAATGATATCATGATCCGAAGCAATCCTCTTGTATTCTCCACTGCGCTGCTGCGCCAACAAAAATGCGCTGAAAGGCTGCCCAAGGCGAACAAGCAGCCGCAATGCTCGTGATCCTAGGTCAACCACCTCGCGTTTTACAAGAGAACCACTTGACCAGTTGTCTGATGGAGAAGAAGGCGGCGTCCCATAATCATCCTCGCTCTCCGTATCGTTCCCAACGTCAGACGGTTCTACAAAATCAGGTAGTTCGAGGAGAGACCGATCCCAGGGACGGACAAGTAAGAATGTTTGCTCAGTGGGCCTTGCTGGCCAGAACTGAACCAGGGTCCCTTCGGTGGTGATAAGCAAGTCGTGAAGCCCGTCTGCCTTCACTCCATACGTGAAATGAGTTTCCGGAGTTGGACTACGCACCCGTCTGACTTCCCTGACATTGAATGCAATACAAGGCAGATGCAGTCTCTGTGCAGCGAAGCGAGGGGCGCTCATGTTCCGAAACAGGGTATAAAGGTTCGAAGCGAAATCAACAGCCACCGTCTTTCGCAGCGAAGAAACCGATGACTGAATTTCATCTTCAAATAGAGATGGTAACTTGCATGGTGGAGCCTCGTATGAAATGATGGAGGCTGGTAGGCAGCTGTTGAACTCCGATGATTTTCCAACCCAATCGAGGCTAGTGATATCGCCCGACCGAGCCACGATCTCCTGCAAGAGCCTCCCTAGAGCCTTGTCATGCTTCTCGCCATAATCTACGGTGAGGCGGACACCAAAGATGCCAAACAACGAGTATGCGATGTCTTCCTGACGCGTGGTGACGCGGGTCGACGCCCAGTGGAGTTTATCTCGGGCGCTACTCATACTGGGACGGAAGGCTGCAATGACTGGTCGGTCTATGCCTGTCGCGTTCTTTAACTCCTGCATGATTGCGACAGACTCCTTGTGGTTGGGAGTATGGTCATCAAGATAGAGAGTCCAATTGTTCTGATAAAAGAGAATGACTTTGGGAGCGATGAATTCTTGAATCGTCCATCCGCGTGTGTTCCAAGCGCTCTTTGCCAGTGCACCAGATTTTGACGAAGGCGGGACATCCGACAGGTAGATAGTCGTGAGCGCGGAGTGGTGATACCAAACGAACATAGAGTTGACCGATTCTTGGAGTTCGACATTGTTGCTCTTATCGATGCAGCATGTATCGCTCCATGCCCAGTTATACCCCGCATCACGAGCAGTTTTGCAGAAGGACCGCAGTTTCATCATACCGACAACCGGATCTAACTCCGAGTCGTACACGCCCTTGCCCTGGATATCCTGCAGCAGTGGTTCCTTCCCTTCCCATCTGTGCGATAGCATAGCATATTGGAAGTACGTCATCACCACTTCTTCGATATACTTCATGTGGAGGTCTGGATGCATGATTGTTGAAGACAGAAGCTCCTTATACTCTATGCTCGTTTTGAAGGCGCTTATCTGCGCCTCTCGATCGCATAAGAGACCGGTGGTGGTGTCGAGTACACGCAGCGGAGCATTGTCGAGTTGGGCATCAATGACCCGTCGAATAGCACGTTCTACTTCAGAGGGTCTGAGATACTGCTGGCGCAGCTCTGGAGAAAGAGATAAACATGTTCACGAATGTGTTATCGGAGGCTTACTTCGTGTCTGAATGTCGGGAGCATCGTCCAATTTAGACAGCATCGTTTGGAAGGTCTGGATCGCTTCATCATAGCATCGCGCACCATGAAGCGCTGCGTGCTTCAAATTGTATCCAAGATAAGACAAAGAGTTGAGGTCAATGACCTATGTATCGCCACGATGAGCATTGATTATGAAACGATAGATGCCATCGCACCTTCTGCGCATCGAGAAGTGCTTCCATCCATAGCATCTTACCCAACTTTGCCTTACTACGATTTGCAAAGACAGCATCAGATGCAGGATTCAAGTTGATTGCCGCCGAGTATAGGTCAATAGCCCTGTCATAATCGCTCGCAGCGAGGGCGGCATCTCCGTCGGCAGCACAGAGTGTGCTGCATTTTTGCTTGAAAGCTGAGTGAAATATGGGTGAGGAATGTAGTCTACATGGCAGTATGGACTCCGGACTTGCCGTTGGACCAGTCAAGACAGTTGGCTATGGTATTTTCGTCACTCATATCCATCATGTAGTATTGGTATGATTTTGCAGAATCTTGAAGTCTACCTGCCTGAAGGAGGGCATCACACCGTTTCCTGTGTGCAGTCAGCCGTAAAGATTCGAGATCCCAGCCAAAGAGCTGGACAAAGCACTCAGTCATGGAAAGCATATGTGTGCATCATCTTAACGCACCACAGTCAAGTCCTCGTATATTTTATGAATGTTTTTCGATGAGAAAGTGCTGGAGTTGACAGCGACAGTCAAGTGATCGGCGGCTTCGTCGTGACACGCGCCATCCAAGGCTGTGGTTCCGAGCTGAACACGTAAATATGCCTAATGTGCAAGTGACAAACATCAATTTTGATGACCGAGCGTCGCCACATGATGCTTACTTCCACGACACGACACCCGAGAGGATCGGCATTCGGACAAGCGGCAGCGAGTTCTTTGACGAGCAGCATTGCTTCCTCGTGTTGATCTGCGTTGAAAAGTGCGATAGCCTAAAACACGCAATGAAGCAGAGAGTATGCGAGACGAATTTGACCTACCTTGATCAAGAGAAGAAAATGGTTGGTATCCGAATCTTGGTTCGTGAACATGGATGCGATGTCGAATGCTATCCTTGCCTCCCGGACGTGGCCTTTTCCGCAGAGGGCGATACCTTTGGAGATGTAGCCTGTCAATGAGGGCTGAATGCTGATGGACTATGTCATGAATGAAAGTTGGCCTTTTTGTAAGGGGGATATGATGGATCAGCAAAACTCACCTTGATTGCGTCATCAAGGGCGTGGTCCCAGGCGTGTTTTCGGGCCATAACGTATGAGCGATGGGCATATGAAGTATAGTTATTGGCGTTGGTGTGGATCTCTTGCGTGAGTAGCTCTTCAGCGATAGACAGGTCCCCAGTTATACATGCATGGCGGGCTGTCGCGATAGCCAGGATCTGCACAAAGGATGCTCGAATTGTGGTGAATGTGAGTCAAGAATGGAAACTCGCCTTTGGATGAAGACCTTTGGGTACTGCCCACTCTGCGATCTTATTATCTGAACCTCCGCTGAGGATGTGTTTGCCGTCCACAGAGAACGTGACACATGTCGGGATGGATGAATGCTGGAAGATGACGATGGTTTGTCGATCTGAGAGCCGCCAGAGACGGACATGGTTATCAGAAGATGCAGAAGCGATGAGGGTGCCAGCAGGATGAATGGCAATGGCGTTGATACCGCAAGTATGTCCTTTCCAGGGATGATCTACCTGTTGCCAGGTTGATGTGTCCCATTCTCGTATGGTAGGATCTAGACCATCGCCTGCCGAGAGAAGGCGTGTGCCATCTGGCGTCCATGCGAGTGACAAGTTTAATGCTCCGCCAGGATGAGCCTCGAAAGATGAGACGTGTTCCCTCATGGCTGTATTATAAATTTTGATATTGCTGGTGGCTGCGATGGCAAGAAGTTCACCAGAAGGCGAATATCGAACGCAGCGGATCCAATCACCACAATCTATTGGTTCTCCTTGCATCTGCCACGTTTTGGTGCACCAAAACTTCGTCGTTTTGTCCCATGAACCAGCTGTGGCCAGTACCGTACCATTGGGAGAGAAGTCCAGTGAGTTGATTCCATTGTGGGCTTGGATGGGTTGGGTGAGAGTTTCACCAATTTCACCATGCCAAGCGATGAGCTCTCCGCTCCAATCACCGCTTGCTATTATTTGACCATCTCGTGATACCGCCATTGCCCGCACCCCATTGCGATGCCCCTCCATCTTCTTCAACACAACACCTGTCTTCAAGTCCCACAGACAAAGTGTCTTGTCGTTCGAGGCTGTAATTATTCGTCGCTTATCGGAGAAAACTGCGACTGCCCTTACGCCCTCTTCATGATCTTCAAAAACTCGAAGGGGTCCGGTGCTTGGAATGAGCTGTGACATTTTACTGGAGGTTCTGAACACGGTCGAGGGAATGTGAGTGTCTTTCTCTAAGATGCAGAGGTGCATGTATTGTGCGCTTTTACGTTGCTTCACCACGCTAACCGACCCTTGTTTTCATAGACGCCAAGACATGGGCAGTTCGCCTCCACCGTTCCAGCAAGAATGCTTCCTATGAGTCATAACCGCCTTCCTCGACTGCACCGTGTACATGCCTCCAACTCATGTCCACAGCTTCCAGAATATATCCCTCCCATCCAATGGTGATAGTGTAGTTGCTACTTCCCGGCCCTCGAATTTGGCTGAACGCTATCTGTCATAGATTGCCGCATGAATATCATTATTTCTTGTGTCGAGCAGTTTCTCCAACACTTCATCTTGTAACTTGTCCCTCTGGAGCTGAAGACGATGAGGTCTACGCAGACTGGCCAGACGTAGACCGGCCATCTCCTATAGCAACATGTCCTCGCTGGGCTGGAATGCAAATAACCTAACCCAATCCATAAGAAGACACCGCCCTACAAAGGCCTCAATACTTGGAACTTGCATACAATACGATGTTAAATCAAACTCACGCACCACAGCTCGCCCCCTTACGCTCCCCTGCTCACTAACATACCTAACATACACCGTGATCCCCCTCCAAAACTCACCCACACCACCACCAACCCGTCCCATTCACCTGCCCACTCAAGGCAGTCGATGACAGCAACTGGAGATTCGGGTGAGTTCGTCCCGATTCGAAGTGCGCTCCCCAACAAGCAACGCTGCATTACCTCTGCACCACTAGTATTTAGTAACTACGTTGGTTAGGGTATATGAATGAGTCGATATAAAAGTCATAAGTAAAAAGAACAAGACCACTACACGTCCAAGAATATTCCCGAGAAATACTTCTTCACACCTTCTGCACCATGCACGATCGCTCCAATGACTCCGTCCGGCCGTATCACAAACACCTTCGTCTGGCCAGCTTCCACGAGATAAGCCGAAGAAGCATGACTTTGCTGATCAACAAGAACGAGGTCAGCGGGGGATGCAACGGGCATCAACGTCAATGGTGCCGATAAAGGCAACACAACTGCTGATGACACAACCCTTTTGTCGTATGCCTCCAACGCACCCAAGATCGGGGAAGAATCTGCAAGACTGGGCGAGAACACAAGCACTGTGTGATACCATGGTCTGTACAGACCAAAAAGCGTCTTCACGCCAGACTCCCCGCATCCCACCTGCAACATCTCGGGTGCCTCAGGCGCCCTGTCCCCAGCTTCCAGATGCCCCTCATCGAGCACCCCATAGGCGTTGATAGGTCTCCCTTCCGCTGGCGTCGCAAATTCATCGAGTACGATGCTGCTGAACCGGTAGTTGACACCGAGCATGAAAACGAGGGGACTTCGTCGGAGCGATGTGTGCCCGAGTCCTGACGATATTGCATGGTTGAGAAGCGAGGTGGTGATCTCAAGCATCTCGGAGATGACAGGGAGACGCTCAGCGCTGTAGGTCTCAAGAAGAGACTTGTCGGCAAGTCCTTTCTCAACGAGCGCAAGTTTCCATCCTAGATTGAACTGGTATACAGCCCAGTTAGTCATATCGTACATGCTACCTTACAAAACTCACAGCATCTTGTACACCCGAGTTAAGTCCCTATTCATAGATAAATGAAACATGTAGCGCCGTTTGATGAGAGCACACATACCTGACCAGCGGTTGGACTGTGGACACTGGACATACGTCAGCAACAGTTTGTTAAGAAAGCGCTCAAAAAGCCATACTGAGCAGCATCTACGACTTCGATCAGCAATGACACGTTACTGAAAGATAGAACCACATACCACCCGCAACAAGCACCCGACCCTCGCTAAACTTCGTCACCATCCGGATATTGGCCCTAGAACAAACTGATGAAAACGCATTGATGTACCGCAAAGAAAAGAAAAACGAACCTGTACTCGCTCGCCCAGACCAGCTTGTTGAAAGTGATCTCCAGAGGGATCAACGATGCAATGATCTCAAAGATACGTTCCTCGCTCTGAGCGACCTTTGTCAGGTCTGTGTCGCTACAATGCATGAAAAAATGCCAGCCATCCTCGCCGATTTCGTCCGTTGGACGCAACGAGACGCTGTATGTCATCAATACATTTCCGAGCATCAATGGCATCAATATTAATAGTACATACATACCTTCGTTCATTGAATTTTCCAAATTGATGCCAATGCTTCCAAGACAGAATCAGGAGTGTTCTTTCATCGAATAAGTAGAAATTGGACGCACCACTCTATCAAGACCAACGCCCGTGAAACGAATATCTCCAGTTATAAATCGGAAATTGTCTCTAGTCTCGCCCAAGAATGTAAGCCCGAGTTGTTTTCGAACGACACCTGCAAACCCAAATTCAATTTCATCCTTTTACATCTGACGGCGTCTTACTTTTAGCACCATCAGCGCCGATCATCCACTTGGTATCAAATGTTTCTAATATGCCGTTCTTTGCTAGAACAGCAGTAACGCCCTCATCGGACTGCTCGAACGAGCGCAGCTCGGTGCCCATCTCGACAGAACAAGAGAACTTCTCCAGGTGGCGTCGCAGAATCACATCTAGGAGCTGTTGACCCAGCGCCTTGTGAATCTAGAAAACAAAGTAACCCAAATTTTCAGCATTGTTGCTTGAGAAGGCAACGGCCCTGCGCACGAATGGTATCGAAGGCGTAACTTCAATGTCCGGCACCAGCGCAGAATCCCTTAGAGGTCTTAACGTCCCTGGCTTGTACGAACGGACCATAGGGGGGACTTTCCCCAGATCGTTAACTTCTGGAATATTCAAGAAGTTAAACAGTTCGAGGGTGCGTGGCTAGATCGTATGTCCAATGAGACCACGGGTGATAAGACAAGTGCATGTATGACAAACCATTATTCCAGGACCACGCTGTCCGATGCGAGGATTGAGATCTTTATCGATGATGCGAACTGGGATGCCGTTCTGGAGGAGTGTCAATGCTGCTACCAGACCTGCTGGCCCAGCGCCTACCTAAGAAAAACAAATTCAACTAAGTTGTGACCTTCTATCATAGGTAGGTCACTTACTATTAGTACAGGAGGATGAGCGAAATTCATATGTAGAGGTCGATGAGTTTACTATTTTTTGATGGGAATGACATGTCTTATAACATAGGGGCACAGCGGATCAAAGCAGTGTTTGCTGACGTTACACGATCCAGCGGATGATCTGTCAAGAGGCCCACCAGATATTTCATGACGTGGACCTAACGGCTGCGGACGCACTCCAGTGCTTTTTTTTAATGCCAACGAGACATTTGTTCAGCTGACATGCAAACTTTGAGGTGTTTGTTCTAACTCTGAAGACACTTACACGTAACGGGGCAGCTCCACCTTCGAAAAAATACACTTAATTCCTCCGCATAGATTGTGCTGGCATAGTGGCGCTTGCCAACAGAACTAGAGAATCGCAGTCACCTGGGCGTCGGAGTGACTAGCAATAGCCACCACCTCGTCAAATTGATTATCGGACTGCGGTGGAGATCTGAAGTACACTCAACAGGTGACGCCTCGGCCTCTGCACTTGAGGGGTGATCTCGTGGCAAGCGAAATCCCTCAGTACACTCCATCAAGGCTCTCCCGGTCTCCTGGTTCCAAATACGCCGGTGCAAAGGTGCAAGAAGTTGATAAGCAACTGACGACTGCCCTACGACGCCTTGCAGGCCTCCACAGGTTGCGCGAGGGCAAATTTGGAGTATGTACAGGGTAGGCTGGGAAGACTCAAGAGGAGCACTATCACTGCCTCAAGTTTGAACTCTTGGAGAGGTGTCTTCAAGCGAACGGAATATAACGAGCAGTACTTGAGAGAGCAACGACGACGTCGGGGTTGTACCAAGCAAGAGTCCCCTTGATCATTTCTTCGAACCAGAGACACTTGAAGGGACAGCAACATGGAGTGTAAGCCGATTGTAGCAGGCTTCGCGGCACTTTCTGTCTCGGACGAGCCCTTCCGTCAGAACTTGTGTTGTAAATGAGGTGAGTGAATTTGCGGGCTTGAGCTCGTAATATGATGCCATGTCACGGTATAGCTAAGGTAAGGCGAGTGTCCAGTGCATTTTTGGGATCTTCGTGTACGGACTATTGAGCCACGTTTGAATGGTGCACCCAATACCCCAGGCAGACACCCTTCGCACAAACCTCTCGAGCCCCTCGGTATGCCCTCGCGAGCGTCCTTTGACGTTTTCATTTTGCTCATCCTTCAATCGAAACATATGGTACAACAGGTCACCTAGCATCCAGCGCAACGAATGGAGCAGATCAAGAATGGCGCCAAACTTAGGCTCTAGCGCTGTCTGCATTGACTTGGACTGGAGTCTACGGCTCGCTCATATTGATTATTGGGCCGAAAGGCTTAGCATTGATCTTGACTCCGCAGATATTGGCGAGGTATCACGCACCCAATGATGACACTCTTCGGACGCATTTTTGGGCATTGGGAGTACGGCAGACAGGAAATCTCCTCCATTTGCGAGATAGTGCACTAGGATGAGTCGGACTGATGGACCTTCGCTGGAGGTGTGCAGGGCAGGAAGTCAAGATCACGATAGTATGGCCCAGGCGCCAAGTGAGAAGAAATAGACATGGTTCGAGACGAGGGTTGCCAGTTGCTGGTGTGGTGTGTATTCGAATTCGAGAGGAGGAGAATAGAAGCTGCGGCACTAAGTATTCCATGGCAATACTCGGGAAGCGCTGACTACACGGCGCTTCGGCACCCGCCGGGTTGGGGCAGCGTGAAAATGCTGCGCCACTGCTGCGACTGCGGTAATTGCCGCGATCTACAGGTATTACTTAGTACTACATACGTACCAAGTAAATACAACTTGCTTGTCGCTGTAGAGTCTGCATGGTACATGCATCAGCGTATCGAAGGACTCCACATGATCAATATAAGCTCACTCAGTAATTATTAATATTGTCTTGAACCGTAGCACTGAAGGCCAAATTGTAGTGTGATCCGCTGCCACATTTCAGATAGGAAACGAAAACCACCAGTGACTAGTCTGCAATATGATGCGAAAAAATGGGCCTGAATGACTCATATGCTATGGTTCATGTATGTATTCTAAGGTATTATACAACCTGAGTTCTGACATTTTTGAGCAAGTAAGACTTTAGTGTCGCAGCACTAATCGCAGCACACCGCGGCACACCGCAGCACCAATGTCGCAGCACCCCCCATAAAAGGAAAGAGGGTGCTGCGGCGTGCTGCGATTAGTGCTGCGACACTCATTTATGTGCTTGCAGCGCTTATCTTTGGCGTGTTTTGCTCAACCACCAGACGCCAATATTGTCAGGCTGTCTGGTGTGTCCTGAACCATCTCGTGCGTAGATGTGCTCTGAATGTGCACATGTCAGTAGGCTATGTGCACATGTCAGTAGTCCATCAATCAATATTAATCAATTCCTATCGCTTGTCTGTTATCGATGGCTTGTGTACTAGTCCCGCGTCGTTCAGCCTGAGCACTCTCTTAATCCTCAAGGTTATGCACTACTAACCACTCAGAAACAATGGTTCTTGTCAGTCTCTACATCTTCCAATCTTCTCTTCCGTGTGCGAGGCTGACAAGGACAACAGGGCTTAATCCAACACATATATAATTACTATTACCCTGCTAATGGTGTGCACTCAACATGCACCTGCACAGATTCCCAACCGTCAGCAGCAGCACCAGCGTCTCCGCATGCACCAAGTGCACCACCCTCCCCTGCTGCACCAGCACTGTCTATGCAGAGCTCCTTTCCCGCTGCAGGGAGTATGCCAACGTCTCACCATCCATGCCCATCCTCATACGTCGTTATCAATTTTAACGTACCTTCAAGCTCACTTCCCCCTTCAGCTCGTGATCTGGCCAGGCTCAGCGATGCACATGCGAATCGATTCGAGACTGTGCAGCTCAGTACAAGCGCACCGTCCAACCCACTTGCCACCCACCCACTCCCAGCAACACAGCCTGTCATTGGTAATGGGCGAGAAGTTCCGGCCCCCACTGCAAAGTCAAATGCTCCTAAAAACGCGAACACAATCCCTCTCAGAGTAGCTGCATCTGCTGCTGCTACGGTCTTGCAACCACAAATGAAGCGCCTTCAAGAGAACCGCCCACTGCAAACCAAGGCACCTGCTGCCGCCCCAAAGACCCCTCAGGAGGACCCACTATTGCAGAAGACGGCACCTGCTGCCCACGCTAAGGCCAATATCGAACAGGCGAAAGATGCCAATGCTGATTTATCAGAGCTCTGGGATGGTTGGCCTGATGGAAGTTATGGCCGCCTGTTTTCTTGGGAGGAAGCCTATCAGACAGATTTCTTGATGGAACACTGGGCCAACAGCAACCGAGGAGGTGATAAGGGACGAAGCGACGATGCTGAAAACTGGCAAGATGGTTTTCGAACATGGCGTACGTGTCTTGGAATCATCATTTGCAACGAGCCGACTTGCCAAATCATCACGCGCCCCGCCACACGCAAAGCCACGCTCGTCAGTCAACTCCATGCTTCCTGTGACTGTGGAGGAAAGCTGGTTCATCAGGAATGTCCCGGAAAAGTCACATCCATCCTCTATCGATTTCGTGGCGGCGTATTTTATGAACACAACGGCCATCATGAACATGCCCGCCCTACGCACTTATTACACCTAACGAAGAGTCAGCGTGCTCGGTTCGAGTTCATCGTGGCAGCCAATCCTCACGCCCGAGCTGCGGAACTGTACACAGGTGTTGCTGGACTGACTGGACCTCAGCCGTCAGTGGCCGAAATATCTTCTGTGCTATACAATGTCGATCGCATCAAGGCGGAGCTGCGGCATATGAAGGAGAACAGTGTGGGGGAGTTTGCAGATGACTTTGTCAAGTTTCAGAATGAGCATCCTGGCTTTGTCCTACATTCACAGTTCGAAGACATTGCAGTCGTCATTATGCAGACTCGATACATGGCCGCATCACTCATAAAAGACTATTGCGATCAAGAGGCTGTCAATGGAATTGTATCGGACGCTGCGCATGGCTACTGGATGGACCATAAAAAGCTCCTCATCTTCAGCTCGACATTCTCTCCTGAACTTGAATGCTGGGTCCCTGGGTTAATGACCTATGCAAATGGAGCTATGGAGGGCCATTACCAGCTACATTTCATCTTTCTTTTCCGGACGATGGCTCAGGAAGCTGATCTGCGTGGTATTGAGATTAATGACGAGCTTTTCGCCAATGTGCGTACCCACTGGTTTACATGACTGAATTCAATACATACTGATGATTGCGATGGCTCACAGGTGGTGGACTTCAGTGATGCTGAAAGAGCAGGTTTTATCTCTGCCTTTGTCGACTTCTGGACTGAACGTGGTGACTCCCGGACAGAAGAAGAGCTTCGGAGTGCTGCTGCTGCGCTCTTGAAGGGATGTCAGCAACATTTCCGGAGTCAGGTGACACGAGTCTCAAAGATCAGTGCTGCGGTTTCACCAGAGCTCAGAGAGCATTTCAAAGATCGTGCCATGTCTTTGCTTGATGCTGGAACATTGGATGAGTTTAGGCGTATCGCACAGGCTCTACTCGATGATTTCCCCTTGATCGAGAAATGGTTGCTGTGGTGGATGCGAGACCAACATGCCAAGATGCTGTTTCAGCCTTTTCGCACCATGGACTCAGCACTTTGGACAGGATTACCCTCAACCACCAATGCTCAAGAGGCAATGCATTGGAAGCTCTATCGTGCCGCTGGGAAAAATCATAGGCTTCTGGATGGTCTTGTGTTTCTCTTTGCATTTGCGCTCGGTTATGAGAAACTAGCTGCTGCACGACTCGGTTAGTACATCATCTTCTCATCGGAGGATATGTTTTATTGATTGAGCAAACTCAGCGGGTGTCAAGACGCACTATGGGCAAGCTCAACGTTGGAAGAAGACAAAATTCAATCTAGGCACCACAAAACCCAGCCGAGTTCGTGCAGCGCGAATGAAACAGAAGAAGAATGATGGCCGACCTCCAGACACGTCACATGAGCTAGTGAAGCGCCCCAGTGATGTAGTGCATTCTCGCCTAGGTTATCGATGGAAGAAGAACTCATGTTGGCTTGACTGCTCATTGGAGTTGATCTTTCTCGCTGTTCTGCCGGACTTTCACCAGGAATTTGCGCCCCGATTCCATGGTATCCATCATGCATCCCCCCTCTGGCACTTATACAAGTTGTTTGAGCTGCGCATTTCTCTGTCTGAGAATGCTGAGACCAGTTCTGACCTGCTCACAATTCAAAGAGACGAGTTTCGCGGGACCCTCCAGGATATTGGTGCTGTCAAGTCTCTTACAGATATGGGCCAGATCGATGTGAGTCAATGTGTCTGGAGAGGCTTACAACTTAAGCCATTCCTCAATATAGGGATGGCTTGGCACTGTGCTCGTTTGGCGAGAGAATGAACCTGAGGGTGCAAATACATTTGCACGGTCTTACTTCGAACGACAAACCATCAAGTTGCGATACTGCACAGGTCAGCCAGCACCCAATGTCGAAGTCATTCCACCACACTGGCAGATCACTGGTGTCGCCACAAGATCGTGCTTCTACGAGCTCAGCAGCACTCTTTCGAAAAAATTCGAAGGGAATATGGATAGGTGGTTACAGAATTTTGTACAGGTCAATGCACCCATGAAGCCTGAGAAGATGTGTTGGCGCACCAAACTTGAAAATGGTGCCACGGGTTGTAAAGGCTCTGCAGAATCAACAGCTATCTGTTTGCAACTGCCCGTATTTTTCATGATCACTTTCAACTCTGACGAAGAATTTGAAAACCTATG
The DNA here is from genome assembly GCA_016628565.1 of Suillus placidus. Lineage (NCBI taxonomy): Eukaryota > Fungi > Basidiomycota > Agaricomycetes > Boletales > Suillaceae > Suillus > Suillus placidus. The sequence goes on along the minus strand of JABBWD010000023.1, from coordinate 400,275 downwards.
GCGGATCTCCAAGCGCCTGATGCCACTCAAACAAGCTGCCGCGGATTCACATGGTGTCGTCTATGATCTATCCGGGGTCATTTTCTATAGTCAGGACATGGGACACTTCATTGCACGCTACACTCCTGACCAGAAGAAAGTGTTTGCGTACAATGATATGGAGAATGGTGGTAGAGCGAAATTGATCAAGGGCGCTACTATCTCGTCCCATATGGCTGACAGCCCCGCGAAGCTACAAGGAGTCCCCGAAGGTTTTTCTGTGTATATTTTAACCTATCGACTCCGAGGAGGGTCAACAGCCCAAGCCTACTTCCGGGATCACCAGATCGAAAAAGCTGAACAATTTCACCAGATTCAGTTCACCTATGCTGATGGCGATGTTTCAGAAGCAGCTGCAAGAGAATCCATGGGCAACCCAAAGATCCGGCTAGCCCACCCTGGACTTCGAGAACTTCTGCCCGAGGAGCGCAAGTGGCTGCGCAACCCATCGAAGACCAAATTAGTAGACTACTGCGATGAAAAACGGACGACTCAATTGGACGACGAGGATTCTGCACCTGCATATGCTGATGAAATACCCCAGCCTCCCAGTCAGCCCAAATCACGGAGAAGGCGAAAACAAATGCTTTTTGTGGACAGTGATCCAGAGCCTGAAGAGACTTCCGCTCCAGCAAACGACTTAGAACATCCCGATGATCACACTTCGGGTATCCCACCTCTGCCATCGAGTCAAGTATCAGAATACGCCGTGGCATGTCGATGTGGAATGACAGGGAACGGATATGATTTGCAACCCGAGGAGGGGATGATCAAGTGCGACGAATGCGATAACTGGTCGCACATTGCATGTCAGCGCAATGGCCGAGCTAGCAATCTCCGTTCACGAGAGAAGTTCGTGTGCGACCACTGCAATATTGATGAGCTGGTGCCATGGCGAACTCCAGCGTCACAGGGACAGCCAAGCCGTTGGTAAGTTGAGAGAGTGTTTTATCATACCTTTGAGTCTTGACTGACTGAATCTAGGAGCCGTCGCGAAAAGGGATCAAAGGTCCCTTTGGCTAAACGGTTGCTGTAAGCATACATCACAACCATCATCTTTCATCGGATGGTGACACAACTATAGCGCAGGAAAAGGAGCACTTGCTCGGCATGGCAAATTTTGGTATCCCGTAAGACTCATTCGATTTCATGGAGAGACAGATGCATGGCAAGTGCGGTGGTGGCGCGGATGTGGGTTTCCTCCAGACAGACCTGTAGACCTGCAGTCCCTAGTTCCTACAGCAGATTTGGTTGACGAGCTGTGGCAAGACAGGGCTGGTAGGCGTGCAGTTCGGGTGCGTTGGCTGTGTTACAGCTACATCCACATACTAACAAATGAAACCAGTTTGGTCAGTGGACACATGCGCATGATGTTCCTGTAGGCGAGGATATAATTTATTCCTTCCACGACACACCTTATCCCTCCGAAACTGACACTATACTCGCGCCACACAAATCTACGATACAGCACCTGATTAGCGTTCCTCGCCTCGAAGATATCCAACATTTGCCAGTCGGACGTCATCTACAGCAGCAGGGAAGAAAAGTGTCGTTAACTGGGGGCTACACCGTCAAGTATTGCGGTGATCTGACTGCAGTTCAGCAAGCACAGGTTGCCCATTGGATATTTGACAACATAGAAGAGGCGCGAGAGACTGTGGTGCAATGGTTAGGCTGCGCGCCATTTGCTCACGCACTCAGCATCATGCTCGCACACCATAAGCGCAGCATATTGGAGGCAGATGCCGACTACCCCAGAGATGGCACCATGGAGGCGCAGGATGAATTCATTCTCGATACTGCATGGATGACACTTTTGAAGGAGACCGGCAGCAGCACGGATGTGATCCACACTGATGTTGACCTGGAATGTCTGTCCGTCTTCGAACATCGCCTGTTCGAGAAGTCAGCTCGGTCGGGCTCTGCAGGAAACTATCAGTGGGGCCTGGATGCCGGGAACCATCAAGATGATTGGGACCCATATGCTGGGCTTCTATCCCACTGGAACCACGAGGATCGCAATGAAGGAGATCCTGATTATGATGAAAATGAGCTTGAGGTACTATGCTTTCCGCTTTTCGAAACCGTCCTAGTTAACAATCAGCGTAGCGCGGGCCAGATTTCAGCGACAGCGACAATGTGGCTGCTAGCACCAATGAGCACCTCATTTCTAGTAGCCAATCTGTGCCACGACCTCGAAAGCGACAGCAAACAAAATCCCATGGGGAACCTAGAAAGCGAAGAAAGGTGGCCTGACTGCGTCTTGAGATGATGGCCGCGACTGCGCAGTCACTCGTTGATAAGAAAGTAAAATCAAATTATGAGGGAATCACACTAGCTACAATAGCAAATCGTTGGGCGACGTTGAAGAAGACAACTGTTGAACTAAGACTTGCAGAAGCAGTACTAATCTTTGTATGATAGTGCCCAACTTCGTGAGGGTGGATGCATAAGGACCCAGCTCATGCTTGACTCCATGGCGCAGTGGTTTGGAGGACACTGAGAGGTCCAGTAGCTAACAGCAGGCGTAGTGAATGCGGCGTGCGCACTCAAAGTTAATGTTTGTGAGCACCGCAGCAGTGATCGCGGCAGTTGCCGCAGCAGTCGCAGCAGTGGCGCAGCATTTTACCTGTGCCCCTCATTTCCCCATCCAGTGCTTGACACTTGTATGTGTGCTATGCCACGGTTTCCGAAGTGCAATTTGCTTTTTGGGCCCACGGCCACGAGTGCTAGTGATTGATTTCGAGACTCCTTACCGATGACGGTCGGAGCTAGCGCCAGCACATTCAAGTTTCGTCATACTATCGACAAGATCAACGTCCACCTCGTCATCCTGTGCTGTGTATCTGCAATCCATTCACTTCCACTCTCAGCGCATTGCACCCTACTCCGTCATGCTATGCAGCACATGGACCGCCTACCGCACGACTGGAAGTTTACAATCAAGAACTATACTTGCGGCTGAACAACCTATACCTATTTTCGCCACGAGCTGACCTCGTTCGAGAAGCCTATCTGTCTGGGATGAGCTTTCGATAATCACCAAATCAGTTTGCGTTGATGGCCTCTGTCGCTTGATTTGCAACCACCCTCTGCCTTCGGAGCCAAGCCATTCTTTGGCCTGGTAGATTTTAGGGAAGTCGTAGACTCGTAGCTATCGTCAGTGGTGTCTGTGACCCTAGTAGCATTAGCATCGTGGAGTCATCTGGACCGTGGCAGAAAATGCTCATACTTTCATTACAACTTCTGTGTGCACAGCCCGCGATCCGCAATTCACAGCTTTCGTTGAAGATACTTCAGGCGATCGACAAAACCTACCTTTCCTGACCAAAAATACCGAGATCGTGCAAGCACTTACATTCGAACATTCCTTTTCCTGCCATATACTCGCTGACGCTCAGATCGTGCGTTCCTGTCGCCAATTTGTTCATTGACGAGTTCAATGACAACATTTCGTGGTGACCACCGTGAGTTGACCGCGACCATACACATAATCAAGACTGATTGCCAGCAAGAAATCGACCACGCGCCCATCAACGGACACGAGCAAACGCCCAGCTACTTAGCGATGCTCACTGCACCCGGTGTCCCTCGTCGACTGGATCTCAAGGACAATCGCATCTGCATCGTCGATTCGTGGAAGTATAGCTAATCAACGACATGGAAAGCCACTGAAGGCAACGACTACAATGTAAAAGCCATATGCACAAAAACCAAACCACTACACGTCCAAGAATATTCTCGAGAAATACTTCCTCACACCTTCTGCACCATGTATGATCGCTCCAATGACTCCGTCCGGCCGTATCACAAACACCTTCGTCTGGCCAGCTTCCACGAGGTAAGCCGAATAAGCATGGCCCTCCTGATCAACAAGAACGAGGTCAGCAGGGCACGCAACAGTGACGCCTATTGCTGATGAAGGCAGGATGACTGCTGACCGCACAACGCTTGTGTCGTATGCTTCGAGCGCACCCAAGATCGGGGTAGCATCTGCATGGTTCGGAGTGAACACAAGCACTGTGTGATACCAAGGTCTGTAAAGACCAAAAAGCGTCTTCACGCCAGACTCTCCACCTCCCACCTGCAACATATTTGGTGCATCAGGCGCCCTGTCTCCAGCCTCAAAATGCCCCTCGCCAAGCATTCCGTATGCATTGATGGGCTTCCCTGGAGTTGCAAACTCGTCGAGAACGATGTTACTGAATCTGTAATTGATACCGAGCATGAAAACGATAGGATTTCGTGGAGTGGTCGCGTCTCCTGTCTTTACTGCATGGTTGAGAATCGTGGTGGTCATCTCAAGCATCTCGGAGATGACAGGCAGACGCTCAGTATTATACGTTTCGAGAAGAGACTTGTCGGCGAGTCCTTTTTCGACGAGCGCGAGCTTCCAACCTAGATTGAACTAGTGTACAGTCAGTCGTGGGTTGGGTGTTGCACTTGCAAAACTTACAGCATCTTGTACGCTTGAGTTGAGTCCCTGTTCATAGAGAGATAAGTAGGTATCGACATTTGACGAGAGCAACACAGACTTGGCCACCGGTTGGACTGTGGACACTGGACATATGTTAGCAACAGTGTACCAAGAAAGTACTCAAAAAATAAACATACTGAGCAGCATCTATGAAGATTTCCATTAGCATAGTTGGTACATCATTTAAAAGTAGAACCACAGACCACCCGCAACAAAAACTCGACCCTCACTAAACTTGTTTACCATACGAATATTGGCTCTAAAGCAAACCAATCATGATGAACATTAAAGATACATCGGTGCACATAAAATACAAAACACACTTGAATTCGCTCATCCAAATGACCTTGGTGAACGTAACCTCCGTAGGTATCAACGACGCGATGATCTCGAAGACCAGCTTCTCGCTCTGAGCGGCCTTTGGCAAGTCTACATCACTACCAAAGATGAAAAATTGCCAGCCGTCCTCGCCAATTTCGTCAGTTGGACGTAATGAGAGGCTGCACACCGTCAACATACAAGCCTCGAAAGCAGAAACTGAACACACCCTCGTTTGTTAAATTGTCCAAATTGGTGCCAATGCTTTCAAAACAGGATCAGGAGCGCTCTTCCACGGAATAGGTAGAATTCGGACGCATCGATCTATCAAGAACAACGCAATTTAAACGAATGTCTCCGACGACAATTCGAGCATCGTCTCTCGTTTCGCCTAAAAACGTGAGGCTGAGTTGTTTGCGCACGATGCCTGCAAGCGGAATTGAGACTCATGGTACTGCATTTGAATTTGATCGCAACTCACCCTTAGCACCATCTGCGCCAATCATCCACTTAGTATTGAAAGTCTCCAGTATGCCGTTCTTTGTTAGAACAGCTGTGACACCTTCGTTGGACTGCTCCACCGAACGCAGTTCGGTGCCCATCTCGACAGAGCATGAGAATTTATCTAGGTGGCGCCGCAAAATCACATCTAGGAGTTGTTGACCTATCAATTTAGCAACGTACTAGTAGAAAATAGGACAAATATATTATCAGCATGGCTGAGAAGACGACGGCTCCTCGTAGTACGTACGAATGGTATCGCAGGGGTAGGTTCCATATGCGGGACCATTGAATATTCCGTCATAAGTTCCAACGTCCCTGGCTGGTACGAACGGATTACAGGGAACGGTTTCCCCAAGTCGTTGACTTCTGGAACATTAAGGAAGTTGAAGAGCTCGAGGGAGCGTGGCTAAACCATGTATGAGACTATACATCAGAGAAGTGATGTCATGACAAACCCAAATTCCGGGACCACGCTGTCCGATGCGAGGATCGGGATCTTTATCAATGATGCGAACTGGGATGCCGTTCTGAAGGAGTGTCAACGCTGCTACCAGACCTGCTGGCCCAGCGCCTACCTAGTAAGGAGGAATTCAGCTGAGACACAATCTTCCATCATAAGCGAGTCACTTACAATTAACACGGGAGGAGTGGAACTCATGTGTGGACTTTTTGTATCAGAATAACAGACAGCCGCGTCTTATGACATAGGGGCACATCCGATCAAAGCGGAAAGGCGACGTGTGCCATCCAACTGTATCCTTTACCTTTATCAGTGGAGTCCTTATAAAAACAACTCGCCGTCATTACTCATCCCCATCAGATGATTTGTCAAAATGCTCAGAGCTTTGATGCAAAGTAGACACCTGATTAATTGACATACGACCTTTGAGTGTGATATGATTGGTGACTTCTAATTTTGAAGATACTTGTACGTGCCTTGTGGGTTTCTCCTCAGGACAAATATATTCTTGATTACTTCGCGATGAAGTTCATATATATAGGCTATTCTCGTCGAATCCCAATAAGTAACGAGCGCGAACCCGCCACGGTCCGGACCTAGGGTTATCACAGGTAATTGGATATCGGAATCACTAGTGCTCGCAATCATTGCTGGAAGACAGGCCTATCAGATGGAAATTCGGCGAGCTCGACAAGTTGACCTATACTCGGAGGATTCCACTGCATCAGTAGTATGCCATCGCAAGACGCTAGACTCTAGTATCTCCCGATTCCAAACAAACAAACAGCCTGAGGCGCAATCCGTTGATTAGAAACTGGCGACTGCCCCAGCCCTGGGGAGTCGGAACACGGCAGAAATCAAGCTCAAGAATCGAATGAGAATGATAGTACATACCATAGAACGCGAGTACTTACCTTCAGCCGTCGTTTGAATCACTGCACCTAGTCGGAACTGCAACGATTGGTATGCCTACAGCCGAAGAGACTGAGGGAAAACAAATTCACCGGGCAACCTTCCGGACAATCTCATATGTGATTGCGATGAGAACAAGAATGACTGCATTAAGGTCCAGATTTGAGGTGCGCTCCCCAATAAGCGATTGACCTCTACGCTACCTAGTAACTACGTCGATTGTGGTATACGAATGAGTTGTGATGTAAGAGTACAAGTAAAAAGCACAGACCACTAAATACCTAAAAATATTGCCGAGAAATACTTCTTTACGCCTTCTGCACCACGTACGATCGCCCCCACCACTCCGTCTGGCCGTATCACAAACACCTTCGTCTGGCCAGCTTCCACGAGGTAAGCCGAATAAGCATGGCCCTCCTGATCGACGAGAACGAGGTCAGCAGGGGATGCAACAGACGTCGCTGATGCAGATGAAGGCAGGACAACTGCCGATCGCACAACACTTGTGTCGTACGCCTCCAGTGCACCCAAGATCGGGGTAGCATCTGCATGACTCGGAGCGAACACAAGCACAGTGTGATACCAAGGTCTGTAAAGACCAAAAAGCGTCTTCACATCAGACTCTCCGCGCTCCATCTGCAACATATGTGGTGCATCAGGCGCCCTGTCTCCAGCCTCCAGATTCCTCTCATCGAGCACCCCGTATGCATTAATAGGCTTCCCTGGGGTTGCAAATTCGTCGAGAACGATGTTGCTGAATCGGCAATTGATACCAAGCATGAAAAGGATGGGGCTTCGTCGGGCGGACATGTCTTCTGTCTTCACTGCCTGGTTGAGAATCGTGGTGGTCACTTCAAGCATCTCTGAGACGACAGGAAAACGCTCGGCATTATACGTCTCAAGCAGAGACTTGTCGGCGAGTCCTTTTTCGACGAGCGCGAGCTTCCAGCCTAGATTGAACTGGTGGACGGTTAGTAATGTCATACATGCTGCATTTGCAAGGCTTACAGCATCTTGTATACCTGAATTGAGTCCCTGTTCATACATAAATGAGTAGGTATCGGCATTCGATCAGAGCGCACATACCTGACCACCGGTTGGACTGTGGACACTAGAAACATGTCAGAATCAGTTTTCAAGAAAGCACTCAAAGGTAGACATACTGAGCAGCATCTATGTAGACTTCCATCAGCACAAGTACATCATTCATAAGTAGAACCACATACCGCCCATAACAAATCCTCGGCCCTCGCTGAACTTGTTTACCATGCGGATATTGGCCCTAAGGTAAATCAATGAACATTGAAAATGCATCAATGTAACAAACTGAAACACACCTGAACTCGCTCACCCAGACGAGCTTGTTGAACGTAACCTCCGTAGGTATCAACGATGTGATGGTCTCGAAGATTAGCTCATTGCTCTGAGCGATCTTTGACAAGTTTGCATCAGAATCAAAGATCATAAATTGCCAGCCATCCTCGCCAATTTCGTCTGTTGGACGCAATGAGGCGCTGCCCAGCGTCAATATACACGTCTCTCCAAGCCTCGAGAACAGAAACTGAACATACCCTCGTTTAAAGTTTCCAAACCGGTGCCAATACTTTTAAGATAGCATCAGAAGGATTCCTTCCTGAAGTAAAAATCGGACTCACCACTCTATCAAGACCAATGCCCGTTAAACGAATATCTCCCATGACCATTCGGACATCGTCTCTAGTCTCGCCCAGGAATGTAAGCCCGAGCTGTTTGCGCACGACGCCTGAAAACCATAACTCAGGCTCATCCTACTGCATTAGAATTTGATCACAACTCACCTTTAGCACCGTCGGCGCCGATCACCCACTTAGCGTCGAAAGTCTCCAATGTGCCGTTCTTTGCGAGAACAGCCGTGACACCTTCGTCGGACTGTTCGAACGAACGAAGTTCAGTGCCCATCTCGACAGAGCACGAGAATTTCTCTAGGTGGCGTCGCAGAATCACATCTAGGAGTTGTTGACCTATCATCTTTGGAACGTGCTATAATACAAAAAATCATCAGCATGGCCGCTCGAGAAGACGGCAGTTCTGCGTAGTACGTACAAATGGCACCGTAGGGGCAGGTTCCATAAACGGAACCATCGAAGATTCCCCCAGAGATTCCATCGTCCCGGGCTTGTAGGAACGGACTGTGGAGGCGGGTTTTCCCAAATTGTTGACTTCTGGAACATTAAGGAAGTTGAAGAGTTCGAGGGAACGTGGCTAGATCATACAGTAAGTGAGACTGCAGGGCATTAGAGAAGTGATGTCATAACAAACCCAAATTCCGGGACCACGCTGTCCGATGCGAGGGTTGGGGTCTTTATCAATGATGCGAACTGGGATGCCGTTCTGGAGGAGTGTCAACGCTGCTACCAGACCTGCTGGCCCAGCGCCTACCTAAGGAGGATTCAGCTGAGGTACGATCTTCTATGCAGGTTACTTACAACTAGCACAGGAGGACGACTTGAATTCATGTGTAGAGTTCAGAGTTTTTGGATCAGAATAACAGACAGTCGCGTCTTATAAAGATACTAGGAGACGACCGATCCGAAAAGCGGAAAGGCTACGCAAGTAGCCCTACGACCATCATGTGCCGGCGTCCAACTGTATATCCTGTATCAGTGCCCTTACAGAAAGGACCCGCCGACGCGCGTCGCGGCGGCGCATCGGATGATTTGTCAAAACGCTCACCAGACACTCCATGTCGACTGGACGGTTGCGAATGCACTGCCATGACTTTGATACACATTAAACTGCATCAGTGTGCGAACTTCAAGGCCATCATATGATTGGTGTCTGTTGTAACTTGCGTGTGCCTTGTAGAGTTTCTTTACAAGACAAATATACAGGGCTGTGCGCGCCAAATCGCAGTAACTAAGTTGGCATTGGATTTAGGCAATCGCATTGCAGACAGGCTCTCCATCTCCAGGTTCCAAATATTGCGCAATCAATTGATCGGAAACCGTCGACCACCGCCTCGGAGGAAATCAAGTTCCTGGGACTAGGATTGCATATTGCATATTGAATGAGAATGAGAATGACAGTGTCAGAGTAACTAGCGTTGGCAAGCAGTATTTGAATTCAGCTACAAACAGCTACAAACGACCCCTGTGATTCAAGAAGAGGGTCATAAAATGGAATTAATTGCGATTGAATCATTATCTAGATTCTAGAGTTATACCCGAGAAATACTTCTTTACGCCTTCTGCACCACGTACGATCGCCCCCACCACTCCGTCTGGCCGTATCACAAACACCTTCGTCTGGCCAGCTTCCACGAGGTAAGCCGAATAAGCATGACCCTCCTGATCGACAAGAACGAGATCAGCAGGGGATGCAACAGACGTCGCTGATGCGGATGAAGGCAAAACGACTGCTGATCGCACAATGCTTGTGTCGTATGCCTCGAGCGCACCCAAGATCGGGGTAGCATCTGCATGGCTCGGAGCGAACACAAGCACAGTGTGATACCAAGGTCTGTAAAGACCAAAAAGCGTCTTCACGCCGGACTCTCCACCTCCCACCTGCGACATATTTGGTGCATCAGGCGCCCTGTCTCCAGCCTCTAGACCCCTCTCGTCAAGCACCCCGTACGCATTGATGGGCTTCCCTGTAGTTGCAAACTCGTCGAGAACGATGTTGCTGGATCGGCAATTGATACCAAGCATGAAAAGGATGGGGCTGCGTCGAACGGTCATGTTTTCTGTCTTCACTGCCTGGTTGAGAATCGTGGTGGTCCTCTCAAGCATCTCAGATATGACAGGCATACGCTCGGCATTATACGTCTCAAGCAGAGACTTGTCGGCGAGTCCTTTTTCGACGAGCGCGAGCTTCCAGCCTAGATTGAACTGGTGGGCGGTTAGTAATGTCATACATGCTGCATTTGCAATACTTACAGCATCTTGTATACCTGAATTGAGTCCCTGTTCATAGATAAGTGAGTGGGCGTCGGTGTTTGATCAGAGCGCACACACCTGACCACCGGTTGGACTGTGGACACTAGAAACATGTCAGAATCAGTTTTCAAGAAAGCACTCAAGGGTAGACATACTGAGCAGCATCTATGTGAACTTCCATCAGCACAGGTACATCATTCGTAAGTAGAACCACATACCGCCCATAACAAATCCTCGGCCCTCGCTTAACTTGTTTACCATGCGAATATTAGCCCTAAAGTAAACCGATGAGCATTGAAAAGGCATCGATGTAACAAAATAAAACGCACCTGAACTCGCTCACCCAGACGAGCTTGTTGAATCTAACCTCTGTAGGTATAAGCGACGCGATGATCTCGAAGATCAGCTCCTCGCTCTGAGCGACCTTTGTCAGGTCTGCATCATCACCAAAGATCACGAATTGCCAGCCATCCTCGCCAATTTCGTCTGTTGGACGCAATGAGGTGCTGCCCAGCATCAATATACACGTCTCTGCAAGCCTCGAGAACAGAAACATACCCTCGTTTAAAGTTTCCAAACCGGTGCCAATACTTTAAGATAATATCAGAAGGATTCCTTCTTGAAGTAAAAATCGGACTCACCGCTCTATCAAGATCAACGCACGTTAAACGAATATCTCCCATGACCATTCGGACATCGTCTCTAGTCTCGCCTAAGAATGTAAGCCCAAGCTGTTTGCGCACGACACCTGAAAACCATAACTCAGACTCATCCTACTGCATTAGAATTTGATCGCAACTCACCTTTGGCGCCGTCGGCGCCAATCACCCACTTAGCGTCGAAAGTCTCCAATGCGCCGTTCTTTGCGAGAACACCTGTGACACCTTCGTTAGACTGTTCGAACGAACGCAGTTCAGTGCCCATCTCGACAGAGCACGAGAATTTCTCTAGGTGGCGTCGCAAAATCACATCTAGGAGTTGTTGACCTATCATCTTTGGAACGTGCTAGAATACAAAAATCATCAGCATGGCTGCTCGAGAAGACGGCGGTTCTGCGTGGTACGTACGAACGGTATTGCAGGGGCAGGTTCCATATGCGGGACCAGCGAAGATTCCGTCACAAGTTCCAACGTCCCGGGCTTGTAGGAACGGATTACGGGAGCGGGTTTCCCCAAGTCGTTGACTTCTGGAACATTAAGGAAGTTGAAGAGTTCGAGGGAGCGTGGCTAAATCATGATTAGATGAGACTACAGGGCATCAGAGAAGTGATGTCATAACAAACCCATATTCCAGGACCACGCTGTCCGATGCGAGGGTTGGGGTCTTTGTCGATGATGCGAACTGGGATGCCGTTTTGAAGGAGCGTCAACGCTGCTACCAGACCTGCTGGCCCAGCGCCTACCTAAGGAGGAATTCAGCTGAGGTACGATCTTCCATCACAAGCAGGTCACTTATAACTAGCACGGGAGGAGTGGAACTCATGTGTAGAGTTTTTGGATCAGAATAACAGACAGCCGCGTCTTATAAACATAGGGGACGACCGATCAAAGCGGAAAGGTGGCGTGTGCCGTCCAACTGTGTATCCTGTGTCAATGCCCTTAGAGAAAGGACTCGCCGATGCCCATCGGATGATTTGTCAAAACGCTCACCATGTGCTTCCGAGTCTCCACAAGACAAATATAAGTACTCTTGATTCCTTCACGTAGGCTGTACTCGCCAAATCGTAGTAACTAACTTGGCACCGGATTTAGGCAATCGCATTGCAGACGCTCTCCGCATCTCCTGGTTCACAAACTTTCGTGACCAGGATTGTGACTGAAGCAGTGTGTCTACAAACAGCTACAAACAGCCCTCTCGCATGGGCACAACTGGTGAACCAATCTAGTGGATCTCCTCCCTGGCATTTATTTATCATGTATAGTTTACATAAGCGCCCATCTCAGAAGAGGGCCATAAAATGGAACTGTGATTGAATTATCAGATCAGCATCTAGAACTCATCGCGTGCATAAAACACAAACGTGTCTACTCGACGCTAGCAATGAGCATGCAAATAATCCAAGCTTGATCCATAATGGACGGATTTGAATGTCATAAGAAGGTGCCAGCACCTTCGTTATCGTAAATTTAAAGTCGTAAATCATAGCATGATCACCCCCTCACACTCCCCTGCTCACCAACATACCCCATCCTTCCAAACCCACCCCCACCCCCAGCTCCTGCACTCATACTCACGTACCCCTCCCCTCCACCCCTCACATACCCCTCCCCACCACCACCCGCACTCCCACTCCGTCCATACAACCCCACCCTCGGCGTCCCACCCGCACTCCCATTCAAAGCCACACCCACAGAATACCTCCCCCCACTCCCAGGAGCAGTAGCAGTATACAAACTCGCCGCACTCCCCGCAGCCCTATACTTCCTCTTCGGCGTCCGCAACCCCGCATCGCTACTAGTATCACTAGAATCCTCATCCGACTCAGCCGCAAATTTCTGAGAGGGAGGGGGGATCACTGCTGGTTCGTTCGAGTCGTCGTGTGTCGTTTTGGGGCTGCAAGGTATTATAATCGTGTTGCTCGCGTATTGTTGGTTGGTGGGTCCGGTGTATGGGTGGTGTTGGTGTTGGGCGGTGTCACGGTATTGGTGGTGGGAGGAGGTGCTTGGCGTGTACGAACGCGAAGTGGGTGGGCCGGTAGGTACGAACCCAGGTGGGAGCTGGCCAAGTGGTAAGCTTGAATACATCGTGCTACCTGTAGGCGGTATAGGCACCATCGACGGTGTCACGTGTGCTGGTGATGGGGAATACGACGAAGGTGGCGGTGGTAATGGGCGGTCGGCGTCTGCCGGACTGAGGAAGTACGGGCCCTGCCCAGACGGTGTTACTTGCGACATGTTAGATGCGGGACGTGACTAGAGTAGTGCCGCCGCGTTTGTCAGTGCTCAATAAACTGAGAAGAGAGGTTACTCACGGGCGGTTGGATCGTGATGTTGACGGTGCCAGATGATGATGAACTAATGGGACGCGTTGATTCTCGCCCTGGTGATCTAGGTACTGATATAGTAGAAGGTGCTCCCCTCATCCGAATTTGTTCTCTAGACGAACGCGGTGCCGGCATAGAAACATGTACGAAACCCTACAACTCGATCAGCCCGCACGCCACAAGCGATTCCTATCGAGCAAAACGCACTTCGTCCACTTCTTCTTCTACACTCGGTCTCATGCTCCGGTTACTAGGCGTACTCTGCTCCCGTATGCTCGTAACTTCAGGAATAACGCTCAGCCCGCTGGATTGAGGGTGCTCCGGAGGACTAAGCAGCTCTAGTTCCGACGTCCTCGTAGAGGCCACGCTTTCCGTACCTGAAGCTCTCCGACGTACCGTTCGTTGGGTACGAGATTCCGAAGCAGGGACTGAATATAACGGCACGCCAGGAGATCGAGGCTCCGGGACCATAAGTACAGGATCTTGGGGCAAGGAACGCAAAGGTGTGCCAGGACTCGAAGAAATAGGGGAGGGCGTACGACGCGAGCGCTGGAACTCGTGTGGAGGTGGTAAGCGGATGATGAGAGAAGAATCAGCTTCTGGGATCCAGGTGTCTGGAGGAATGTCGTGCAGCGCGTCGGCAGGGGAGAACATGGTACTGCGCGCAGATGAGGTCTGGGGTGGACGATGGTGTGGCTGTTGGTGTTGGTGTGGCCGTTGGTGTTGATGTTGGTGTTGGTGTTGGTGTGGTTGTGGTTGCGGTTGCGGTTGCGGTTGCGGTTGCGGTTGTGGTTGTGCGCGGGGACGTGTAGGTGTGTGAGGACGTGATTGTTCGCTAGAAGTGCGCGATATCGGTTCTGGTCTGAATCGCGGAGTGTTCTGTGCATCATGAAAGTCACCTCTCGAATCGCTGCCTTCGTCGTCGTCACTCGGGGCAGAAAAGTAGCGGTCGAGGACACGATCTGCTGTTACTCGACCTTGTGCATAACCCTTGGTGCGCCCATGCACGTAGCCCACATCCTTCCCCATCTCCAGCCCTTCTTGGAGACCCTGTTTACGGCCCTCCTCGCGAGCGACTTCGATCATCTTCTCCTCCATCAATTTGCGCAACCTAGTTCTTGACTTTGCAGCGTTCTCCTCTGCATCTCTCCTCCTATCTTCAACGTCCTTCATAACGCCCTGCGCACGGAAAATCTCCTTCTGGGCTTGTTCGAGAGCGTCTTTGTATAACCTGAGTTCCTCTGTGAGACGTACGATCTCGCTTTGAGAGCCTATGCGCGCATCGTTGGCCTCTTTGAACCGCAGGCATGCTTCCTTTGCTTTAAGCTCTGCATTATCAGCACGGTCCTGCTCGAATGCGAGCTGTGAGTTCAAGAGAGAGACGTCTGCGCGGAGGTCGCGCACGACAGACTCTGCATCTGCGAGGAGCTGTATAACTTCACGGCTTGTCGGGGGTTGTGAGCTGGTGCGAGAGATGGGCTTTGAGGTCTTTGAGGCGGTAGAATGGTGTGATTGGGAACGTGCGAGGGGTGGAATTGGGAGTGGTGAGGTGTTTGATTTGTCGCCACTGGTGTTGCTGGGACCTGCTCGGGGCGTGCTCGGTGGTTGGCTCATGGGACTAAAGGAAGGGCTTGTTAGTCTCATTCCGTCTTGATAAAAGATTCACATACAGGATCAGACTAGGACGGGGTTATGAGGCGTGCCAAGGGTTAATACATGGCAGTGATGGGCTACTACTACTTTTAAAGCGTCCATTAATCGTACTCATCGCCTCATTACGTAAGTAATTCCATGTGACCCTTTGCACCTCCACTGGAGTCTCAACTCGTCGACATGTCCTCTTCATCCACACCGACGACCCGATTAAACATCGACACAACAAACGTTTGTGCGCAAATATTCTCATCGTCGATACCGGCCTCGATTCAAGCGTTCAATGCAGCACAAACAATCCGGCGGTCAAATTTGGTTTTATCCTTGGACTCACCTGGCGCGTCGGTGAGTACAGCTAAGTTACGAAGCATCCAACGCGTGTTTTTCGCCAATCGACCCTGCGCTGAGAAGCCTGGGCAGTGGGTTGGACAATACCATCGTCAAGGAAGGTATAGATCCGAAATTCCTGCTCGTCCTAAAGCCACATACCATCAACAGATAACACCTTCGGAAGTCACGCTTCTTTCTTCTGAATCTCAGTACCTCCCGATATCCGGTTTCCAACTCGAGTGTGGTATACGCGTGCCGTGGCATGGGAAGCTCGTGCTTTTATACACGGGGTTGCTATATCACTCAACACGTGCATCAGGCGAAGCATTTCGAGGTGCGTCCGCGTCCATTTTCCCGAGTCGTGCGCTGTCATGCGACTCGACAACAAGTGAACATATGATCTTGATCATCTCCGCTATGTAGGACGTCGGTCCGACTGTACTTCGCGTGCGACTCTTTAACACCGCTTCCTCTTCCTCTGCCCATTGGCACTCCTAAGTGTTTGTCCACAGACTCCCAACTCGGCCGTTTCGACGCAGACCTCTCCGCAGACTACGACACAGCGAATGGCTCACAGCAATGACGTCGACGCGATCCTTCACATCTGAAACGCAGACATCACATAGAAAGGCATCTTACTTGAGGATTTCCGTACGTTCGCCGGAAGATCCACCACCGAGCGTTTTTACGCATCAGTTAGGAGAGACTTCGCTCACCAAGATGCGCCTGCATCAACATGCGAGCTCCAGCCCCCGTACCCAGTCGTCTATCCTTCAAGTCCGAAAGAAATCGGTGAAGGCGCTGGAATCGCTTATCTCGTCATCTTCCTAGCGGAGAGTAAGCATGAAGCGTACCCCATATTTATGTGTCACGAAGCACTCGTTGGTTTTCCAGTGAATATCGACTTTTTTTGGTAATGCAGACAGTCCGTCTGAAAGACTGACGTCTGTGCTTCTAATTCCGCAGTGGCGATAATTGAAAGGGAGAGCGTAAGTTGAAGAATGGTGACCGTCAATGACAGTCGTCACATCTCTGTTAGGGACAGAAGAAATGAAACGTCCGTTACTTGTGTTGAATGATCTTGTCATAACGCGATTCTCAAGCTTGTACTCGCTATGCTGTTGCACTGGCAGAAGTGCGCCAAAATCCTATCCAAGCCAAACAATCAGTGATCGATTGATCGACTTTAACCTTGTGCATCAGCAGGAAACCCGCCGAACGAATATTTTCGTTTTGGAACTATTGCTTCGGAAGCATAACCACGAGAAAAACGCGGATTGGATGCAAGGGAGCATGGCCAGGGAACACGTCGTCCATGCTGGCTTGCATCTCCGATGTTCTTATTTACTCTCGATTTTTACTATTTTTAGAGGACACCAACCGGGACCCTACCTGCTGCAGCTGCAGCCGCAGCGTTGCCCAACTTCCCCAGAAGCACGCCACGGAATGTTTTTTCTCGTCAACAACAAACTGCGTAGTACGTACCCCGATAATAGTGGCAGTCTCCATGTTCTCTCACTCTGAGGAGTCGGTGCGTTATTTGTGGCTCTCAGCGTCATTAAACACCGACGTACTGCGTTACTCTCAGACTCGCTGAGACCTCCCGACGTCGTCTTCAACGACATCTCCATCTGGACCAGGCTTGCCACTTTGGGCTATCACATATCATTCCATGCAGCGATACAAGTACATACAAATGAGCTATCATCGCAAAAAATTTCCGAATCCCAAAAACACAACGTCCCTAAACGTCCTCTCCCTCCTCATCGTCTTTCTCTACTGTGATGTGCTAGTATAGCCGTTAGAACCATAATCAGGGATTGAATATCTTTGCTCACAAGAAGTAGAGACACATAGAAGCGTTGAGCAGTCTCTCCACCGTCCCCATCCTCCGTCATCTTTCCATTCGCAAATGCCCATGAAGTGCGAACGTCTAAAATCCAATCCACATCTTTGACCTTGTACGGGAGACTGTCTTTCTTGGTTCTACTGTACCACTGATTGTTGGATTTGGGGTAGTCAGTACCCGAATAGTACTTGATGGAGTCGACGATAAAGTTATACACGTCGGCTTGCTTCCCATGCTTGATTTCTTGATCTTTAGTATCATCGGGTCTATGAGAAATCGGAGTCAAGCTTAGATTTGGTGGAATGGAGTAGAGAAATGAATAGAATATACCCAAACAGGTTCTTCGTGACTGATTTCTGAATAGCGTCGTCACTAGGCATCCATGAGGGAAACTCAAGGAATACCCTCCAGCGCTTTTCCGTATGTGAGGAAGCCTTGGTAGGAAAATCAATGCCATATTCGTCTTTGAATTTTGAGCAATTGTATGTCTCGACGGAGGACGTGATCAGGTCTGGGGTTATTTTGCTCGGTAATAAGCTCTATAATTATTGATTATTGAGATATCGTGGAGAGCAACTCCGAATAAAGGACATACTTGCTTGATCCCGGGAATATTCTTGATTAGCTCTTGCATCAAATCTTGCTCGATTTGGTTGGGAGTAAGTTCATAGACGACCTAGAATCACAGATGAGCTACCGAACATTATGAAAGCAAGGGAAAAAAAATCCCACCCCGAGAAAGTACATGTATATCATCTCAACCGTGACATTCTTGGCCTTTCCATCTGTGTCATCAACCTCGAGAGACTTGCTGTCATACCACTGTACCACCAAAGCATTCATCCTCAGTGGATTCTCGCTAGTCTTGTGAAGCTCATATTTCTTGTCTATGGATTCGATATTCCATTGTCCAGAATTTGAGTCGGAGATGATTTCTTGGAAAATAGCTTTGATGTCGTTCTGGATCGAGGCTACAACAAACAAATTAGATGGAAACACAAAGATAAAGGTGGTGAGAGCGAACCGCGTGCGGTATCAATCGGAATATTTAGGCCACTGCTCAACGTGAGATGCCATGGAACTTGAAATTAAAACGAAAAACATACCCCATAATATTCTGTTGGATATAATTATCAAGGAAAAGGTTATTAAAGAACGTGGACTTGGATTGGAAATAGCACAAATGCGTAGTCTTTGTGTAAATAGAGTTACTCTCGTTTTTCGGAAAGTCGGAAGGTTTGTCTGTCTCATAATTGTACCCCCATTTGCTTTTGAAGTTTGGGATGGAGTATTGTTGAAGAGCGGTTGTAAGCGCAACATCATTGTTCACAGTAGGCCTGTATCCCTGTAACGTTAATTAGAATAAGATATTGTATTTGGTATTAGAGAACGTACGTCGTTCAGTTTTTGAGCCGCAGCGTAAGCATTGCTCTGAAGACCACCAAACGCCTCTTTGGTCGGAGACTTGACAGTGTAATAAACCTAATTTGATGAGGACCGTAGTAGGGACAGAGGAACTAAATAGATCTCTCACCCCGACAAAGTAAAAAATATTCAGTGTGACATCTACAGCAGACTCCGTACGGGCAGCATTGGTGTACACAATCATCATGTTGCACTCGTAAGAGTCCATAGTGGAGTCACTGGCGTTGTAGGCCTCCTTCCAGGGTTTGCAATACCACTTGTTGTCGCAGGCATTTTTAGTGCAGTTGCCGATGGTTGTCGTGAAGTCGGCAGTAGCCTTGGCTTCAACGAACTTCTCATCAATTTCAGATCAAAGATCGGGATGCGACATACCCTTTATCCATGACTCCAAGTGCGCGCTTCTGTTGGCATCGACATCAATAGTAAATAAGGTGCTACCTGACAAAAGTATGCAAAGCACTTACGATAACCCATCGTCAACGTACGACTTGATAGAGGCAGTAAGATCATCGTGCTTGTTGAAAATACAAAAGTCGGTCGTAGGTTTGACAATCGCAAGTTTGTTCGGCGGGGAACAATTCTCAAGACTCCAGTCATACTTGAATTCATTCTTGAACCCAGCCTTGGCGATGCCTTCTAAGTAGCTTTCAAGGGCCGCACCATTTGATAACGCTAGCCCGAAATCCTACATAGATCATCAAGATTGATGTGAGTAAAGGTAAAGCTGATATGGAAATGGCATGATCACGTTCGCGAGCAGGTCCCTGGCTGCCGTTCGGAGCGATGATTCAAGATTATCCTCCACATCTTGGGAAGAAACATGCGGTTGCGGTTGGGCAGGCCCGGGGCCCACATCGATATAAACATATTGAATCTCTTTCACAGTCTCAGGCTTGCTTTGACTGTGGCCCATGGTATGTGACTTGTAGTAAAGGTCGCAAAAGGATCGATACGGAAAGTTGAGCGTAGGGCTTAGGGTTTATATAAGGTGTGCATGTCCTAACCAAATGTCAACGTTAACAGCGCCCCCCTTCGGAGTGGGGCCCTGCAGTCCCCTGTTAATATGCTGAAGTTTCTTTGTTCCGGAAAAAATGGGTAACTTCACGTTGGAAGTGCCTTATGCGCAGCAAGTGGCACCCTTGGTGACCCCGGGGACCTGTCTGTTTTCATGTCATGGACGGGTCTGTGTTTTCCAGCCAGATATTCACAACGTCACTGTCTCAAAACTTTGGCTAGGTCTAACATGGTTTCTAGCCTGATATATATCGGATCCATAGCCTTTCCACTGTTGCAGCTTGCTGTGGTAATATGTACTAAGTGTGAGCAGTCATATATATCACCAACGAGAAAATGGACAGCAAGGTAAAGAAATTGAGTGTCCTAGACGGTTCCTAATATAAATACCTCATCGAGAAAGTATGCATCTCGCAAAACACGCAATCGAAGGGAGCCGTCGGACCTTTGGAATGGAATGGTGATAGGGGACCGTGGACTCCACGCGCGTCTCATTGACCGGGGGTTAGACTGCCGGTCGCCGGTATAGAAAAATAACAGCGGTTGAACTGCGGACTACTTACTTGCTCAAGTCACTGCAGTAGAATGAGAACAAAGGGTTATCTAGTAGCAAGATACACATAGACCAGACCAAAATCATGTACTGAAGTCAGGCTCAGAGCGAGAGACCAATAACAGGCGTGAGATCGCGATGGTACAATCACCACGTAAAACTTGCTATGTCAGTGCCAGCGCCATTCGAACGACGGAGTGAAGTGAAGCTTCTGATAAGGCCCATGACAGATGCATGATCCAACGGATAGCCCAGGAAGATCCTGGAGCCAATACGCAGATCCAAATGCGCCGGTGATACATCCAGAAAGTGCTTGATTAATTTTCAATCGGTGGCCAAGCGCCAATCACCCCATGTTCGTTGCGTCACCCGCAAACGGATCATATCCTTGTGACAGAATCGCTTTCGGCTTGATGTATTATATTTCGCCCGTAGATTTCTAAAGTCCGATGGGCCTTCTGTTAAAGTTTAAGTTCGCGGAAGACTCGTGAAATGCAATAAATCTGTGCATGAGTGCCGTTTGTGTAGCTGAACTTATAGTCATCACAAGCTGCATCATGCCATGGCCCGGTATACGAATTCCCTGTGACAGTGCGAGGATTGCTGGGAGATGGGTATCTGGCCCACCATATGAAGCTCAGTCAAACGTGATGCGAGTTGCACGTCCTTACTTGCACACATGAACAACGGCTGCCAAGAATCGGATCTCCCAATCTCTCCAAAAATAGTCTACATAAGCTCATACACGTTGTGCTCACATGAGTGAGTTCAAACGTTCGCCGGCACCCCTGTTTCCCGGTTGATACATAGATTAAGTCAAAAGTCTGGAATTTAACATCGAGGAACTATGCAATCTTCCGAAGACATTCTTCTCATACCCTGTATGTACCTGTAACAAAACCTGTTTGATGATCCAGAAGTTCAAAGTTTAAACACCCAATGCCCCACCTAATGAATGTGCCTTCTAAGAATAAATAAATAAGCTAAACCTTGTCGCACGAAGCGCCGAAACCTTCTAGGAGTTCATGGTACCCTGTTATCAGGACTTTGTTTGCTCACAAGTCACACAGCGGGGGTTTGGACATTTTACCACTTTTGCCACCAGTAAAATTACAATCGAAATGCAATCTAGAGCGCTCCAGAGCGTTCCAGGCTGGGTCTAGAATGCTCTAGCCAGATCTAGATCTGCTTTTGATGCGAGAGGTACAATGTTGAAACCCCCGATGTGTCAGGGTTTGAAGTTTCTCAAACGAACCGAGTAGGGTCCGAGTGATACCAGGGTACCGGAAACCGGGAGGGTACCAGACATCAAGGATTCTACCCAGCGCGAATACCTCTTTGACGGCACTCAAGTGGATATCTGATCAGCATTCTCTGGACATGTATCTTCTGGCTCGAGCGCATCGCATGCCTGGTCTTATGTTCAGCGGCTCACCAATGAGCTCGTCAGCCATGACTCAGATGTAGGCAATGACATGGGTACCAGGCACCCGCGCGCGCGGGTCACAGGTGCAGGTATGGTAAGTGCTTATCTGCGCTATTTTTGATTATCTTTCAGGTCTGTCATGGGTGCATATAATTTTGCACTCGTTTTTGCTCGTCCTCGTCACTCACTTGTTACCTCTCCTCTCGCTTGTTCGTTCACCTCACCTCCCACTTGTTCGTTCGTCTCACCTCCTGCTCGTTCGTTCATTCACCCCGCCTCCCGCTCGTTTGTTCGCCTCACCCCCCGCTCGTTCATTTGCCTCCCCTCTTGCTTGCTTGTTCACCTCTCCTCTCGCTCTCCTCCCCTCTTCATGACTGCTCTCATATTGCTGACTTGGTCTTCAGACATCGTGACATTTGTATCATAGTATGTAGTAATGACACCGATGAATATACCTTGAGCTTGAAATCAACTCCTTGAAATTGCGAAGCCTGCTGGTGGCCGTAAAATGGGTCAGAGTGTCTTGTTGTTAGCTTAGGTTCAAGTGGCGCCTAAGCACAGTGGTTGAAACGAGGTTGTGGTATATACCGTATATTATATTATATTCAATGCAAGTACTCATCCACGAAGCGCGCCATCAAGAGTACTGAGCTGCGAGATGGGAACATGGGTGAGGTGGAGCGCAACTAGCGAGTCGTCGAACTCGCTAGTCACAACTCGGCGAGCAATGATTCGACGAGGCCATTATATACCGCTCGATGATAGCTGCAACAATAAACTGAAGGAAACATGTCTTGTAGAGTCTGGGCCAGCTGGGATCTTTTCGTTGTGAATGCCGTGAGGGTGTTCAAACTTTTTCTGTGCAGGGTTTGGAGATAACAAGGGTACCATGAACTCGCCTTCTAGGACCTAACTTATCACTTCGCGTGCAAAGGTTTAGGCCCAGTGAAAACTGGACATGGCCAAAACAGTCGCAATCACGCGAGTCACATCCTCCAAGCCCCCCGCTTCGTAAATAAGCGTGGACCCTACGAATTTTCTGTCCTAGGGCTCTGCATCCTGCGATTAAGAGACCACCAGCTACTTCTGGATGTTCGAATGGTTCGTGAGACAAGACATTGACAATTCAAATGCTTTGCGGGAAACTGACTGATGACTCTTTGTGTGACACGTATGAGAGCGGACCGGGGGAGGACGGCTGTTACGGTGAGGGTGTGTATGTAGTCAGTTAGAGCAGGCTCAGCAGGGCAAGTGGGTTATTTTTGGTACGATGGACTGTCGCACGTAGCTAGGCCCTAGGAGACTACCGCAAGCACTGAAATGCAGTGTTTTCGGGTGGTATGACCGCGCCATCGTGGCCTGAAATTTGGGCGATTCAGAAGCTTGACGCTGGAAATGCAAATCACAGTAAGGATGCCAGATACAGTATGATGCCGAGTCATATACTGGCCTTACTAAATCTTGTCTCACTTGATTTCTACATATGTGATCTCTGGAGACTACATATGACGTTTCTGTCTGGCTGTGTGCGCAGTGACATGGGCTAGCGATGATGTCGGCATTCACAGTGGCCTCGTGTTAGACGAGCGCCTACTTCGTCATTCAACTACATCTCACTACCATCCGGCTGCAAGCCCTCAATAGCACAATAGGCTGAAACTTCCACCCATCCATTCAATAAATCACACCCTGAACTCAACAGTTTGATCGTTTCGTGACCTACGTCTTTTCTCGACTCCAGAGTTAATAGATCTAAGCTTTGATTCAGATATTCGTACGTCCTCCCTTGATATAAGCATCGCCCAACTAACCGCACCCTCGAAGAACCCAGATATTGCTTCCCTGAGTTATTATATTCCATCACAATTTGTGCTACAAAGGTCATAAATGAGTCAGGATCAATGTCAGTGATTCCGTTCCTTATCGTTATCTCGCTCTCTGACCTCATTAACAGTTCTTCCATCGTTTGAAGGAACTTGGACAAGGCTGTCCCAGGTCGCTGTCAAGGGCGCTGAATATAATTCCCGTGAACGTCAGCCCCACCCGAAATGTTTGGAAGGGACCCGGGTGGATCTCCTCAACCTCATCCACGGATTACTAGATGACCAAGAGAAAAATAAAATTATTTGGCTGCATGGCACGGCGGGCGTCGGAAAATCTGCCGTTGCTTTCACTGTAGCTGAAAGGATGAGAGGTCTAAAAGTAACAGAGGAGACCAATGTCGAAAAGCGACTCGCGGGCACGTTCTTTTTCTCGCGCAAGCACACGAAACGTTGCACGGCCGGATATTTTTTTGCAACGCTTGTCTACCAGCTTGCTAGCAATTTCCCCAGCATCCGGAAGGATGTGAACAGAACTATCCGCGACAATCCCGCCCTCCTAGACCCTGACAAACCTCTCTGCGATCAGATGGAGGCTCTCTTTCTCCAACCTCTCCGGAATCTTCGACTCAGATTGCGAGGGTGTCCGCCTGTGTCGTTTGTTGTCGATGCCCTCGATGAATGTACATCCGAACCCGAGCTTACCGATCTCATCCTTTCCCTTGCACGGGCTCTTCGTGAACCTGATCTGCCCGTCACTCACATCCTGCTCACGAGTCGCTTGGAATCACATATCTGTAAAGCCTTTCAGGACGAAGAAGTGCGCCCGTTGGTGTGCGAGATACCAGTGAAAACTTCCGGGGAGGCCGTTGCTGCAATCATCTCGTTAGACGGCGCAGATGTCGACAACGACATTTATATTTTCCTGCGGCATTCCTTCAAAGAGCTAGGACGTCGCTACCCCAATTTCCTACAGCCATCAAGGGATCAACTTGAGCGGCTTGCGATCCGGGCGGGCAGACGTTTCCTCGTCGCATCTACGATGATGAAGTTTATCGACGATGGAGATAATGATCCTCATGATCGGCTGCAACTGATGCTCGAGCTAACATGTGAGATGCTACCAGGAACTGAGGTTTACAAATTATACGACTGTATCCTCTCTACATGTGCTGATCCGAAGCGGGCATACCTGCACTTGTCCATCGTTGCCGCCCTTGCGGACCCTCTTCCAATCTCCCAACTCTCGCAGCTTCTTGGCTCTGGCCTGGGCAGGGATGTCGAGACGGTACTGATGCAGCTACGGTCTGTCATGGACATTCCTACAGACAGCGCTTTCCCCGTAAATATCCATCACTCGTCCGTTCGTGACTATGTTGCCGACCCCTCGAAATGCAGCCTCCCTGAAGTGCACGATATGCCATCACCCCACTCCCTACTCGCACATTCGTCATTCCACTTGATGATGAAGGAGCCACAAAACACGGCCTTCTTAGATGTTCTTTCAGAATTGAAGAGGCAGAGCCACGCTATAAAACTCGAAGACCCTCATGAATTTAAAGGCTCGTTGACCTTCCTCGTTCAACCTGCGGAACCACTCTCAGTTCTTATTGGTCTGCTATGGCTCCGGGGAGACCGCAGTTCGGATTTGCAATGCTGGCTAGAGACCGCGGATGGGTGTTCCTGGCTGAAAACCCAAGAAGGGGATGCCTGGCTGTGGACCTCGCACGGGCAAGCCTGGTTGCCAAGCCACGGAGGGGGCGACTGGCTTCTTACTGTGCATGGGCGAGCCTGGCTGCAGACCAAGGGAGGTCAATACTGGCTGCAGACCCAGGGTGGATGGGACTGGTTGGAGGCCCAGGGTGGGTGGGACTGGTTGGAGTCCCGGGGTGGGCGAGACTGGTTGAAAACCCAGGGCGGGCGGGACTGGCGGCTGACTCCGGGCGGGCAAGACTGGCGGAAGACTAGCAGGATGGGATCTCAGTATCAAGTGCTGACCCAGAAAGAGGAAGACTGGCTGCAGACCCCGGGTGTGCAACCTTGGCTGCAGACTCAGATAGGGCGAATCTGGCTACACACCCCAGCGGGCCAAAACTGGTTGTATACACAGGGCGGGCGAAACTGGCGGCAGAGCCCAGCGGGCCGAGACTGGGTGCAAACACAGGGCGGACAAGACCAGCTACAGGCACAGAGAGAGCTGCCTACCCCGTACCACCTACTGCCAACTGATGAAGGGAAAGACTGGCCGCAGATTCCGGGTGAGCAAGGGTGGTTGCAGACCCAGGGAGGGCGAGTCTGGCTGCAATCCCAGGGAGGGAATGACTGGCTGCAGAGCTCAGCAGGCCGAGACTGGATACAAACACTGGCCGGACAAGGCTGGTTACAGGTCCAGGGAGGGCGAGACTGGCTGCAGACCAAGGGTGGGGGAGCCTGGCTGCAGACCCAGGGAGGACGAGACTGGCTGAAGAAACAGAGAGGACATGACTGGCTGAAGAAACAGGGCATGCAAGACTGGCTGCAGAACCCATGTGGGCGAGACTGGCTGCAGACTACACATGGGCAAGACTGGCTGCAGACTATTTACGGGCAAGACTGGCTGCACGCCACATACGGGCACTGGCTGCAGACCCACGAAGGGCAATATTGGCTTCATACCCACATAGGGAAACACTGGCTGCAGACCCCTGGAGGGCAAGCCGCACTGCAGACCCTGGGAGGGCAAGAGTGGCTGCGGACGCAGGGAGGGCAAGAGTGGCTACAAATTCTGGGAGGGCAAGAGTGGTTACAGACACTGGGAGGGCAAGGTTGGCTGCGGACCACGCGCGGGAGAGAGTGGCTGCAGACCTTGGGTGGGCGAGACTGGTTGCAGACGCTGGGAGGGCAACACTGGCTGCGAACCCAGGGTGTGCAAGACTGGCTGCAGACCCAGGGAGGGCGAGACTGGCTACAGACCCAGGGCATGCAAGACTGGCTGCAGACCCCAGGCGGGCAAGAATGGCTGCAGACCACACACGGGAAAGACTGGCTGCAGACCTCACGCGGGAGAGACTGGGTGCAGACCACGCACGGACAAGGCTGGCTGCAGACCCAGGGAGGGCAAGACTGGCTGCACACCCTGCACGGGCAGGACTGGTTGCATACCCCATACGGGCAGGACTGGCTACAGGCCCAGGGCGGGCGAGACTGGCTGCAGACCCAGGGTGGGCAAGACTGGTTGCAGGCCCCGTGCGGAAGAGACTGGCTGCAGACATTGGGCGGGCGAGACTGGCTACAGACTCCGTACGGACGAGACTGGCTGCAGACGCCTCATGGCAAAGCATGGCAGTCCACTCCTTCGGCATCCGTCTGGGTCGTAATGGAAGAATTCTCAAGCACATTGGAAGCAATCACAAAATATACGATTGTCCGAGACTCGGAGTTGCCTTTACTCCCAGCTTTCAAAGTGATCCAGCAGTTCAAGAGCCTGCCGCAATTCTTGATGTTTCCAACGTTCCTGGCATTGATGCATGTGGATCATTCCACCTCCCCACCATCGGAATTTTTTTCCCTACCTGACAGGGAGATCATCCATGCTATGAATGCCTTTACCACTTTCGCAAACGAAGCAAAGCAAAAAAGTCGATCAGCTTCCGACGCTTTCAAGTATGCCTGTCAAAATTGGGTCGTCCATCTCTCGCGAGCCCCGAATCCATGGGATGACAAGCTCAATCACATATTTCAGGCTTTCTGGAATCGTCATCTACTGTCCTGGCTCGAATGGCAGTGGTGTTTGAAGGGTCTGCGATCTTGCCTCGTTGTTTTATCTGAAGGGCAAAAGTTTGCAAAGGTGCGTGTTTTACTACTATTCTCGTCATTCCTTCGCTCAACGTCCCAAAACTCATACTGCTTTACATCAGGTTGATACTGCTGCACTCAAGCCCAAGGCTTAATACGTGCTTGTTTTCTGGTGGTTCCGTGTCTTTCTTATTTACGGGAACAAACGCTTCGTCCTAGTTATATTTACACTATACTTGAGGTTGGTTTCGTTTACAACTACTTATATTCCAGGCTTTCAAGCGTCTGATTTCTCTATCGTACTTACACCTACAGTACGAACACTTGAAATACTTAGACAGCTTTGCAAGTCCAGTTCAAGAAAGAGTAGAAACCTGCTCAATTTGGCGTGTCGCGTGAACTGGGAGAACTCTTTTATTCAACCTGGACCTCAATATATCAAAAGTTGTGTCAATAACCAATCCCGACCGACACCCACATGATGTCGACTCCATCGTGGAGGCGATTTTGAGAATACAAAGTCGCCTCCACACATCCTCCAAGCTCTCCGCCTCATAAATAAGCGGGGACCCTACGAATTTTCTGTCCTGGGACTCTGCATCCTGCGATTCGGGCGTCAAGAGACCACCGGCTACTTCTGGATGTTCGAATGGTCCGCGAGACAAAACATTGGTAATGAAAATGCTTTGCGGGGGACTGACTGATAACTCCAGGTGTGACGGCCTTCTTAGCTCCTAGCAGGTGCTTAGGACGAACGGTCATGCGACGCGTGAGGGTACCTTTGTCGGTGTAGTCTGATGGCTAGACCATGTAGTGGTGCATCTTCATGGATGTTGAGGAATCAATATGAAACGAGCGTAGTGTCATTTAAATTTGGATGGAGGTGGACGTGCACAGCCTATGCAGCTCAGAGCGAACTGGGGGAGCATGACTGCAGTGTGGCGAGGGTGTTAGAGCTGTGAATGTAGTCTGTTAGAGACAGGGCGCTAAGTAAGTTATTTTCGGTACGAAGCACTGCGAGCATACCACGGTTGTCCTCGTCGATCACCTGATAGTGGAGGAAGAGTTATCCAACTAGCTGCAGGAGAACCGAAAAACTCTGGTACATCATCCAGAACTAGTCTAGTAATCCACGCATTCCTCCCTGGACCACTGATACTCGGAGTTCTACTCGGAGTTGAAACAGGCTTTGCAGCAGAACTTAAATCGATTGGTCCGAATATAGGCTACTAGGTCCGCTCTTCCACGAATCATCAACCACGAAATGACACGAGTTCTCAAAATCTCACATATCATTCCACAGCGAAGCATCTACAGCTACATCCACAAGAGAAACATGTCTTCGACACCATCCCTACCGAAATTCATCGTCTGGGCACCCGACTACGCCGACGAGGGCGCGCTCCAACGAAGACTAGCAGTGAGACCTGCCCACCTCGAGAACATCAAGAAACTCATCAGCCAAGGCATCCTACGTAAGTTCAGCAACGTCGGACCAATATGTATACCTTGCGCTAAAACACTTTGAAATTTGATAGGACTCGGCGGAGGGTTCATGACGCCCGAATCCGTCAACGCAGCCGCAGCAGACAAAAAGTTTCTCGGCTCATGCATAATTTATGAGGGCGAGAACATCGATGTCGTGCGCAAGATCGTGGAGGATGATATTTATTATAAGACTGATGTGGTATGTGTCTTGGCTGTTACGACGTGATTGATATCGTGGCGCTGATTCGGAGATGTGCAGTGGGACAAGGAGAAACTCGTTATTCTCCCTATCGCATTGGCAACGGACCTTCCGCCTGCGTCTTCTTGATACCTGCAGATACCGAAGATACTAGTTATGAATGTAAGATGTTAGCAACCAACGTGATAATACCACGCAATCGCAATCTTGATGAAGGGCCGCGACGAGGCTCGAGCTTTTGATGTTATCTGCAGTTCTCCGCCCCGCTCTTGATCCTCAACAAGTCCCTGAGATAACAATATCTCATTGTCCTTTCGAAGTCACCAAAGCGCTTGAACGCAAAACCCCAGAAAACGTCAATGAGCCACGCAATTTCCCCACGTCCCTGCACGATGCCCCGGGTTAAATATGGACCAACAGTCACCAAGCCAGCGGAACAATGGCCCGATGCGCAATGCTGTGTGATCCCGTCGATTTTCATGCCTTCGAACCCTATTGTCTTCCCGAAAGAGACACCACGTGAGGGTCTCATCGCGGAGTTTACACGTCCAGAATACAGCCAACGCGAAAGTTTTATTATACCAGGACTATTATGTACATATACAAACTAGATCGTGAAAGTTCATGACGGTATACATTGTACATTGAACAAGAAAAAGTACACATTTGGCGAAAGAATACTGCCATTTGTATGTGTTCGTAGTTCGTGGTCCTATAAGAATATAGAAAACCATTGAAGAACAAAATGAGAACATGGTATATGATATGACGGAGTGAAGATATAGCAATAGAAATCTGAATGCGAGCAAAAAATCAGCGATGCGGAAATGACATGAGATGGATGGTAGATGATGCGCGGGTATACGCGCGGCAAAGCGCGCATGATATAATTAACAAGCGCTTTGGATATCACATGGGAGCAAATGATGCCGCGATGACGTGAATATCTCTGGGGAAACGCGGTTGCGAGATAGGGAACAAAGCGATCCAGTCGAGCAATCTATAGCACAGGAAAGCGAGGTCGATAGCATTATTGCAAATGGAGGGAGGGGGAAGCACCGATGGTTTTCTTTTTGAACTCATCACGTGAGACCGCTAGCAAGCCGTCGAGCATGCTCATTGAAGACTGGGCATCCAGGTCTCGAGCAGGGTCAATAGAATAGAGCAGGGTCGATAACAGAATCATCGGGAATGGCATAAGATGGCTTCCAACTCGCACCAACCCGCCGCGTTGATGAATGTACTGCACCAGCAGGGGGAACATAACCAGACTGCGGTACAGCAGCAGCGGTGTTCGTCATCTGCGTGAAGATTGGCGCTTGCGGTTGTTGTGTCGGAGGGGGAGGGGCGCCCACCTGCGGCGCCGCAGCGTTTTGCGACCCACCCTCGCCCGCGTCAAAGTTGATGAACTGCATAATGTCACGCGTGAATGCACTCGGCTGACGCTGACGCTGTTGCGCTGCCATATAAGCCTGAACATCAGGGTTAGGCTGGAAGAACGATGTGAAGTCGTCCGCCGAAAGGTTTGTGTTGATGACCGTGTCTGCGGGATTCACGGTGCCAGAAGGATTCACGGTAGAGGCCTGGTGTTCCTGTGATGCGCCAAGTGCAGCCTCGATATCGAAACTATTGTAATAGTTTTCGAGTTCCCGTGACTGCGCATCGGGCTTTGGAGCCATCTCAACTGCGAGCTCGCTCTCGGGCTGAGCAAGGATATCTGCAGGTTTGATATTCGACATGCTGAAGACGCCGTTCTGGCCAGTAGACGACAACATTGCCTGAAGAGACCTTTCGAGGTCCTGCATTGACCCCAAGTTGTTAGCAGCTAGGTCGAAATTCAAGAAATCCTGAATGGCGCACGGAAAAATTAGTGACGGTGACGATAGCGCTGAGAAGCGACGTACCTGCTGCTGGTAATCAAACGTTCCTTCTGATGCGTCAAAGTTATCCCATTCGGGAGCAGGTTGTTGAGCTGCTCCAGAACCAGACGGCTGCGGCAAAATGTGTTCTTGAGGAGCCTGCCATGCAGCTTGGGGGGCCTGCCATTGAGCATAGGCAGCCTGCGGTTGTTGCACAGGCATAGGCTCCATGCCGTACGAGTGTTGTGAACGGGGGAAGGATTGAGGGAATGAAGGAAGACCATCATAAGGCTGCTGCTGTGAGGGCCGGGGTTGTGCATCTGGAATGGGAGATACGCGGGCTGAAGAGAGCGCATCCACTCGCAATAGAAGCTCATCCGAGAGGCATGAAGATTCAGAGGCTGACGAGGGATTCGGTGATGACACAGCTGACAACGGTGGCGATGGACCCGCGAGTCCATACTGCATTTCTGGGTCGAAGAAGTTGTAATTGTGATGAGGTATTTGGGAGGGGACGTTCTGGACAGGCATGACACCAGCATGAAAGTAAGGAGGTGCATAAGCGACTGCGGCTTGTTGTGGTCCGGGCTCTTGCATTGGGTGCTGAGCGACTACTTCGTGCTGCTCCTGCGAGGGCCCAGCAAACGCGTGAGCGCGACCGCGAGGTTTCTTCTTCTCGCGAGCGCGTTCCTTACGTTGCCTTTTTTCTTCCCTGAGGCGTTCCTTCTCCTCCTTCTTCATTGGTTGGAACCTGTAATCAGGGTATAGGCGCTGGTGTTCTGCTTTCCTCGCGTCTGCGAGCCGCTCATACTCTAGTTTAACTGCATCAGACTCATTTCGCCACATGTCAGAAATGAGTTTTGAAACGTCGGCCTGGGCTCTGTTCCGTTGACCAGGTTCTGCTGGTGGTAGAACCTTTATCTTATCGGAGCGATAGAGGATCCAGGCATTTGGGGGTCGGGGTGGTTGTAACTGAGGAGGATGCATGACTTCTTCATCGTCGGACGCACGGGCTTTCCCTTTTGATCTTATTGGACCTGTCATTGGGTGCAACGGGTGAAGAGCGTAGTAGAGTGTGTATAGGTTGAGATTTGGAGGATGAAAGTTCCTCTGAACAGAAGGATGAATGTTGTGGTTAAGAGGAAAAGTTGGAAGGTCGCGTCGTAGATGAAGTGCGGGAAAATGAGTAAAGAGAGGTCCCGTTTTAGTAGGTCCTTGTGGGTCCACTGTGTTGTGGAATTGTTTGCTCTATGGACCAGTTCAGCACAGCTTCTGAACCCCCAAAGCCCACAATCTGCTCTTTCAATGGTCCTTCCATGTAGATTTGACAGAAGGTACGCATTATACAAGAGCAGTTGTGGTCCACTTACCATGTCGGCCATCGCTTGGGCGCTTGTAGAAACAAAGCAAGCTCGGGGCCGTCTTGACAGCTGTCACAGCTCACAAAGAGTTCTACAAGGCAAATTGCTTGCGTCGACCGAACCCCGGTTTCAGATGGCTTCAAGCTGGGTCGTAAAGAACGAAGACCAGAAGACCTGCGGAAAAAGGCCACTAGCTTTGCCCAGCCTCGGCGTGGCACCGGGCGGCGACCTTCATCCAGGGACTATTAATCCTGGAAACGAATTAGTCCTCGACGACGCGCCTTTGACTTTTTATTTTTCTTGGACCATCGCACACAGCTGTAAAGAGTCTTCGTAGCTGCCTGCCTCACCAATGTTTTTCGTGACACGTTTTCGATCAGTGTATTACCTTTTCAGAACCAAAACCTAGGCCTCAACGTTCATTGCAACGCTTGGCCATTAGCGCTGAGAATTAAACCCTACGGAGTTAGGTTGCCCGCTTATTCGAGCCTCGAGGCCGTCAGCTCAACGCTTGGCAACACAAGGATCCACACGTTCACTTCGAAAGTAATCTCGAGGACAACACATGTTTTGATACAAATCTCGACCAAGTATTTAAGTTGCGTTATGATCAAACAGATACTACTGTAATGCATGCGGAAATATCGTAGCTTGACGCGGATGGACACGACCTTTGAACATCATACAGAATTGCGACACCGACCGTATCTTGAAAACACAAAAACCATTCAGAGCTCAGTAGCCTCCACCGCCGTAACCGCCGCCGCCGCCTTGGTATCCGCCACCGCCGCCATATCCGCCGCCACCACCGCCGTATCCTCCACCGCCACTGTAGCCTCCACCTCCGCCACTGTAGCCTCCGCCTCCCCCACCACTGGGTCTAGCGTTGGCCAGGTTAACCCTAAGCCGGCGACCGTCAAGCTCTTGCTCGTTCATTCCATTGATGGCTGCATCAGCATCTTCACTGCCGTTGAAGGTGACGAAACCGAAACCACGAGAGCGGCCAGTTTCACGGTCCTTCATCACGATGGCCTAAAAAAACGCAAACATGCAACGAGCAGGAGCGCATATAACAATTTTAGTCGCAGAAAAAAAAAACCATGGGCGATCTGCCATCGTCGATGTCTGGGAGATCGCCTCAAATAGATCGCGCACATCAGTGACTTGACCGAATTCTCCGAAGGCCTGTAAGATGGAAATCAGCCTCAAAGACACTTTATCAGACTAATCGCACAAAGAACTGACCTGTCTCAAGGAGTCATCCGTCGTGTTCCAACTCAGATTACTGATCGGATATGCCGACATCAGTAAAATCGTTCTTAGACACGATCAAAGCAACATCAACGTACCCAACATAAACTTTTGCCGCCATGATGATGTGCGATGACGAGTAATACCCTTCCTGAACTATCAGAGTTCAAAGAGAACGGGTTGATAACAAAGACAGAATGGGTGATGGATTTTATAGTGGGGTGCTCTAATTTTCAGACTCCCCTAGCTACTTTGGGACATGCCAACGTGGTTTTTGAGTTTACACCCAGACTTCGCGTTTCGAGTTGCCCGAATCTCTTTGCACCTCCCGGAAATCCCGTGGTCATTTGACAAAACTTGCATGCGGCCAGCGCACCACAAACTGAAACAGATTCAGATCACGCAGCTGATCATCACCCTCGCCTCATAGCGAGATATCGTGTTCGTGGCGCTGCGAAATATACATATAGGTCTTAACGCGGATCTCAGTTACTGATGAAAGTGATTTATTTGTCGCAGGAGTTGCAGTGAAACGCAGCAGATCAGTGATATACATACATAGCAGGATGTTCGATTTCTTATCTGATGATGCCAGAATTGCGGAATCTCGCCGTTTTCCAGCCAATGCCCCCTGGAATCTGCCGGTGACCACACATCGATGCCCTTTCAATTGATTTCAATCAACCTTTGATAAGACCCCATCTCAAATTCTCTTCACCAACTGCTTGTATCTGATTGAACTGCCAGTGGGTGAAATCATAGGCTATCGTGACTTCTGGACTTTTTAGTCAGTGGGTGTACCCCAGATCTTCACTACCATCTGGCAGGCCTTTTGGTTCATCAACGTTTCAACTGCCATCTGCGGGTGATGTCATGTAGAAGATTGGTCCCCAGATCACAGGCTATCGTCATTTATAGCACCCTCTCGACTAAAGCAAGAAGCAGACAAGAATGCCATCAGATATCATTACGGCGAACCTAAATTCACTACGGGTTTCAACTTATACCAGCGCGTCCTTGATAATGATCATGAGTATTGTCTCTGCAGCGAACGTCATCCATCACATCTAAATATACATTCTTCAGGAAACGGGAACTGTTCTCATCACCCCCAGTACCATGCACGTGCGTGCCTTCGAACCAAACCCGTTCTGCGTATCCGCTTCCAGTTGTCTTTGCATCCCGAGGTGGGAGTAAAAAGACTGTCCTGACGAATTGTCGCGCGCGACCTCTGCACATAAAACCACTGCATCAGTCGAACCGCTCTCTGAGAGCGATGGAGCGGGAGGTGAATCATGATAAGGGGCTCCGCAAGACCATCGTAGGCGTTGCACAACTTCATGTACGAGTCTGCGTGCGATTCCTTGTCGTTGGAACTCGGGCGATACCCCCAGTGTCAACAAGGTAACCCGCAGAGCGTCTCTAGTGGTTTGATCTGGAACCCCGCTCGAACCAAGCGGCCCTGGCGTTGAATGCCGTGTCTCCATGGTAGCAGAGACAAATGCTATGACGTTGCCTTCGTATGTGGCTATCAGACACATATGCTGAGGCTGCACAAGCAGCTGCACGAAGAATGCGATGGGGTATGCGATTGGGAGGAGTTTGATCTTAGGGACCGGTCAAGCGATCTGCCAGTCAGGGGCTCTGGTGTGCAAATGAGACTTGTGAAAGTGTTTCCTCACATGGAGTGCACGGACTTGTGACATGTCCGAAGATTTCATCATCCGTATGCCGATTCCGTCCGGCAACAGTAACATGTCTCCACTGTCGCGTTCAGTCATGATGGATGTTATTCAAATAGTATATTGATTTGTTGGTAGTTTGCTGTGGCAGACGAAGTTGAAAGGATGGGTATGGAGAGAGACGCTTGCAGGAGTAGCATTCGAGTTTCAGCTTTCAAAATTTTAACACGCCAACACTGGTTTCGGGCATTGTCGGCATGGAGTACGACACATGTCGATATTAAGGGGATAGTGCAATGAACATAACAGGCTTAGCATGAATCTTCTTGGTGATTTGGCAATTGCTTTCCCTGTTCGCTCCGAACACGAACATAAGTACATTGTGCGGTCAAGGAACTGATCTACAGAACATTAATATTGCTGCATCGCAGTGGATTACTAACATATACAGTCCAGGGTCCTTCCACTGTGGGTATGACAGTTTACGCACCCGAGCGAATTCTTGAAATGAAAATGGCAATGACAGAACTTTAATACCGTCCCGTCATTTCATTGGTGGGTTTGGCCGACGTTTCGAGATACTTCGTTGGCCAGTAGATGATGTATGTGCAAATGCCAGTCAACAGCGGCAGGGAGTCGAGGAGGTAGAAGTAGACTTGTCAGGCGGGGGTCAGACCAAGTGCCTCAATTTTAGTATCTCCCAACACTCACTTTCATGTGTGATGAGATAGCCGCCGTTACCTTGAGCAAGCTCGATGACACGATAGATACAGCGAATCTGTATCGCGCAACATCAGTGAATATGGGCGATGAAATGTGGGCGAAAGGCGCACCATGTAGGCTGTCGAAGAAAACATTAATATCCAAAGAATTGGCCCCCATGGCTCCTGACGGGGAAGAAACCCGTCTCGAACGATACCATGCCATGCATGCGCAACTAGGATCATGAAGAACGCAAACGAGAGTGTCTGGATTACTAATCCGGCGAGCAGTATGTTCGCGCCCAGCTTGTCGCTTGTCACGTTTGTGGACGCTTCCAGACCGCCACCTCCACCCTGCACAACGTCGTGATTAATCTTCCGTGTGAGGGAGACACAAACAATCAAATTTCAAACCTGTATGAGGAATGTCGTGATATCACTGATAACGAAGTACCGGGCAACTTTCTCTGGCTTTATCCAAGAGTAGCGTCTGTCCACACAGTTCACGATGAAACGCCCGTAAAGGATGTAATTGAAGGCGAGGTATGCGGCAGGCGGTAACAAGGTGAAGAGTTGTTGGACCATGAAAATCGGGAGAGAATTCGGGTTCATCGCCATGGGTATACGCATAAAAAAGCCAACGGACATGACTGTCTTAACAGTCAAGACGTATTTCGAGGGGGGTGGTGAAAACTTACAGGTTGAGGCTATAGGGAGACAAAGTCCCCACCATGCCTTATTCATGGATAAGCGCATGAACAAGCAAACGCTGGCGATGGAGTACAACCCGCCTGCCACAGCCGCTGCGACTTTGTTTGGGTCGTATCCTGGATAGAATGGATTAGACCCAATGCAAAAGATAGTGCTTTGTGGACTGACGAAATACTACAGAGACTATTGTGGGCCCTTCCACACTGATTGTGCTGTTGCCGCTGGCTATTGTATTTAAATATTAAGTTCAACAAATATTCACAGATTACTGACCTGCCCTCACCGCACCGATGAGGAAGGCGACAATGATCAGAATGTTCGTAAATGGCATGCTCCTTATGACTGGAGGCTTGGGTATGTCGCCAGGATGCTTCGATCGACAAAGGATGATATCGAGATGCGGCAACTCTTAAGGGTTATATATACCCAAAATGCGGTCCAGCATCAATAGAGGCACAAAGGTAGCTGCGGGCGTCGAAAAATAGTCATCATGGCTGCAACCTGTGAAAGATAGTGTGTTCAAGCGATGCGTGTTCAGCGCAGTAACCATTGAATGTCGTTCCAAAGGGACCCAAGAGCGTTCCACATGACAATGATGGAAGCCGACGCAATGCATCTCCCGTCGGAAGGGGAACTACATAGGCTGCCGGCCGGTGATGTAGTACCACCGCATGCCATGCTGACATCCGATGGGAAAGCATATTATTATCTGTTAAGTACTGCAGTTTGGTGTGCTCACCAGAACACTGAGATGAATACCCTCAACACGTACACGCGAGAATTTGCAATCGATCCTGTGCTGCACCAAGCGCAGAAGAGCACAGCTCTCGTCAAGTTTAGTTCAAAATAGAAGTAGTTCAAATCACGTGTTGTGAAGCGCAGTTCAGTAACACAACGGGACTTACAGTGCAACCCGCCGTATCGCAAGTGGCTGCCCGCTCTCTATCTGCTCTTCTACAAATGCCAAAAGATTCAGCTTGGCGTTCCTACCGTCGGAGTCACACGACAACATCACACGATGCTGCCATGTCAATGACCCGAGTGGTAAATGAAGATCACGTTGATTTGAGTACCAAACGCTGAGCACATGGCTTGCCCGATTGGTAGGCCTCCTCAGGTATGCTGGATAGCGAAAACATAATAAGTTCCAAATTTTGAAATGGAGAAGAGGCAAATAATGTAGTATCCCGACTTTGTAGGCTATCCGTCGAATTCAGTGCCGATTCCCAAATATCGAGTTAGCCTAGAAAGTCGGATATTTCACATCTTGAATGTTGAACTATGCATGCCATAGTGGTCGTCAATCATCGATGATCTTGACTTATAGCGCACACAGCAAGATATGTCGATTGCCTCACTGGCAATTCTCGAGGACTCAGAAGCCGCGTATCGATGCTGGTCCATGAGCGGACTTGGAACATGCATGAGAGTATTGGTATCATATGCATATGTCGACGGCTTCTCCGGGGAAGTATTATGTTGTACCTCTAGGAGGCCTGACCGGTGACCTCTGGATGGAAATAAAAGGGCATTCATCCTTGATTCATCCAAAGCAAGCTTCGTGGTCGGGTTCAACAGGCAGAAGCTTATGTCAGCTCAAATAACTGGCGCCACTACATAAGTAGTAGCAAGTACTACTAGCCCAAAATGGGAGCCCGTCCAATCTGGATTCTGCGGCAATCTAGCAGGAATTCCTAACTTCCTCTCTTGTCATGAAGTATGGCACTGC
Organism: Suillus placidus; assembly: GCA_016628565.1. Lineage (NCBI taxonomy): Eukaryota > Fungi > Basidiomycota > Agaricomycetes > Boletales > Suillaceae > Suillus > Suillus placidus. The sequence goes on along the minus strand of JABBWD010000023.1, from coordinate 361,840 downwards.
GTACCTCATTGCAAGGCCTCCGAGTTACTTCAACTTTGAGTATGAGAACGCACTAAGACTTGAGGTTGCAGCCATCCACTTTTATAAACGTTGTCCGCATACAACAGTACTATGAATTCCGCTGAAGTTGACTCGTTTGCAATTTGGGTGATCACGATCCTTGGAGAGAAAGCACTTGAGAGCACGTCTAAAGCCATCATCGGCCTGTTCGCCCCTCATCGCTTCTACTTTAACCAGCAAAGAGCTAATAGAGGAGTTTTATCGTCGCCTTAAAAGAGTCAAGATGTATACTAGATACATCATTAAAGGAGTGTCGATGACAAGATATACTATGTATACAAGGTTTCATACCCATACAGTTTGAGGTTGTGGTCCGATAGTAATACACCAGCGGTGAAGATATGCGTAAGGAAACATCACATCACATTAGGAGAAAAAGATTGGTGTTAGTCACCGAAAGAAAGAGTACGATAACAAACGCGAAAATGGGATATTGGTCGTTAGTGGTTAAGCCTATGCGGCTTGGCAGTCCTTGGCATGCTTCTTCATGGCGTCGCTGCGAGAATACGTCTTGAGACAATTCTTGCAAGTGAATCGAGTTTTCAAGTGGCAGCTGATTATGTGACGCCCAATGGCGCCTCTTTGCATCTTTCGACTACAACCCTGCCAGAAGCACGCGAGATCTTTCTTGTCGTTTCCTTGTACGCCGTGAGAGTCGCGAAGATGCATGCCAAGTTTGCGCCTGTCATTCAAAATGGGATGACCGCACCATTTACCATCCTCAGTCCACGCGCATTCAAGAAGAGCCGCTGGAGCAAGGACGATCAGAGGTTACAATGAAATGTTGGAGAGAAAGACGAACATTGTTCTTGAGGCGGAATCATGATAGGTAATGGTTCCGTCGACGGCTGTGATGTCATCGCTTGCAAGGACGGAGGGATTGGGTTGTACCAAAGAGGTTGTCCGCAGTGGCTCCTAGTAGCTGAGTGAATAGTATGCTCGTCACTCAGTCCGATAGACCTACCAAATATATGCTTGGGTTAGGTTGTCATCCTGAGGCGGAGGACACTGTGGATCTTGAGGATAGCAAAACGTTCTATCATTTGCTGTCTCTGAGTGGGATAACAGAGAGTTCTCAAAAATGTTCCGGATTGCTGTATCATCGTTCACATGGTACTGGTGTCCAAAGTTCCTGTAGTTTTGCAATGAGGAACCGACATATTGATGTCGGGGATAGCAACGTACTGCATTGCCAAAAACTCTGCAGAAAAAGGGAAGTCACCCGGGAAGCGCTGGTCTAATGGATCATTGACAGTGGGTCCAGACCACCACGCAGTCGAAGCGCGAGAAGTTCCAGGGGCGTGATGTGGGCTATTACACACGCAGCAACGTCAGACCCCCTAATCTTGGCACGATCAGATTTCATGTATTACCTTGTAGTTTCATTGCATCTGATCACGCCGCTGCCGGCGACTGGGTTAGGAGACTGCATGCAGGCGGTCGATTACAGTTGGATTGAAGGTGGAGGGCTGGGATCGTCTTCTACTATCCATAAGGCCAGGCATGGCACTTTTATACCTTCCCGGTTCCGAAATGACCCTCTGCCTGCCAGTCCACAAGCCCGTGGACCTTGGTCGAATACAGCTTGTAGTAATGGCTGGCGGAGATCCAAGAAAGGCAATAAAAACAGATACCGACACATTCAGATATTCAAAATTATCAAGTGTTCGGGCATGTGCACCAATGACAGTAATTGTCAAGCCAGCATTTGAGTCATTGAAGGAGGCGAGAGGGTCCACTAGCAGGCACGTTGATAGGCGGAGAGCAATTGCACCAATGAATTTCCACACACAAGCGTTATCCTTGGGCCACATTGCATAACAAGCATTCAGCACACTTGAAACGACGGGTAACGGGAATATCAGGCTTCACAGAAAAGCTGCCGAAGCCACATAATGGCGTGAACTTGAGACTGCGCCGTGCGGCGCCCAGGAGTCAGAACAGCTCATTACAGAATGGTGGTAACGGTACACACATACACTGGTGGTGGTGGTGGTGGTGGTGATGATGGTGGTGGGAAGACACCATTTCGCAGTCGGCGGAGTGGAAGAACGTAATGCGCCACGGCCTCCGCACATATAACGAAATGGATGTAGGCTTAAACCGGAAGTCTGGGACCGTGCATGAGTGCGCAGGATAGCATCCCCGCCCTTGCTGTATGGAAAGGAAGAAATCAGCTCAATGTGTCGGGTCTTACCATCTACTCTGGGATCGGAAACATAGTTCGGGTGGCTCCTCCGACGCCACTGAGGCTCACAGAGGACGCCAGACGGCGCATATGCTATGCAACATAGTCATGCAGTGCATGGCGTATGACTAGACCGTCGGTAGCGTTGGCAGCCTGGCCAACCCTTGCACGTACTTGTGTCCATCCTATTTCTCCCGATCCAGCCTAGGAGACGGTATAGTGATATATGAGTCACGGTTATGGCCAGACGCAGGAGCCGATTGGGTGCCCGTGATATGTGAGCATTAATGTTCGAAATGAAGTGGCGCGCCATGGCAGGCGGGGCGCACATATAGTAAATGAACCTAACTGAACGCATACAGTAAAGGCGCCACGGCCGAACATTCCCAGGACCATGTTGCCAAGTTATGGCAGAGGCGTTGCACAATGCAGAGGCATATCAAAATTCAATTCGACATTCAGTGTTCAACGTTCAACGTTCAACGTTCAACAACCACGGTCAAAATTTGCCTCATGAATCAGTCAGTCCAAAATGGTATGAAGACAACATTAGAATACACTGGATCACAACAACCAAGCAAAGACATGGGAGAAAGAGATATGTGATGCTGAAGAAAGATGACAGATATGCTTCCTCTACTTTTGCTGAGCGGAGTCGTAGCGACATTTACCCCTACTCCTTCAGTGTACCAATGACAGAGTCTGGTGCATATCTTGGAATAACCTACACAGCGAATGAGCCAAGAACAAGGAATTGGGACAGTGTTTCATACCTTTGGGTCGTGGAGCATGTTAAACTCCTCAGTCGCGTCACGACCAGCGTAGAGAATAATAGCTTTCTCGCCTCCTGGGTGATCAGGCAAGAACTGTGTCGCGAAAAAAATCAGCAATGTCGCAGGACTGGAAGGCCTGCGCTTACGGATGTGACATCCAGCACCTGGCCATTGACAATGACCCAGATATCGTCCTTCTTGTTGTGCTTGGCTACATCTGCGGCGCTGAATTCCTTTGAAAGCGATGACGACTGGGCGGGAACACTCGTGGCAGCAGGCTGTGTAGGTGCAGATGAAGCAGCAGGCTTCGACTCGAGCTGTCCTACGAATGCACCAAGACGTCCGCCTGCCTTCTCTACGATGGCGCTAGTCGCCTGGAGGAGATAGGCAGCAGCTGAGTCGCCAGATACACGTCCGAAAACAACACATCCAAGCAGCGACGAACCACCAAGACGGTTGGCACCATGTACACCACCAGCAACCTCACCAGCAGCGAAGAGACCAGATATGGGTTTGCCGTCCTTGCCGATGACGCGCGACTCGGAGTCGATTTCCAAACCCCCCATGGTGTAGTGTAATACAGGGGTCATGATTGCGACGTTGAAGTAGTCGTTCATGCTCCACTCTCCTGATGAAAAGTACTTCTGGAGTTGAGCGACAGGTTGATATATCTTAATATATGGACGCTACCTTCTTGCCAAAGGGATCCTTCTTTGCCTTGACACACGCATTGTACGTGTCGAAAGTTTTCTTAAGATATTCGGGCTTGACGCCCATCTCTTTAGCAAGTGCCTCGCCGGAATCGAAACGCTTCATGAGACCACGACCGACATAGTGCTTGCAGTGCCATTCGATCTCGCTTGAAGCCTGTCCGTTCAGGATTAAGCGAATGGGATACTAAGGAGGATCATTGGGTAAATGGCAAAAAGAAACAAGCACATTCAAATACCTTGCCGTTCTCCCACATCTTGCCAGTGACGTAGTCACGATGTTGAAGCTCATCGACGAAACGGTCGCCGTTCTTGTCCAGAAGTAAACCACCAACACCACGAAGAGCCTCTGCAGCCAAAAACTTCACTTTTGCGTCGGGCTCGTTAGGGTCAACAAGACCCGTCGGGTGCACTTGCACTTTCTCAAGGTCGATCGCACTCGCACCAATAGCCATGGCAATCTTCTGACCATCACCAGTGCAGTGGTCGCCATTCGTCGTCGGGAGATCATAGTATTCGGGACGGTGCTTCTTCAGCAGAGAGTCACTGCCAGTGAAATCGGCAGCATAACCACCAGTAGCGAGGACGACGGGGCCGTATGCAGTTTCTGTCTTGCCATTCCGGACATACTCAACGCCCGAAACTGCGCCAGACTCGTCTTTGACGAGCTTGGTGACACGGGACTTCTTGTAAATCTTCACGCGGTCAGGCTGGCTTACTGCCAAATCCTCCAGGCGCTCCATTTGTGCGTAAGTCATAACCTGTCAGTGGAGAAATGCGGAGTTAGTACAAGTTTGACACTGAGGAACGGAGATTGCGACTACATACCATACCAGGGAATTGCGCATTCCCTCTGTGTGTGCGGGGCTGGCTGTGGCCTCCTAACCGCGCGACCTTTGAGAGGTCAAGGCCAAATTTGTCCTGTAGCCAGTTGACAGCATCGCCTGAGCGGCCAGTCAACACACGGATGAGGTCATCGCGAGCAAGTTCACGGGCCTAAAATACATTGGTATGTAGTCCGGGCAAAAATATGGCGTCACTCACAGATTTCTTCGTGTCCTCGAAGAAAATCTTTGCGTTATCTGGTATACCAGCCTCCTGCTGCGTCTGTGTACCAGCACCGTTGATACCAGAAGTGGCCTTGGTGGAGTTTCCACCCATGAATCTACGGAACTCCATCAATAATTGTTTCACTCTCAATGTGAATCCTCGTACCCTTGCTTGTCAAGTAGCAAGACATTAGCGCCACGCTCAAGAAGGGTGTGAGCTGCAGAGAGACCAGCAAGGCCACCTCCAACGACAATAACTTGTGACATTGCGATAATTGTTGAGAGTGTGCGGAGACGATGATGGTTGAGAGGGAGCAAGATAGGTAAGCCAGTCGGGGTAAGCGGTTCCGGGTCAAGTACCTGTAATTGCTAGCCAATCACAATGCGCAAGGTTTAAATTAAAATGCAGCATGTGATTGTTGCATTATGTCAGCTTTCGGGTATTAAAGAAAATGGAAATCACGGGCGGCCAACAAGGAACAAGACCTCCGTCAACCCTCCGTGGATTCTCCTTCCGGGAACCTATTCCCGGTGTCAAGCAAAATTATCAGTTGCACCAACCGTGCATGGGAATCATTTAAAAAATTTATTTACGCGTGATCTGTGGTGTACAGCAGTCATGCACTGCAAAAGACATCCGATGACAACCGCAGTCTATACATCAACTCCCTTGCTCAACCCTTCCGCCCTGACAAACTGATATAACTCCTGACAGCACCTTTCAACGACATCCGTCATGCTCATCCCTTTGTCTTTCTCAGGTTCGATTAAAACGAGACCTTTCACCTTGTTCGTCAGGCCCCCACTCTCAACATCACCACTCTCGAATATTTCGCCGTGTGCGTCCAGGTATGCAGGGAGTACGATCTTCTCCCAATAGTCAGAGGGGTCTACCCACGCGTCCCCCTCTTCAGTAAATTGCACTCCAGGAGAGTAGCCGCACAAGTCATGAGTGTTGTGGACCAAGAACGGAGGCGCGTGGAGTTAAGGGGAAATTAGACATGTCGACGTGGGATCCGGGAAGGTGGTGAAGAGGAGCAAAAGTCAATAATCATCGGAGCGAAATAGGAACGAAGATAGAGCGGAAATGCTGAAGGACATACTTGCTGTGATGTAAACCTGCCGCGCTTTTCTCCGGCCTTCCAATGTCTTGAGTGGAACACGGAGTAAGAAGCGCATATCTAGTTGCTCTATGACTTCCTATAACCGAGTCACATTGATTCCTCATTCTATCGAGGCATCAATGCTGACGCACCTGATTCCAATACAACAGAAACCCGTCGACCAAGCCCCACACTATATTGATGTGGTCACTCTCCTTGGCTTGATCTTGGATAACTCTGAAGCGCTCAGCCAGACGGTGTTGACACTCTGCTTCTATAGGTAAATCTGTCTGCTTGTTCAAATGGTCATGGCTTCGATGATCATCTGGTATGCTTCCTGTGTCTTTCACGTGCTTTAAAAAATTGGAAAGTCGTGGGTAGTCAATTGCATAATCTGGAGCATCCCAGTCCTGGTACCCGTGCTTTATGGGAAGCAGTTCCTCAGGCTGCACGTCCGCTCAGCGAAAAAGTACAATCTGTTTGAGCGTCGTGCCTTACTGGAGCAAAATCCTGCCACAGGTAAGTTAAAGCTGATATCCTTTGAGAAATTCACCGACATCCTGGTGCACAATGACACTATTTGGCAGTATATTCTTCAGATGCTTCGCAAGAGTGGTCTTTCCTGAGCAAGTGGCACCCCTTATCAATATTGTAGGGTAGTCAATTGGTAGTTCCTATGTGGATGTGAAGTGCTCACATACCCTAAGCCTACAAGGATAACCTTGGTCTGAACTTCGGCCATCTAAGCCACGACACCAGACAATTCAAAGACGGTGATGGATGTACACTATCAGCGATTCCGGCGCATCCGGCAAATTCCGGCCATGGTAAAGCTTTTATGTTCGGTCCTGGTCCGCACTGCGCAGAACTCCTCGTGGCATACGACCTTGGCCATCTCCCACTGCAATTATTAGGTTGTTGGAGAGAACAATATGCAATACGTATAGGGAATAAAGGTAATGTATACAATACTAATTCAGCTGTACAACTCGTTGAATGACCATTAATGCAAATATCGCAAATCTCATACCTGTCTCTCAGACTCTCTCTGCCCTCTTCTTAACATCTTCTGCACTCTCTGCAACTTTCTGAGCGCCTCCGCGTTTCGCCTCGTCTGTCTTTGACTGCCCCCAACTAAACCAGCTTTGGCCTGCGTCCTTGACTTCATCCGCGCGTTGTGTGAAAGCGTCCTTCGTCTCCTCAAACTTTTGTTCGGATGTCTTCCTGGCATCCGCTAGAGATTGCTCAGCTGTATTCTTGTACTGATTCAGTTTTGCTTGTGCTTCGCGTGCCGTCTGTCGTGCCTGTTGGGTCAGATCGTAGCGAGATTCGTCTACTTTTTGGAGGGATCCAGTCACTTTTTCTTTGGCTGAGGCCTACACGTAGTAGGTTAGACGACGCGGTCCACTTGAATGCTCAGACGACCGACCTTTGCAGCATCATAGCTCTCCTGAGCTTCTTTAAGGCTATCCTCAGCCCTCGCCTTCCCTGCCTCCACAACTTGCTTTATATCCCCCTGTGCTGCGCGCGCTGCCCGCTTCATGTCCTCCTCATCCCTGCGTTTTTTCTCCTGAAGACTAATTCCCCGGTCGCGGTTGTAGAAATAGTACATTCCCCCAAGTGCCGCAACAGCAGATGCGATGATGAGGCCATTGTTGTGTCCGCCACCATTGGTGGAAGGGCTAACCTTTGGATTGGGCGACGCTTGCCCCGGCGGAGACTGTGTTGCGTACGTCCTACGCGCCTGCATTCGCAGTTAGTTTTGAGAATCATGGAACACTGATCGACTCACGACAGGAAGGATGGCAGTCGGGACACGACCATGAACAATGCTGGAACGCAAATTGGGTGCTCGGTACATTGTGAAGGAAGCGATATAAATCAGTACAAGTGTGGTGAGTAGTGCACTTGGATGAACCGCATGCCTTTATATCCAACACCGGCTCCTAATGACGACAAACTCTTGTATGACGTCGATTAGTCACGTGTGCGCGCCCATCTCGACGCGTCCCTCGTCACACAGCTCTTCTTTCTATTACATAATGGTCTGACTAGGGGAGGCTATCAGCCAGCTGAGCTTCGGCGCTGATTTGCTGTAAACACCAGATGCTTATGTCTCATTAATCATTCCACGAACGCGTTCGATACTGCCCTTATACCTTTGTCGTATGTTTGCCAGGCACATGATCCACTCCCAATTATACTTACGATGTCATCGTATGTGAATCAAAACTCACCCCAGTTTTGACCCAGTCCCAGTTCTCTGATTTCTTGCTTGAGCTCCATTTGATCTATCATATATCGCAATACTTTCCCCCTCGTGCCCGAGTTCCTGCTGCGCAGTTCAAAGCAGCTCTGCGCTGCATAGTGCAGAAATAGACGGAACCATTCGCTCTATGTTTAAATGGAGCCGCAATGCGTTTATGTGTGTAGGGCATCGCCGCCTAGTCATGCCTCGATATTTATATAATGATCTGTGCTTTCTACGAGGACAAACATTACAGTGGCCCCTCGCTCCAGAGCAAATCAAATGTGAGAACTGAGAACCGAACAACTCAATTACAAGGATCCAGACCAAGGCACCCAGGTATCGATCATGCGCGCGGTGTACCGGGCATTCGGGCGAGATGTCCCAAAAATGACCGGCATACCCTTCGGACAATTGGCTTTCAACTCTGGACACACCAGATAGTGATAAAGATGTCATGGGCAGCTATGCGTAGGATGACTCGCACCGAGGACACTGCTTACAGCTTGATAGGTGTTTTTGATGTCAGTGTCACAATCGCCTGTAAAGGAGAGTGTAAGGGGCAGTTGCCATTGGAAGTGCACGGCTCGAGGAACGGAATCCCGCCGGCATTGCTTGCCCAAGTCGCCAGTTTCCAATAGGCACATGTTTTAAATGTACTTGAAATACAGGGCAGACCACGAGACGTGAAGGTCAAGGTGTTGCTTGTTGGGTGTGCTTCTTGATGTGGGGCATCTGGAGGCTGAAAATAGCACGACATGATGGCACCCAGAGTGCTTCATGTCCAGCCTAGAGAATCTAACGTGAAGCTTTTTGGTGTACAGACCCTGATATCACACAGTCCTTGTGTTCGCGATGAGTCCCGGAGATCCTACCCGATCATGGGCACATTGGAGCATGCGACAAAGCCTTGTGGCAATCATGCCGCCGTTATCAGCAACAACGACATCCGTCGCGAATCTTGCTGACCTCGTTCTTGTCGATCAAGAGAGCCACACTTATTACGCCTACCACATCAAAGATCACAGACCAAGGTCTTTGTAACGCGGCGTGATTGGGGCGATCGTCCATGGTGCAGAAGGGGTGAAGAAACATTTCTTGAAGGTATTTTTGGACGTGTGAGCAAAGAATAAATAATTTCTTCAAATGATCTTTTATCAGTAAGACATAAATAAACACATTCGCAACTGAGACAAATCCGGATAGTTATGCAAATAGACGTACCACACCTCCTTGAGCATATCAAAGCTCCCTGTAAATGGGCAGGTCTTCTCTCTTATCGTAAATGTCATATTTTGGCAAGGTTCCTGCGGCCTGCAATTCTTTGGCCACTTTCTCTGCACCTTCAAACACCCGGAGGAAATTGCCCCCAGTGAGCCCAGCTAGTTCTTGCCTGCTCCATCCACGTTGGTACAACTCAGCGATCTTAGAAGTTAGAACAATCAGTCATCGCTTAATGGGAGAAAGATATCACGTACAAGAGCAGGATACTTTGAAACGTCCTCAAGTCCTTTTGGAGTAACTTGAATCCCATCATAGTCGCTCCCGATCCCGACGCTGTGACAACTATTAGATCGGCAGCCGAGCGAGTACCCGTCATAACTCACTGTTTCACTCCAGCAACTTTTGCGATATGCTCAACGTGATCAGCGACGGCTTCAACATCAGCCTCGCCGTCGGCAGCAACAAATGGGCCATTGAAGTTGACCTATGCAACCATTAAAATTAGTGAATTGATGAATTTTATGGACAGACCATGACAACGGCATCTCTTTGCCCTTCGCCGAAACCGACGAGACTGAGCACTTCGTCAGGCACATTGCGGGCAACATCGTGAATGGCCCTGGCAGATGAATGGGACCAGATGACGGGTGCCTTAGAATGCAGCAGGGCTTGCGTTGCAGTCATGTCAGAAGTGTGAGATAGATCGACAAGCATTCCAAGTCTGTTCATCTCCTCCACGAGTCTGAAGCCAAGAGGGCTGAGGCCGTAGTGCCGTGGGACACTCGGTATCAACATACCGCAGGAATCGGCGAAAGCGTTGTGACAACTGTGGGTCAGAGTGACGTAGCGAACCCCAAGCTCGTAGTACTGGCGGAGGACGGCAATAGAGTTTCCGAGTTGATGGGCACTGAGATGACTTTAGAGGGATGGAAGGAGTCAGTGAAGTCAGTGGCGCTCACCCCTCAACACCTAGGATGCTCGCAATTTTCCGGTCTCTTATTGCTAATTTGATGCCACTTGCGCTGACAGCGTAAGCAAAGTCCTGCACCAGACATCAGTCAGCATTACTAACATAAAGGTATGTGAAACTCACATTAGGATACTTCAATATCAGGCCCTTCGCGACGTCGATTTGCTCGAGCGTATCTCTATCATTACGTGCAGTCAGCGAGATGCATTGAGTTCAAAAAGGAACATCCAGACCGGACGCGCCAGGTAGCCTTCACGAAAGAGGCGCCCTCATCTTCAGGGCTTGCACAGCTCACATATACGGACCTGATGAAAGTCAGTTTATGGTAGAATACAAGGATACCGCTGTATACCAAAAGAATCCTCCGACTTTCCCTTCCCTTAGACGTGGAATATCCACATGCATGGGCATTTGTCCGTCAAGAGGAACATCGGTGACGTTGTTGCGCCAGCCGAAGCGAGCAACCATAGGAAGATCTCAAAAGCGCACTGTTAAGAGGATTGATAGTTCATATTCGGAAGGGAATATACCAATGTGCCCATCCTGTATATTCCATCAGCGAGGAATGAGCCGAAGATATGGGTCAAGAGGCATACGATGACCGGAGCAGTGTCGAGCACACGCTGTGCTGCAAGCTTAGGATCCTGTGGTAGCTTTCCCGACAGTCCCATATCGCTTACAAAGCTTGGGTCGACCAGTGCGACGACTGCAACAACGATGAATACAACAGCCACCACAGACCATACAAGGGCGCGGTTGCGAAGTGTGCGAGAGTCCCGCTGCACTGTCTCATCTTCGGCGCTTGGAATTAGAGGTTCGTTTTCACTGCTCATCGTCGTAGACACCGTACTAAGAGCGACTCGCTCCTATTACAGACTTGAACTCTTTACATAATATTTACATAAGATCATGTGACGGTCTAATTTTACAAGCGGTGGCGTGGTCAAATTCAAACTTGATTCAAAGTTCGAATGTTCATGCTACTAGCCAAGTACATACTGTGGTGGTCTTCGCTTGTGCACGCTCATGGGGCTCACTCGCAACCAGTAAGTGCAATGACCGTTGAGTAATTCCGCTAACACCCATGGTTGCTATCAGGACTTTCTATATTTCAGTACCAACCTCGTGTCTCAACATCACGTTCACTTTTTGTTTCCATGTCTCACCCAATGGCAGTTTGGTAACTTGGTAGTGATGCGGAAGCTACTAGTGTGTTCATGGCTTCCACATCATTATCAAGCAGCCAATGTGGGCCGTAACTGCTGCGTGTCTCTCGATACATCAATCCTCAGGCCTCATCGATTACATGCCTTCTTTCTCGATGATGAGCATGTGATCGTCGAGATACCGTGACCGTTGTCGGCTTATGTAGGATCTGGGAGGATTGGGGCAGCCTTTCACACAAATCGCGCACGTGAGTGAAGGTTCACTTGACTTTGCCACGCTGCTGTTGATGTCGCCGTGTTTGGAGAGGAATCTTTGCCCATAACAATCTGGAGATTAATCGAGCATAAATAATATCGGTGCTGATGTTGTTCTATGCCTTCTCTCTAAGAAACAACGCACGACCACATATAAGTGTACTTGTCATATTGATCAATGAAATGTTGTCTGGGAATCTGGCGGCCCTCATCACCAGTCGCATCGAAAACGTCCTCACGGCGCTCCAACTGTGAAATTCTCGAGACGTTTGTCGTGTCTACATGTACATGTGGTAGTGCGGCATAGCCAGAATCTAGTGAGTGCAGAGGGGAATTGACTCGGATGTCAACGCGAGAATAACGTGGATAATACCTCCAATTGCAAATGCTTGGTCTCTGCCACTGCCAGATGTTAGAAAGGCATGACCATCATCTGTCAAAACTTCGTCAACGATCTGAGATGAGACTTGCCTGCCCAGAAAGCTGGAACTTCTTCTCAAGGTCGCCAATCTGGTTCCTAGAGATGTCAGCTTGATGTCATGTTCACAACGTCGGCAGTTGCCGGAGCCTGCAGCATTTTCTAAGTTCTTGCTATCTACTACTGTTGAACTTGTGCCAAGTTGTGACGTCCTACTTTTGAGCCCTCCCCGAGGCCCTTAGACACAAAGCTTGAAGCGCTGACGCCTAAGCTTTTCATCATCAGAATTTTTGGACAAGAAATTTCATCGTCGCTTGTTTATCATCCCCTGTGTACACGCCAGTCCAAGCCCCCGAATCAGAAATTCTGCATCTTGTCCAGTTGCCGTTGAGTTACAGGATTCGGGCGCCGTACTACCTGCTGTGTGTCTCAATGAATGGCCAGCTCACTATCGTGTTGTATATATGGGCAATTCCTGTCTTCTTCAGGTTCATCCCACCGAGTCGAAAGGCTTCCATGGCTTGGGACCACTCGGCCAATCAGATGACCCATCATAAAGGCGTACAACTTCCTATCTGAGTAGCACACACTGCGGCACTTGGGACTTTTGGACTTCCCATTGGGTATCACCAGCAGGTGTTCACACTGTCATAGACAATGTGAAGTGTTCATGTACGTACTATGTTCCCATTTGTAACATTGCTACACCCATGATCTCCACCGAAGTGCCACAAAGGTCCATGATCTCCGTCCGGAACCATCCGCCAGTGATTGATTGGTTTGAGCTGTTCTATTGATAGGCACTCCTGAACTATCAAGCCTTGAGGAACACACGACCGACTTATATATACCTGGGATTTAGGGTGCCCTTCGAAAACGCCTCTGGCAAACCCTCCATTTCTCTCTATTCACGATGGCCGAGTCTCTGGCGCAGATGTATATCACCGGCATCTGGCTGGAGGCGATCTTGTATGGTACGTAGCTAACGAATTTCTATTGTATCGCCAACACAATTGCTTCTCATCCAGGTATCAAGTGCGCTCTGCCATAGCACACGGGGTTGTTTCTGATGGAGATTGTAGCTGCGTCTTATTCTGCATTTGCCTTTTCATCCTGCTAGGCCACCACGGAGCATCTCGAAAGTGAGTGGAAGCCTACATCTTTCCAAACAAAAGTACAACTATGAAATGATGTCTAGAACGCTCCTGTTTTCGAGCGTTGTCCAATTTTCGTTGGCTACAGCACATGTTATCATAAGCTTGCTGGAGTTGATGGCTGCTTTCACAACTTCAGCCAGCGCTGCTGATAGCTACTTCGCCGAGCCTGGTGGCAACGAACTATTCGTCGGTGGCTTCTTTGTATATATTGTCAATGTCAGTGGCTAAGCATCAACATCTCATCAACATCTGGAAAGTCGTTTGACTGATACCTATCGTTCCTAGACATTCGCTCAAGAACTACTCCTAGTAAGTTTCGGTATCACATGCTCAATCACAACACAGAGATGAATGTTTGCCTTTCAGATTTGGAGACTATACGTGATCTGGGGTCGCAACTTCAAGATTTGTATCATACCGGTACGCTATCTTTATCGTGTCTCTGTGACATTCGTATTGATGCCCTACCTATAGTTGATTCTCTGGATGCTTCACTGCAGTAAGCTAGATGTGTAAGACAAGGAGCAATCTGTAGTGACACTTTGTCAGGTATAGCATCGATCGCCGTTTCTGGCTTTATACCCGCAACAGCCACGCCGCTCACGCGAAATGTCCATTCATACGGACTCGCCGGGTGGGGCCTCGAGACTGGTGTCAATCTTCTTGCATCAGGCGGTATAGCCTACCGTTTATGGCGTGCGGGACGCCGCTCGGCTATTCTCACAGGAGGACTCAACTATAAGGCTAGCTTCCTCATCATTATCGAATGTGGGGCCCTTATCACAACATGTACCGCAATCATGTTCGCCCTCTATGCAGCAAACAAACCAGAAGGACTCGTTGGGGTCGGAGCGGCTACTCAAATTGCGGTGAGTGCAGAGTAGGCTATGCATGACGTGTCGTTTGATTTTTTCCCTCTCCATAGACTATCTCGCCGTTACTCATAATCGCGCGGGTGGGATTCGCTATGTCCAAGAGAAAGACGGTTTCGACAGCGGCTACCCTTTCTACCTTCCCGAATCCCTTGCATGTTAATGTTAAGAGGACACTGGATACATACGAGGATTACCCACTCGATGGTATTTCAACTGGGGGAAGTGGACCAAAAGACAAGAAAGAAACGAAGATAGCGATCGCAGCTTGAGTTGTTGTGTACGTGACATCAGTGACGTTTGGTTCGTGCATTTGCATTAGGCCTTCAGTCGCAGATATCGCAGAAAAGGCAATTTAGACAGAGACATTGATATTGCCATAACCTACTACGAGTTCAAAATAAACCTATGTTTGATTGAGATTATAGTGCTGTAGTGAGGAACTGCAGTACAATGTATTTCCGATTGCGCTGCTCACACGCCGTCTCTGTGAGTTGATCGCCTGAAACTTAGCAGTTCCAGCGACGGATGAAAGTAGATCGATATTCTCTGACTGGAAAGGGGTGTGTGAAGTGGGAACCAGAGGAATTGGATAATCGGATAATCGACGTGAACTGTTGTCAAGAGTAGCACCGCATCGTGCACGCTTGCGTGAAGAAAGCTTTACCATCCGAAGAACTGAACTTTCAGAGTATGGGAGCAATGAGATAGGTGTCCCGAGGGCTCAGTGCCTCGTAAGTTTTAACCGATATGGTTCAAAGAGTTCTGGAGAAAAGTCACATCTTGCTGGATGGGCAGGCCCTTGGGATAGGCGTTGTCGCTAGGTTTATGTCGGGCGCTTGGATGCCGTTGAACATAAAAGCAAGTAACGAGCCAAGTCGACCAGCAACCTTCAAGATGCTAGAGTGAGGCCAACATATAACTGATGCTGAAAATCCAGCTGAGTCCTGACGCAATGATATCTTGTAGGGAGAAAAAGTTCGGACGGCGTTGTAAGCCTGACGTCAGGCTTACCACGTGACAGTGCTCACCTCTTGCTGATTGGACGCCGACTGTTTGTCCAGCCAGTATTTGGACTGATGCACATTGACTCGTATATATAACTCGACCTAGCTCGACACATGTACATACTCGCATTTTATCTTCTTACCGCCTTGTCAATCATACGCTCTTCCACGTTATCGTCTGTCTGTTAGTGTTGCCGTCGACGTGACGGCCTTTCCAGGCGTCGACTCTATGAGGTGAATGCTAATATGATATATGAATCTTTCGCAGTAGAGACATGATTAGAACCTACAGTAATATGAAAGGCAGTGTACTGCGGGATGGAGCAATGTCAGGTCAACACTGCGTGCACAGAGGCAATTGAATACGGAAAACAGGTCCAGTGAAGACAGGAACCAGAGCGGTGTATGTCATGAGCATGCCGTATGTGGAAAGACAGTCAACCCTGTGACACTGGGAGATGATGCTTGCGCGCTTTAGCTGCACAGCCCATGCCACTGTACAGTGTATACAAGCTATAGAATAAATGAGGGAAGAACTTGACATAAACGCTCACTGTGCGCCCTACTATTCGGCTGTCGCTGCTATCCTCGTAAGTGATAATTTTGGAATTGTATGGATGAAAGCTGAGACGGCGCTGCGGTCGGTGATTAACTATCTAGAGTATGTCTTCACCCCCCGCTAGGAAGGAAATAACGCCTCCGAGTCTCCAGAAATTTGAAGGGCACACCTATGGAGTCACGGGCGCCATACACTTACCAGGCGGACAGCGAATGATCACTTGTCCGTACCACGGCTCGCTCCGAGAATGGAACTTGGAGGCGGCCATTCACTCAGCTACTACTAGTAGGAGCCAGTGCGGACAACCTCTTTGGTACAACCCATTCCCTCCGTCCTTGCAAGCGATGACATCACAGCCGTCGACGGAACCATTATTTATCATGAATCTGATTCCGCCTCCAGAACAATGTTCGTCTTTCTCTCCAACATTTCATTGTAACCTCTGATCTTCAAGTTGCTCCAGCTGAATGCGCGTGGACTGAGGATGGCAAACGGTGTGGTCATCCCATTTTGAATGCCAAGCGCAAACTTGGCATGCATCTTCGCGACTTTCACGGCGTACAAGGAAACGACAAGAAAAGCCTCGTGTGCTTCTGGCAGGGTTGTAGTCGAAAGATGCAAAGAGGCGCCATTGGGCGTCACATAATCAGCTGCCACTTGAAAACTCGATTCACTTGCAAGAATTGTCTCAAGACGTATTCTCGCAGCGACGCCATGAAGAAGCATGCCAAGGACTGCCAAGCCGCATAGGCTTAACCGCTAACGACCAATATCCCATTTTCGCGTTTGTTATCGTACTCTTTCTTTCGGTGACTAACACCAATCATTTTATCCTAATGTGATGTTTCCTTATGCATAGATTCACCGCTGGTGCAGACCACAACCTCAAACTGTATGAAACCTTGTATACGTAGTATATCATGTCATCGACACTCCTTTAATGATGTATCTAGTATACATCTTGACTCTTTTAAGGCGACGATAAAACTCCTCCATTGGCTCTTTGCTGGTCAAAGTAGAAGCGATGACGGGCGAACAGACCGATGATGGCTTTAGACGTGCTTCCAAGTGCTTTCTCTCCAAGAATCGTGATCACCCAAATCGCAAACGGATCAACTTTAGGGGAATTCATAGTACTGTTGTATGCGGACAACATTTATAAAAGTGGATGTGGAAGGCCGTCACGTCGACGGCAACACTAGACAGTCAGAAGTCTAAGAGCGTATGATTGATGGTACGGAAAGAGAAGAAATAATATGATCTTGAGATCTAATGTATATGCGTCGAGGCTCGAGCTATATATACGGGTCAGTGACTCAGGCCGCCAACTTGCTGTCAACTTGCCACTCGCAAGGTCATCGCTAAATGGACGGGTCATACCAAGGGTATATCCTCTGTGCGCTGGAGGCGAGATGGGATGCGAGTGGTGAGCGGATCTTCTGATGGGACTGCAAGGCAATGGGACGTGGAGAACGGAGAGACAGTCCTCCGAGCAATTGAGACCGGACACCAACAGGTATATGCAGTCGTGTACTCACCAGACATGACGATGATTGCTACTGCTGGATACGACGAATTCATCAAAATCTGGTGTGCAAAGACATGTAAGCTGGTGACGACTCTCGAAGGACACAACCGTCATATAGAATGCCTGGCTTGGAACGAGAAACTTATCTCCGGGTCACAAGACAGCTCGATTAGGATATGGAACACCCAAACATGGAAGCAGATCTCTGTGCTCGACGAACACACTTCCTTCGTCTATAACATTGCCATATCTCCAAATGGTCGCATCCTTGCAAGCGCATCGGTCGACAAGACAGTTCAATTATGGAACCTCGACAATGGCAAGCCCATCAGGTCTCCCCTCCAACGCTCGGATCAAGTGAACTGCGTATCGTTTTCGCCAGATGGAAAGATACTGGCGACTGGTTGCGACGACAACAACGCGTATACGTGGGATGTTGCTGTCATTGTAAGAGAAGCTGGCCTCGACGACCTTCTTTCAGATCCAAAGGTGAGTACTCACAAATCCATCTCATTTCACTTGAACATATACTATGTTTAGGATGATGTCACGCGACGCCCGGTCCCGCGACGCACGCCTGCCCATCCTCTGCCCCGAGTTTTTTTCGACGTCCCATCAGATCGTTCTAATGCACGTTATATATCAGTATCACTGAGTTTTGTTCTGACCTCCGTTGTCTCAGTTCTCTGCACGAAGCCCAACCTCCTCAGCACCGCAAGGAAGCACGCTTTTTGCTCGCTTATTCCACCCCAGCCCCTCTAATGCCCATAATACGTCACCGTTTTCTGCTCTCGACCGGGCTCGAACCCTTTTGGTATGGCGCAGACCAAGTGATGAAGAAACTGAGTTACACGCGCGTCGCCCTACACTTGTCGAGGTCCCGTATGCAAGGGGAAAACGTGTATGTTTTTCTCCTTCTCCATCGTTCAGTTCTACCTAACAGCACGCAGAGAAACGCTTCAGCAAGGGAAAAACGATCAAGTACTGCGAGTAGCTCACGGCCCAAGACCAAACTCAAATCCAGTCCTATGACTCAGACCCAACCATCTTCCCAACCTCAAGCTGTTTCCTCGTCGTTAACCACACCTGCTGTCCCCACTACTTCCGCAGCCACAACATCGTCTATCTCACGCCCAGACCTAACTATACGACAGGCTGGGTGCTGGACTCGCTTCTGGCTCTGTATTGGTTGTCTGTCTCCCGAATACCCGGATGGGCACCATTAGTCTATCCATTCTTCAAACCATAACTTATCTCATACCTATACCAGTTTATTTTGTACTAACCTCTGTGCTCCGCCTACTGATGATCCTCGCTCCGTCACATCACATGTGTTTTCGGTCTGTTCTTTTTGTACGATTCCGTCTTCACTGCCTCAGTGCACCCATATACCATCAAGTGTTCTATGTAGCTACTATGTGTATCATAAATCGTCGTTTGCCGTGCTTTATACTGCTCCTTTCAAATTGCTTGGCGGACTGAAATGCTCACTAGTACCGTGATGAGTACGAGGTATGCTACAGGACGTGCTTGTTTTTGAAAATTCTCAACACCGCTGTTCTTCTTCAGGTCCATACAGAATGGCCATGCCGCCGTTTCCGAGTAGAAAAAAACCGTGAGCGGTTGAGGCTTTGATGCAAATTTGATGCCTCACTGACGATCTCAGCACACCTTTTATTTGTCTAGAGCATCAGTGAAACCTTTCAGTTGCGTCCGAGCTAGGTACAAATTCGGATCACGAATCCAATAGTTTGTGATAGGAATTCAAGTAGTTGAACGTGCTTTTCAGAGCCGAGATTCATCCATTGGAAAGTGATGAATACCATCATCGACGAGGAGAAGATATCCTAAACTGCACTGTTGGTAGATACACCCCAACATCAAGTTTCCAAGTTATTGAGTTGCCCAAGGAAATCAGGGACTGAAAAGGGACTCGACATGACTCCACAGCATAGTAATTATGTTACAGTACATATTAAAGAATTGTTAGTCTAAAGCTAGAACCCTCTTTTCCTCCAAACATTGATCGAACTTCCAAATAAGTCACTGTCAGCAAATTATCCACCATATTATGCAAGGCCGGGTTTGCTTCTGCCTATCGACAGTAAATTTCTGAACCAGAGGGACGCGAATTTCATAGGCCTTATAAAAGACACTTGTCAATTTTCTTTTAAAAAATATGGGGTATATGAAGACTACATACCTTTTGATGCGGCTAGAGTTAGGTAAGGTTTGAAGTTAGAAGAATATCGCGTAAACGGCATCAGAAGGTCTACCTACCTCCCGGCCATTTCAGTCTCTCCCGCGATAGTGGTGCTTTCTATTGCAAGGTAGCTGGCGACTCCCATCGCCTCTGGCCGATCCACGGGGTTCCAAGACCAGCATCTGTTGATGAAGCCCCAGTGACCGACAAGAATGTTGTCACGGCGTGCAGGAGTCGCTTGTTTCGACAGCTGAATGATGATGTATTGTGAGGTTTTCCCATTCCATGGGATAACCCCTGAGACGATCTGAGAAGTAAAAGCTTAGAATAGAGCTGCAGAAAAACACAGAAGTCGCACAAAGAACATAACACTACCGAAAGAATACACATCACTCTTGAAATTCGGTCGTGTGACGGTGCTACCCGATTGGCCAACTCCCATGACTTCAGGCGCACGCCATCGAGGATTGAAGTTGCGGCCTGCAGTCGTCGAATTCCACTGCAACTCTTTGTCCCCTGCGACTGTTGCGAGACCAAAATCTGTGAGACGTGGGTGCCCCGAACTATCTATGAGCACATTCCCCTGATGCTTTTGAATGAGTGGAACATCCCACAAAGAGACGGCCGGACATACAGGATGAAGGTCTCCGTGAACAACTTTATTGGAGTGAACTACGTAGTAACAGGGATCAAGAACGAAACAACGAAACAATATAAATCTACGAACGATATGCAAGGCCATCAGCGACGCCCTTAGCCTAGTACCATGGGGATTGATAAGTACTTGGCGAGCTCAAACATTGTGAATGAGACTTACTAATGTAACTTTAGCGGATGCGGAAATTGTACCTCGCTCCTCGAGGTATTCATACAATGTCCCAGACGACATCCATTCGGAAACGAGAGCCGGAAATGAAGACTCATTGACGTTTGCAAAACCAAGTAGCGGCACGATAGTCGAGTCTCGCAGTCCAACCCACACCTTAAGTTCTCGACGTATTCCCTATATATACACCATGAGCGAAGTGCGATAGTCGAGTCGGGGCATTCTGGTTCAGAAACTGACCCTGTCAATTTTGTCCTTAGCTCTTCCAGCATGAGGAGCCATGCTGAATATCTTCACTGCGACCTGCCAATGGCCATCAGATGGACGATAATTCGGGCAAGCTGGTCAAACAAACCTCCACAGTGCCTTCGCCGGACTTGATGGTACACTGATAAACCGAGCCAAAGGCACCAGAAGCACATGGCGATTTTCCCTGCAACATCTTAGAAATTTGAGACGTGAAGTCGCAAAAGGTATCGCTACAGAACATGAACATCGAAGGGCCAAGGCACATTATGGGACAACACTCACTTTTCGGGCACACCTTCCATCGTGATTGGACTTACTTTGCAGGAAGCGGGTTCCAGGAAGAAAAGCAGAGTAATTTTGTGGTGTGATCTTATCAAGTTGTGCGAGGCTCTCGAGTCTCGCTGGTGATTATAAGAAGACCTGGTATGCTGTACAGCTGTAGTGGCAGACCATTCTCGGATCCGGGGTACTAGAGGCATTAATCATATCGCCTGGAGACACGGAACATGATCATGATCGAAGCATCGATAATCCGAAGAGAATCTAAAGGAGAATGGGGAGGTGAGAGAGTGTCGTAACAGAAGTTCGCTCAAGCGCGTGGGCCAGTGGCACAGCGGCTGTGCGGTGACTAGCGCGCGCTCATCGTAGGCCGCGACATGCGGATGTCTATGGCCGTGTACCCAATTTTGAGTCCAGGGATAGATAAGCTGCGTCCAGATTCGTCTATCGCAATCTATATCGAAGGTCAGACAAACAGTGGTTGCCACTGGTTGGCCTGGGACTGAGCGTTAGCTTGGTTCGAACGCTGGCGAGATTGTCGCCGGGTGGGCGGGAAAACTAGACATGCGAGTTGATTGAATGACCATAACGATACTATGCTGTAGTACTAGCTGTAGGCTTGTAGCGGGTATTCGTGTACGGGTATTCGAATATATAACAAAGGCACGAGGCAATTATTATGATGAGATTGCATTAATCCTGGGAGTGGAGAGGTGGGCGAAAATATGCGAGCGAGATACTTGTGAAAACGAGCGAGCGGGCTGTATGATGCAGCGACAAAGAAAACCGAGAGGAAGATGAAAATGCAGCCTGTGGTGCCGATTCCTAATTCAGGTTCCTCCAGGAACCGGCATCTCACATAGAACCATAAAGTAGCGCGCGCTACATAATGGCGGTGGCCGCTGTGCTGGGGGTTCATGCTAGTACCCTGTTATCAGTTGAACCTTACTCGACTTCGAACAGCTTTAAACGGCCCCTGAGCCAACAAAGTACATGGTCCGAGTAAGCACTGAACTTGCGCTCTTGCTTTGAGTACTGCCAAGCTCAGGACTTACAGTGACATTTGCGTGACTGCCGACTTCAACGGTGTGGGGCTGTGTGGTGTGTTGATTGCACTGGAAGGGATAGTATCATAGTAGCGCTCTTACGAGACCCGTCCTTCAGGCCTTCAAGCTTCAGGCGCGACACTCATGACGTAAGTGTGTTTAGCAGCTCAGGAAGGAACCGAGGAAGGTCCGAGTGATAAATCGTTAATACCTGATCAAGAACTCACCGTGAAAACAAGCTTGCTTCACTTCCTAGACCTGCAAATCAGCCCTACCCATGACGGAACCTGCGCCTAAACAGTGAGTCGTCTCCCATAACGTCTCTCGGCTCTTCATCATGATGATCATATTTTGCAGCGATATCGCTAGCGACTTCACTGTGACATCTCAAATTTCTGAGAAGTTGAAGCGCGCACGTCCATGTGCATCTGGATCCTTTGGCGACGTATATCATTTCACCATCAAGACAAGCAAAGACACAATGGAGGTTTGTCTTACCAACTTGTCTGAGCTCATCAACCACCATATCTATCAGGTCGCAGTGAAGGTGCTCAAGGTTGATCCTGGGAGAGCTATAGAGAAAATAGAGAAGGTCAGTTATATCTAGGTGGAGTGTGACGACTCAAATCACACTCTGCTCAATGGTCTATGTAGGCGATGCGTCGGGAACTCGACGTATGGCTTAGACTGTCAAAATATCCAACTATCGTGCCGCTACTTGACATCGCACATGTCGGGTCTCAATTGCCAGCTCTCATTTCTCAATGGATGCCCTCTGGGACATTATATACGTACCTCGAGCACGGCACACTTACCGCTTCCGCTAAAGTTGAATTGGCGAGTCTCTTGTTCCCAATCACATTCGCCAAGCATTGATCGTTTTATGCTACAAGGTCATGGGCATCGCTGAAGGCTTGGGGCATCGTTCGTATATTTCTATCCTATTGATTTTTTTGTTCTTGATGTCTATTCAGTTCACTCGGAGAATGTTGTCCACGGAGACCTTCATCCCGTATGTACGGTCGTCTGTGGATGTTGCACTCTTTCATAGGCCTCAGGGAAATGTGCTCATAGATGACTTGGGGCGTCCGCGTCTCATAGATTTCGGTCTCGCAACAGTCGTAGGAGACCCAGATTTGCAGTGGAGTCCTTCGACCGTATGTTATAACTTCAATCCTCAATGGCGGGCGCCTGAGGTCATCGGAATCAATGGTGACCCTGAACTACCGGCTTTCAAGAGCGATATATATTCTTTTGGCGGTGTTATGCTCTTTGTGCGATCTCGTTGTCCTTCTTTTGGCTTCAACCTAAGCTTTTCCCTCTCAGGTGGTCTCGGGGGATATGCCATGGAAGCATAAGGGGGCATTTCAAATTGTCGCTGGGCTGGCGGAACGAACCAACCCTGCCAGTGCACATCCCAACAATATTCTAGACGATCACTGGGTCTTGATTCAGAAATGCTGGTCTTGGAACCCATGGGATCGCCCGAGGGCTGTGGAAGTGCTTGGATGTATCTATCAGTTTTGTATCACCCATTAGTCCGCTTCACTTACTGAAACCCACTAGCCATACGCATGACGGGACTTGCAATTGAAGAGTGAGTCTTCTTCCATCCTGTGCCTTCATCCTTCGTCATACTTTGCAGCAATACCCTAACCGACTTCACGTCTCAAATTTTTGACGCGTTGAAGCTCGGACGTCCATGTGCATCTAAATCATTTGGCGCAGTTTATCGGTGCACTATCAATACCAGCGAAGGCACAATGGAGGTTTGTTTGTATTACTTGTCCGAGTTTATCAACCATCCAACCAACCATCCAACTAATATCTATCAGGTCGCAGTGAAGGTGCTCAAGATTGATCCTGGGAGAGCTATGGAGAAAATTGAGAAGGTCAGTCACATCTAACTGGAGTGTGACGACTCAAAATCACACTTTGCTCAATGGCCCATGTAGGCAATGCGTCGGGAACTCAAGGTGTGGCTTAGACTGTCAAAACACCCAACTATCGTGCCACTACTTGGCATCGCATACGTCGATTCTCAATTGCCGGCTCTCATTTCGCAGTGGATGCCCTCTGGGACATTATATATGTACATCAAGCAAAATTCACTTAACGCTTTCGCTAAAGTTGAATTGGCGAGTCTCTTGTTCACCAATCGTGTTCACCAAGCATTGATTGATTTTATGCTACAAGGTCATGGGCGTCGCTGAGGGCCTGGGGCATCGTTCGTATATCCCTATCCTGTTGTTATTTTTGTTATTGATGCCTATTCAGTTCACTCGGAGAATGTTGTTCACGGAGACCTTCATCCCGTATGTACGGTCGTCTCTGTGGATGTTGCACTCATTCACAAGCCTCAGGGGAATGTCCTCGTAGATGGTTCAGGGCATCCACGTCTCACAGATTTCGGTCTCGCAACAGTGGCAGGGGACGCTGAGTCGCAGTGGGGTACGACAACTGCGGCAAGCGAACTCAATTTTCGATGGCGTGCACCTGAAGTCATTGGAATCGACTGTGCCCCTGGAAGACCGACTTTTGATAGCGATATCTATTCTTTTGGTGGTGTCATGTTCCTTGTGCGATCTCTGTGTTTTTCGCAGCTCTTTTCTAAGTCTTTTCTCTCAGATCGTCTCAGGGATTATACCATGGAGAGAGAGGAAAAACTCATTTCATATCATGTGCGAGCTATCGCAAAGAGCGACTCCTGCACGTCCCGACAACATTCTTGACGATCACTGGAACTTGATTCAAAAATGCTGGTCTTGGGACCCCGTGGGTCGCCCAAAGGCAACGGAAGTTCTTCAATACATCAATCAATTTGCTCAATGTCAGGTGAATAGCTTGTGGTTGGCGCGGTTTGGTTTCAATACTTATAAACTATACTGAGATTATGACAACAAGTACAATTCGGTCTTCCTCGCCAATGTCACCAAGCCAAGCCGCTTCCCCGACTTCTCTAACACGTCATATCTTCTCTTCGGTCTCAACGCTGGTGAGTACCTACTGGCGCATCGTCTCATGCTTACTCATCCTTCCATGCGAGAAGTCACTTTCGGAACCTTTCAATGTTTTGATTTTCGGGGAGACTGGAGCAGGCAAAAGTTCAGTTATTGATCTGATTTTGGGACGAGATGCTGCAAAGACGTCGCCAGACCAAGAAACCTCCACGCTCGTGCATACCTACCACGAAGTCAGTCTCGGAACCCACCGTTTCAAACTTTGGGAAGTTCCGTCCATCAAATCAATGGATTTTTTCCAGACCTTATTTTCGAAATGGCGCCTGAAAAAGTCATACAAGAGACTGTGCAAATCTGATGGAGTATATCTTCTCTTGTATTGTATGAGGGGATCAAGGACCCAGAGGGTACTGGTCAGGAATTACAAATCATTTACTGATATCGTCGGCTCGACCGCCGGGCCAGGCCGCATACCAGTTGCCGCTGTGGTCACCTCCTTGGAAGATCATCCCCAGAACATGGATCAATGGTGGACGAGTAACAAGGACAATCTGGAACATCTCGGGATGCAGTTCTCCGCACACGCTTGTATCACTTCCCTCCCTAATGATCCAAAAGCATCACCCGCCATGCAAGCACGTCGACAGCGGTCAGAGGATGTTATCCGCAGCCTCCTCTATCAGTCCTATCAAGCGGGTAGTACTCCTGTCAGCGCCAATATAGTATCCGCTTCTTGAAATAATTATGGTTCTCGAATGTTAGCCTCTGTGATGATACTCCAGCTTATATACTTGCCATATACTTACCATTGCATGCAGCAATGAATCACGAATGGTCGTTTGTACTATTGAATTGCCAACCTACAACCTAACCATCGCAGCGCCGCGATCAGGCATTTGACCAGAGTTTGACAATGCACAGGTTCGTGTCATTCTTGCTACAATTGTAGTGCTCTCCCCTCCCCTGCAGTACTGCATCCTGATGCATGCATGATGTGTCCTATGTGATGCATCCCTCTTGCTGATGCATTCCTCACTGACCCAATGATATTTCTAGGTGTATATAGAGTACATATGTCATAAAAATATGCTAACTGTAGCAAGATCCTCCTCTATATACCAATACTTCCTCCTGCTTGTGGCATGGGTGTATATTTTCGCAATTTTGATCATCACTGACGTCCTCTGATGCCTTGTCAGATATTCTGTTCTAATTGGCATTGATTTCTGACGAAGGGCCATTTACGTTTGTAAGTTCCAGTCTTCCATAAATCCTTAGAGCAATGATCTAGAGTCCCACACTTGTAGCATATACTCATAACTTGCTCGGTGGTTGAACTGTGGACAGGTTACCGTATAACAGTTCTCCCCAACATCGACTCGGAGGTGAAATATGACTCAATTGGCAACTCGAAGAAGGCGTTGACCAGTCCTCGCTAGCTCGAGCTCAAATGTGGTAGAGTGGTTTACATTATGAAGAATCCGTAATCTTGGCAGTGCCCGAGCCCGATACTTATGTAAGTTGGCTGAGTGAATAGGGAATTGGAATCATATCACTTGACGTGTTGTAATCACGTGTTGAATACTATGTAAGCGCTGGAGCCTGGCAGCCCTAATGCCGCATCTGAGCTCATCAATATTTGCAGCCGTGACCTCCCTCCTTTATTTCCCAAGCTTTCACTCGTCCAGCATGTCCATACCTGAGTGTCATTAATTGTATATTTTATCAATCGTTGAGATACCCTGGATATGAAGCAAGAAAAGCGCGGACAAGAGCCACCATCGCCCATATACGAGTCTCTACCTCCGCCCTGGCTACCTAAGTCTCACAGGACTGCTGATGTCGGTGAGCACCCTCGACTACGTAAGGAATCCTACCAAATCATTCTCATGCATGTCTAGGATACCCTGGTTTTCATCCGCCCCGCCCAGGACAGGACGAGGATGTCTTGTCCGACAAACATATAAAGGACGGCTTCTTGTTACCGCTTCCCGTGCCTGTAAGCTTGAGGTTGATCAATGTCAAATTTAGTGGCTGATGATGATCAGGATGAGCACCAAAGCGCTGCAGTCATATTGCTACAGCAGGATGCAAAGGGTGGCCGCATGTTCGACCAGAGCGTACTCGCAGACCTCGAGCACCTCATGAGTGATATCTTTACTCGGAAGGCAGACAGTGCGGTTGCTATACAGTAAGCTGAATATCTCGGTGCCGCATTTCGTCCAACGGTTTTGTAGGTCATCAGCATTCAAGATTCCTTCACGAGTGACCATGAGTGATACCAAGCGACAGACCTGGTTCGCCGAACTCGCAAACCCCGATGTGCCCTTAAGTAAACTCGGGAAAAGTGTGCCACATGGCGCCAAAGGACACGATCTGCTCGACCTTCTTCATACCAACAACGTTGCCATACCTCGCGCGGTCTGGTTTCTTCGAGTGTTCGGCGCCAACGAGACTGTGAGTGCTGATGTAGTATTTCCAAACTGCGTGATTTATATGATAAAAGGCTGGTCTGAGAAATAAACCGTCTTACAATCCCACCCAGTACAGCGTAGATTGGGCGATAGTGGTGACAAGCTATATGAAGAAACAGCTTGCTGACATTGGTCTACCGAGCCCACCTAGACCTGGAATGAATATCAAACAGACATTTAAGGGCGTCCTTTCTGACGTAGAAACCCGGGACCGATGGGTTTCCCGTTTCACGTACTGGTACAGTGTTTGATTCGACTATCCAAATATTCGCTAACAAAGTCAGCCTGAAACTATTACGACCGTTCTATGATGAAGGTCTCGTAGACCATCGCACCTTCCTTACATGGATCGCCCTCCAGATGGCGGCCTGCAACCTTGCTCAAGCAGGATTTGTAGCACATTTGGCTGATGAGTATCTCGATGGAGTTCTTGAAAAGCGCCCACTCGCGAAACCCCTTTTAGACGCATGCATCGCGAAATTGAACGAAGTACGTTTTATGGCCACATGCATTCATTTATCACTAAGGTCCATTACAGGTCAGGACGACTTCCGCTCAAGGTCACCTGAACAAGCTTGAAGAAATTCTGAAGTCTCTGATTCAGGTATGCATCACCCTCCGCATTACTATCACATACTTAAAGATCCAAAATCAGCGCATTTGTGTAGCCCTTCCGGACACACTCGTTTCTCCCAGCACATGGCTAGCGCATTCATCGCTCCTGTGTTCTGCACTTGCGGGCCCTGCTGATAGTGGTCCTAGTGACTGTCGACGACGTGATTTTCAGCAGTTGATTTCAGATAATCTGATAGATATCCAGCGTCGCAATGATGCCATGCTATTTCGCAATCTCCCCCCGCGAAAACTCGAGCGCCTTGGGTCCCTGGTCGTTGATATTCAAATTCTAAATTCGATCTGCAGTAGCACGGACATGTCTACTATATCGTTTTTCTCTTCTCAAATTCCTGATTGCACATCAAGTTCAAGCTTTGTGGACAAACTCGACACTTTGTTAACGTGGGCTGTGACGCCACTGCAGTATGGCTCTCATCGTCCGTACGCAGCTGTGACCCTTCTCCGAGCATATCATGAACGCAACGCACGCCGCGAATCATCTTCAGCCACCCTTCACGATCACCTCTTCGATTGGCTCGACTCCAAACCTGTTGTCCGGGAAGCTGGCAATCTCAGGGCAGTAGCGAGTCTGTTTGGGAAATTAATGAAGAGTGGGCTCTTTGATTACGCAGTTTATGTGCAGAGACTCGTTGCGAGAGGCGAGGAAGGACTCTCTTTGAGCGAAGTATATTGTAAGCCATATCAACGTTGTTCTCTGACTCAAATTATTCTTCAGCCTGACGGAACGGCTTCCTTTCATCGTAATTTCCTTCGCTGGATACCCTTACACAACACGACATCATCTCTTTCAAACCAGCGCAAAGTTATTGTCTACGGAGCGCGTGCACGACAGACCCCTGAAGATGTCTGTGAACGTGAGATGCGAAGGGAAATCCGCGCAATCTTGCCACTTGTGTTTGGTGGTATGCAGGATTAACATTTTCATTTGGTTTCTATGCTAATGAAACATAGGTGACACCCTTCCGCCTTCAGTTTCTATGTCATCTCTCCGAACCAGCTGTCCTACTGTGCTCGGCGCACCATGTTTTGAGCAAGTGCGAACGATTAAACAGTGGTTGCTTCCGAATTTACACAAATTTGCCTCCAGGTACGCAAAATCAAATCTTTCGTTTGTTGTGTTGACGGAACGCGCAGATCGCAGTCATTAGATGAGATCACTACTCTGAAGACATACAGTACAGCGGTTGAACTCCTCAGGTACACTCATAGCTATGGCTCCTTACTGGAGGTATGTTCTGCTCCTTCCAAAGTTTGAATTATTGACGGCTCTTATGCAGCTGAGTCTCTCGGTCTTGTCCCAGACATCTCACGCAGAATTATTGACCTCCGTCGGGGAGGTTTTCCACCGCTTCGCAACTATATGGACGGCAATGAACGTCACTGGCACGATTACTTCTACACTCTATTCTACTTATTTGCTCTGGCGAACGCAAGGGGGAAAAACCAGATCACTCCTGACCTTGATTATTGAGATGGACGATGGACGACAGCTGGATGCGACGGCCAAAACTCAGGTGGAGAACGACATCGCGGCATTCACACACGCGCTGGCTCCTAAGACAGACCATCCAGAAGCCGTTCCGTCAGTCATGCCCGAAATTTTACTTCTAGCTGAAGATTCCAAGCCGGACGCTCCATCAATTCTCGCAAACAGCCTCTGGTACAGATATCGCACGTCTGGAGACTGGGCATGGAAAGTCTGGGACAATATTGTTGCTTCGTTACGCCAAGTTCCCGTCATGAGCGAGGACCACGAGCGTCGTCATACATATGCACTTCGCTATGGTCAGTTTCTACTCAATGTCGACCACCACCTTCCTGGCGGCATCGATGATGACGTGCTCCAATGGTTTCTCGGTACTGGAAAAAGTGAAGTGCTAGGATTAACGCTTGAAACCTGGGATGTACTTAGAGTCGTCCTTCTCTTCCTATGTGTCCACGGAGCGTTATCGACAACTACACTGCTTCAAGGTCTAGTTTACCCTGCTTGGCAACTAGGAGCCGATGCAGGCCCTCTCTACCAGCCACAGAACATGGAAACGTTTATACAGGCAGCCAGTGAGCTTTTTGACGCGCTCGTGCTCCAGGAGGAGTGTTTCATCAGCCCAATTGTCCCACAAGAGCTCCTTGACGCACAACGGATCCACACTTGGAGACAGAATGCCTTCCGGGAACCTCATTTCACCCTTCTTGCCAGTAATATACCGAATTTAGTGCTCCTGGAACACAATAATGTCGTTTCAGATGAACTTCGCGGAATTGCCCGAGACCTTCGCCTGCGGACGTGCGAGAGTCGCGATATCAGACAATCATGTTATCGCAATCTTGACGCTGTCCGCAGGGGCTTCGAGCATCCGATTCAGTCGGGAATGGTTGCAGAAACGCTTTGCGAACCGCTCGTCAACGCACTGAAAATGATTTTGAGTGAGTCAAACGAAGGTGCGTGGAAAATGCGGTATAGAATGACTTCGAGATTCACATTCAACCGTGGATGCAGATGTTAACTCGTTTTTAAGCACTGGGATATCATCCGTCCTGAGCCCGTGCACACTAGCGGCGACTGCAGTTCAGCTGCAGTTTGGGCTGAGGCAACTCGGAAGGGCGCTTGCTTGTGAGTCGACGAAACAGGGTGCAAGCGCCTCGCTTGACAAGATGACGTCCTTGATCTTCCACCACTCGATGGCCTCGGAAGAAGCGTACTTCATCGCGGAGATGGCGAGGGGCGTCGATGGACCAGTGGCGATTAAAGTAAGTGGGTTTATACTCGGATTTGACGTACACTGAAAGCGGCGAGTAGTTCATAAATAACGGCTTCAAGAGTATCGTTGATATTCTTAATCGAGCCCCTGCTCCTTCGACTCCCGAATCATTACTGGTGCGGGCTGGCCGTGCAGGCGAGGTGCTTCGCGTACTATCACATGTCTCAGAGCCATTGCGAGAGGAAGGAACTGGACTAGATCTTGATGTCTCAACGCAAGAGCGGCTTGCGAAAATCATTCTGGAGTCGTTTCAATTCGCAAATGCGACGTTTTCCAAAACGACTGATCAGTCTCTGCGCGTTATCACTGAAGCTGTCATATTTTTGGCTCGGCTCCTTCAATTTGACCTTGGTTTCCTCGGGACACGGACGACACACTTTCGGGAAACGTGTGAGAAGATGACGCCAGTTCTTTTTGACCTTGTCGTGGTATGTACATAACGTATCACGTATGCGAACTCTGGAATAACATGATCGCAGATTCATGCATGCGGCCCTGCACACGACGCCGTTGCGTTCGCGCTTCTTCTTGATACCTTGTACTTTCTCATAGACGGTATGCTGACCTCCAATCGCTATGTTCCACCTCGCTTAAACACAGTTCTCATAGATCTTTTCTTACACTCCAAAACTTCATCGCCAGACCCGTTCAAGTATTACCCCACGAGACTTCAGTCACCTCATCTGCATTCCCTTCCTAGTTCACATCATGTACGACTTCTGACTCTCCTCCCACATCTCCGGCCGAACGCAGTTGTCCAAGACCTCACCCATGCTCATCGAGACAACACAGGTCTCCTCGTCTATGGCGCACCCGTTCAGAACCGACCATGGGAATGGATTGAGAACCTCGACAAAGATGATGGCACGATCCGAAACAATGCCTCTCTGTCGCTCGAACTGTTCGGGGCGAAGGCCACAGGCGACCATTTGATCGGCTATATGCAGGATGAAGAGCGTTGCATACCAATGAGACTGGAAGGTGTCTTCGAGGACAAACTAACGGCCGAGAGCGTCTTTCGTCGAGACTGGCGCGAAACACGACTTCCAGCGCACTCCGATGTCCGTGCTGGGGAGCGTGGTGTAGGAGAGGGGGTAGACGAGCTGGGAACTCTGCCTACTTTTGGGCTGCAGAAGCCAGGATCGAGAAGGGTGTCGCCTGCCTCGTCAGTGCGGTCTCGGGGATCGGTCAGCTCGGTACGTCGTAGTCCAGCGTCGCTCTCGGGCAATCGGTCCGCCGTTTCTACGAGGGAAGGTACCGGGGAGTGTGGTATTGGTTCTGGTCCAACGGCAGGGCGCAAACGAAAGGCTTCAGCCTCTGTGGATGATGACGACGAGGTCGAAATAATTGAGGGGCCTGTACCAGCAAACCCGAAGAAACCCAAAGTGAAGCCAAAACCAAAGAAAAAGTAGCTATATACCTTCATAACCTGTTTTGCTCAAATGTTAATTAGTGCATGTTGTCTTGTTTACATTGTGTCTGGTATAATAGTGAAGGTGTTGTACCATAGTTTAATTAATTTATGATATTACGAACAACCGCCGGCATCGGGTGCTATGGCGTCCATCACGTCATGCTGTGTTCCTGCGTGTTCATAGTTCTGTCTCCTATTTACAGTTCTTTCCTCACTACTATGGCGACCTCTGCTTCATTTGACGGCGTAGTTGGTCTTCGAATATTAAATGAAGAGATTGTGATTATCGTCGGAAGCAGCGCAATAAGTGCATATGATCGCAGACGCACGTGATGCAGCACGTCATCAGGGAAAATTGGACATGGCATCCCAGTAAGTAACCGGCGACAACGTCGTAGTTCCATTCACCCTCATTCACCTCGCGCGGATCTCATTCGAAACGCTGGCACAACTATCATTTGGGACGAACTTCCTGTAATTCACAGCCGCGTCGGAGAGCGTTGATGAACCTCTGCTGTACAATCTGCGGTTAGGAATACGGAGCCGACTGAACGGGTGTCCTTGTACATATGTATGATAGAATATACTACACATAACAAGGATGAATTATTTGTGTACAGTACGCTGAAGCTGATTATCGAGGGAAAAAGCAGTCAAATGGACCCGCCTGCTGCCCACGAATATTAGAAGACTCTGGGCGAGTGTCGGGTCGTCCAAGGACGCTCCCCACGATGGAAACCATATCCTTGACTACAAAATTTACAACTGGTTTTCCTGTGACCTCCTTCCGACATCCTGGACAGGTATACTCCGGCTGTTGTTGTCGGGAATTATTATACACTGCCTGCAGTTGCATCTGAATCGGATGCGAGACGTAAGGACCAATGGTGTTAAGAATTTGAGGGAAATCCCGAGGCACGGGTTTGCGGTACATGTTGTATGCGGGATGTGCGCGAATATGTCTGGTGAGTGTTTCGTTGAACCAGCCTTTGAGGCATCCCTCGCAGTAACAGTGTCCGCAGTCAAGGAGACTAAGGCAGAAAGGTTAGTACGCAGAAAGCGAGTGAAAATGAGAACTTACAGGTAAGGAGAGTACATCAAATGCGCGCATATATCGCAAGACAGCATGTCGTCCAACTTGATAGTATCCTAAATAGATGACTTAGAGAGCATGAGAAAAGACGGAAAAGAGGACGTACAATGGACAATTCTGATGTGCCTCTCGCTTCTAAAGCAGCAAGTTTCTCCTGCTGTAATTGGATCTCCTTATGATGGGCATTAATTTCTTGGGATTGTGCAACAAGCTCTTGACTTTGCTCCTCGAGACGCTTCTTCGAATTGTCAAGTTGTATGCGCTGGCCAGCGACCTGCCTCTCTAGGTGCTCGTTCATCTAACCAACTCCCGTCAGTGCGGAATTGAAATTCCGATAACCAGAGACATACCTGCTTCAATTTCGAATTCTCTCGCTGCCAAGATGAGCCATCCTTTCCCGGCGCCTTGGGAACCACTGGTCCTTCATCGGACGACGAGGATATCTCCAGAACCTCACCCATCGGAAACGGCTTTTTGGAAAGCTTCCTTTTGAATCTTGATGATGGTCTAATTTTGCCCGGTGGGGCATTCTCGTCATCCGAAGACAGAATGATGACTTCAGGGATAGTAGCCACGTTTGATTTTGATTTCGAGCGGCTGGGTACATTTCGTGTAGGAGATGTATGTCTTTCTTTTGCGTGTAGATGAGAGCGCTGTTGGCTGGATGAGCGTATCACAGGCATGACGCAGTTAGAAAGAAAGATAGAGAGTTGTAGGTGTCGTGAATTAAGGAGGAATGCGCTAAAACACTTAAGCTTAAGTACTCCGTGACTTGTGGACCGACGTTCTGTGGCCGTGAACCTTCTATTTGGACATGTGGTGGCACAATGGTGGCAGTCCCTACCTACTATCTAAGGCCATTGTGTCTCGGTTTTGAAGGCTACTGTGTCGATTTGTTCATTCAGCCCTCAGTACAAATCGAACAACGACTTCGACGTGGCTAGCATCAGTGTGGCCGTATCAGGCTATTACTACTACTACCAAGTACTTGTTGCTCGATTTGACAGGCCAATTCTCCATTTAGCACTAATCATCTTGATTAAATCTCACAAGACGCTGCTGTCTCTACCGTGACTGCTTAGTAGATCCTCGATTTCTCCCCACGAGTTAAGATGCAATCCAATGAGAACCCTCGTTGAACAAGGTTAGCGAAGGTCCGCCTTATCGTAACCCAATATCATCGTTGATGAAGCTTACTGGGGTAGCAATCATAGAGCAGAAGCGGAAGCTTCGCGTGAACTCCGAGGCAATTCAGCGGTTCCCGTGTACAGTACTGGGCTGCGCCCATGGAGCCATGATAAAAAGGGGCGTGCATTCTTTGCGATAATGCCCAGCCGAACCTCCCCACCTGGCTATCGTACTCCTTTCTAGATCATATTCAGTGTTACTCTGAACAGACAGAAACTCTGAATGGACTCGTCACTTGCTAACAAGTCACCCATAACCTCTGATT
The DNA here is from genome assembly GCA_016628565.1 of Suillus placidus. Classification (NCBI taxonomy): domain Eukaryota; kingdom Fungi; phylum Basidiomycota; class Agaricomycetes; order Boletales; family Suillaceae; genus Suillus; species Suillus placidus. The sequence goes on along the minus strand of JABBWD010000023.1, from coordinate 327,161 downwards.
GCGATGCCGAACTTGTCGTTCAGCGCCCCACTCCTTCAAACACACGCAGATATACTCTGCTTTTGATCTTCTGCATTACGCAGTTTCTATATACGCTCACTAATTCGGCATTGTTCTCAGCTATCCCTTCCCTTGTCCGGAAGTTTGGCTTCACCAAAAGCCAGTCAGTTTGGATCATCAGTGCATACCAATTGACTTTTGCATCCTTTCTCCTTATGGTGAGTTCTGCCTCCGTAGCTGATGAGAGGACTTTTACCACATATTTGCAGAGCGGAAAAATCAGCGATATCTACAGTCCTAGTTAGTCTGACCGAGGCTGTCTTCGCGAGTGTTGGATTAATTTTTTCATGAAGAATACACCTTCTTAACCGGAAAATTCATCCTTGGGGTAATCTCTATCGGCCTCGGTTTTGTCTCCGATGGTATCTTATTCCTTGCACTGAGAGCCCTAAGTGGAATCGGTTGTGTTCCTTCGCTGCAGTCACGAAATTGAAGGCTCATTTGATCATTGCAGCCGCATCTCTCACCATACCATCGGCTCTAGCCTTGCTCGTCGGACTTTTCCCTGAGCCCAGGCATCAAGCAGTAGCTATTGCAGCGTTTGGAGCTTGGGGGGCAATTGGCATCGGTGAGTGACCTCTGCTTCGTAATGCGGTCTAGGTATTCACGATGAGATTTCAGTGCTGGGTCTAATTACTGGTGCCTTTTTCGTCGAATATGTCAGCTGGAGCTGGGTATTTTGGTTTGTGTCGACGGTGATCATACCAACCACGCTCATTTCGGCGGTACTTATTCCTTCACAAAACGAATCTGTGGTTCGAAAGAGCGGTTTCACCAAATTCAGGAGTCTTGATATCACCGGAATATCAATTCTTACAGGTCAGTTCCAGTTTCAAATCGTATGTTCACACCATAATGAGCGCGTGGTCAGTTACTGTTATACTCTTTATATTTGCTGTGACAACTGGGTCTGTTACGGGCTGGGGATCAGCCATGACACTAGCCCCTTTGGCCATCTCCATCGCCACGACTGCTGTATTCTTTTACTGGGAGGCCCTCCAGCCAATTGAATGCGCAGCCGTGTATGTCTACTTGATTGCTCAAGGTCTCTCTAATTTACACTGATTCACAGACCGTCTTCCACATGGTTCATTCCGAATTTCTCTGTTCTATTCGGAACGGCTCTTCTACCATATTTCTGGTGGGCAAACATATTCACCACCTATGTATCCCTGTGGCAAGATGTTTACCAATGGAGCGCTATGTCCTCTGCTGTCCACATGTGAGTATAGACTGTGCTTCAATCAGAATGGTATAGCGATCTGACGATGCTAACGTTCTTTCAGGCTTCCAATAGGCATTACCGCCTTTGTCTTCAGTTTTGCCAATAGAGTCAAGGGACTCAGCAGTATGAGTGCCAAGTGGCCCATACTTTGTGGAGCACTAATGATGATGACGGCACTTGTGTTATTTGCCTTCGCCGACGGACCTGACAAGTACTGGCCGTTGGTGTTCCCCGGCTTCATCATCGGTTCCGCTGGTGCAATGTTAGCCAACATTTCTGCAAAGTGTGTGCCAATCTTATTCTCAGAGCACTCGGTTATATCAACTTGCACAGCATCGCGATATTTCGAGCTACGCCCCCCTCCATGGCAGGCACCGTGGGCGCCATTTTCAATTGCGGTCTGCAACTTGGCTCCGCGGTTGGATTGGCTGCCGTTTCCTCTATTCAGGCGAGTGTGCAAAACAGAAATGGGGGGCCTTCAAATTATGAAGGCCAGTCTGCTGGCTTTTGGTTCATGCTGGCCTGCATTTCTATTGCTGCACTAGCCGTTCTAGTCTTCTACCGCACCAACACGGCCCAAAATCGCGTCGAAGGAAAAGATGTCTGTGGTGGAAGTGAAGCACATTTCAGTGACATTGCGAGAGGGGATGGTTTTCGCTCTGAGGGAGAAGTAAAGGTGGAATCGTTGGATGCGACGAAAGAAAACACTCCGAATTGTGTGCTTCCCGCTCCATGAGGTGGTAGAGGCAACAGGGGGGATATTAAGTCTTGAAGACGAGCTATGTTGCTCAGACTGACAGGTTGTGTGTGTTGATGCAGAATGTCGACAAGGAGTACTACGGATGTCTTTATAACATCGGTACTATTACATAACTGTCGGCTACACTGTTACACGCTACAAGATACTATACCTTCCAAATAAAAATAAACTAGTCTCCCGTAGGTAGTCCAATACTCAGAAGATGGTCATTCCTGCTATGTCTGGAAAGGATGACGGGTGGTGCTTCATGATCGCGAGGACGAGGGCATGGGAACGGATATATCTTAACATACAAGTACAAGCTGAATCGTAGTAGAGTTCAGACTAAAAATGACAGGGAGAAAGTTAAGAAAGAACACTCGACATGTGCAAGTAGGGTGTAGATGTGGACGAGACAAACGAGCAAGAAACGCATGATATGATATCGATGTCCGAAGGAGATATGCGAAAAGCTAATAACACATGCCTCAGCTTATTTCAATAATTAGGTAAAGGAATGTACGTGCCAGAGATGATCAACACATCAATAACCACGGCCGTAACCTCCTGGATTGCCATTTCCACCTTGCTGACCATAACCTTGCTGGCCACTATAGCCGGTCGGAGCAAAACCGCCTCCATACCCCCCACCTTGAAAATTACATCAAGAATGGAAAGATACATGTAAAGTGGTGCTCACCTTGGTAGCCTCCATAACCACCTTGAGCGTAGCCACCTTGACCTCCAGTAAATCCGCCCTGACCTCCATAGCCAGGTTGCTGACCGTAACCAGCGCCACCTGAAAACATGTTCAGGACCCTTGCTATGTTTGCAAACTTGCCACGAACCAGAGTAGCCACCACCACCACCATAACCACCTCCAAATCCTGCACCGCCGCTGCCTCCGGTCCCGGAGCTGCGGGGATTAGCGAGATTTACTTTTATCCTCCTGCCATCAAGCTCCTGCTCATTCATGTTGGCAATAGCATGATTTGCTTCCTCAGTTGTCCCGTAAGTGACAAAGCCAAAACCCCGGGAACGGCCAGTGTCACGGTCACGCATGACGATAGACTGAACGGATCAACTCAATCAAAAAGATAAACAACTGGGTAAGATAACTCGCGCACGTCAAGCACTGGTCCATAACTGCTGAAAGCCTATATTGTGCAAGGTCCCAAGACCGAAAACGCGTAAGAACATGCATCTCGAGAACAATTTCAGACGAAGATGACATAGCGAAGCAGCCCAAATCAACAGCCCGCCCGTCACAATCGTATATAACTGACATTGCGCAACGTGTCATCAGTGGTGTTCCAACTCAAATTTCTACATGCAGAAAGCAAAGGATTTAACGAATCAGTTTCGCTCCCCTCCGCCGCGAGACGGAAGAAGCGCGTGTAAATAAAGTCAGACGACATAGACTGACCCAACGTAGATTTTCGCACTTGATTGTGAGATTGAAGACATAGTGAAGGAGATCACTGGTAATACAATAGAGTCTTGAAAACTGTTACACGAGACCCGAACGAAACGGAGACCAAGACACAGAGTAACGGGACGTGGAGGTTCGAAAGAGATTGAGCGAAAAGTATTTATCGACATGATCACCCTTTTATTGTAGCCCCTTTATTTCAAACTCCGGTCTGAACTCTAACGACTTCACTCTAGACTAATTTCCTTTTTAGGTTTGCATTGATCGAGCTACCTCCGCGCTCCTAATTACGTAAGAACACCACAAAGAGTCGTTTTATGCTTGGCAAGCGATATGTTTTCTCTCACGACTCAAAAACATTTAAACAGTCAGTTTAATTTTGCGACTTGATCAAGCCTCAAATTGTTGTCAGAGTCGTATTTCAGAACCAGTTTCAAATGCCTTCTATCATCAAAGCGATCAAAAGGAGCTAGGCTTATCTGCATTCATTCAATAAGCACGAGACGGAGACAGCCATTGTTTCTTATCTGACCCGCTTCTCGATGCCGGTATTTCAACCTTGACGGACTACTACATATCTCTCGCATCTATCAGACCCTATCGGGAGGCAAGACGCGAACCTGCAACGGACGACGCCGCAAAGAGCTCCTGGTGTATATTCTTCTAACGCTCGGCAGTTTCCGAGCAGAAGGATTTCCGCGGCGTTGAAGAGGACTTGGCACCGTTATCAACCGTTCTAGTCTTGACAGAACGATCGAATTGGTAGGTGCAAGCAGGTGCAACGAGTATTTCTCGGCAGCAATATCCGATCTATCGGCTAACGATGGGGGGCACAGGGTCCCATGAACAGATGAAGTTCCGAATCCGTTCAGTACCTGACAGTGTTAACTTTGCGAAACAAACAAAAATTTCAGGGTGAGTTCGATTTCAAATCATTGCTATTCGTTAACTTTCATCGCCAACGTGGAGCGCTTCTCCCGCCTCCCACGCACGGCTTACACCCCGTATCGTATCTTGCTGGATAACTTGCGACGTGTCACCTGTTATGTTTTGGATTGACATACTATGGAGCTGCGTCGCCTATATCATTCGGTTAATATCTTCTATCACATGGTCTGCGCTTGTTTGTTTCGGAGTCAGTACAGTACTCACAGCCTTGGTCACTACGCTGATGCGTTTCCAGAGCCTCCTTCTGCAGCGCGGAGTCTACGGCATCTACCGCACTGCCGTGTGCCTGGCATGGGCGCTAGATCCTGCGTGGCTGACAAAAATATGTTACTTTCGCAATAACTCCTAAACTTGCAATTTCGTATTCTTGAATCGCCCTTTGCTTTATTGCAAACACAGAGGCTCAAGCAATGTGGACGTCTACAGTGCACAGGAGCATGCCGATAAGTTTCGCAAATATGTGCGTCTGCAGCACTGTGCCATGTACGGGTGTCAACAGGTTCAATCTATCATTAGGTTGATCTATCATTTAAGCAGGTGCGTTCAGCTGACCCGGAGAGCTATTGGAGATCGACAGTTGTACCACCGTTCGACGGATCTCGTGATAATGCTCAAATTAACAGCCGAGTGCATTGCTACCTTTGGCAGCTGCGTCCCCAACGCGCTTGGCGTTCAATGTTCATCGCTACAAGAGTGGAATAAACGCGATGTAGCAGGATGTAGCCAAGCTAGATCAGGCAAGACCTCCCACGAGTGATTTTTCTGGAAAGAGAGGCATGATTTAAAATTGGTCTGGCCTGCAAGCACGCGACACGTGGGCCACGGGACAAAGCCAACGTTTTGACCAGTGCGTTAATTGTCATGATCAGAATTAAACCGTTCATAAGGGGGAAATTCATTACGCCAAATCGGCAACCGCCGGATGTACATACCCACCAGCATATCGCACTTGCGCCCCTCACTAGTGCCGTGTCCCAGCATCAAGATTTTGAACTCAGTAATTGCAAACTCCTCGCGTTGTCTTTCTATTCCAGTGGTCAGTTACTTCGCTGTGTGGATCGGAATGAAGCTGACAATAGACAGTCCCCTACAAAAAGTGTATCAATTCCTTTTAATAGTAGGGATACTGATCATCAACGTCATCTGGCGCAAGATACTACTGATTTATGTAGAGAAGAGTGAGTCCACGGGCTGCTGTCCTGACAACAACAAAAGTGTTATCAGGGTATCCAATTCTATTGTGCATCCCATCCTGGGGCTCCGGATGGGGCCTGTTTCGCAGTGCAACTCTGATAGATAAGTGCAATGTCCGACGAGTCAAGGACTTAATCTGATTTCCGGTCCACGCCGTACACAATAAGATAAGGGTCATTCACCCTGTTTCTCGCAGGATACAAGTCGGCGTCGTCTTGAGTACGTTTTCATGTCAGTGTCCATGTCAAATGCCGAACGGACCTTTTTGCAAGATAAGCATGCGGAAGTTAACTCTGGCTTCACGTATCAGTGCGTAATGAAAACTGTGGCACCTGTACCACTGATCCCATAGATACAGACTTGTGCAAATTAATGAGTTCCCGTCATTCTTCACTCTCGTTCAAGAAAACAAACGATTAAAGGTCTGCATTTATGAGCTTGGTAATTGTCTTCTTGATGTGGGGGGGTGTCTGCGGGGAAAACCGTGAAGTCCGTTCGAAGTTCGAAGGCTTGCCCCAAGCATGCCCAATCACTTGTTCTCGCAACTGGAGGAAGGTCTACCGACGCAAATAGGATCGTAACAATGCGTGACACTAGTATTTCCACTCGACAAAAAATAAAAAATTCCAGTGCTACAAGTCATTAAGTAGACTGTATCGATAACAAAATCGAATGGCTTCTACAGCCAGTCGACAATGATTCTGGACCTGGACCTGGACGGAATCGCTTTCAAATTGAGAAATCTGGAATATCTTCTAGCGATGCAGTGTTCGATGTACTACGTAACTGAGGACGTTGCAGTCCTCAACCCATGGGTGATACAAGTTTGCGCAGTCGATTTTGCGGTGGTATTCATACACGCAACTGAAATGTTGTATGAGCACATCACTGTCCCCTCTGCTTCTCGTCTCACCACAGACGCCGCATACTTCCCGACCAACTCATGAATAGTTTCCAGCGATGTATTGAACGTACTACGCACCTGAGGGGACATCGGAGTGGGGATCAAATGCGATGGCCGGTGAATGAGTGCGTATATGCATGCTGCAAGCTAGGCGTTTCAAGTCGGAGAACTGGACGTGCCAGAATGACATGTCCTTGCACAACGTTTGACTATCTGCGCACACATTGGACTATTTATCCAAAACCAAGTACTTCCCAGTACATTTGGTTGCGAATAGATAGTACAACGGTTGTGATACCGCGTCTTCACCTTGCTGAAGGTGTCGACATGAGTTATGAGGAGTTATCCTAGTGCGTTTGGATTTGTATTCCCGTCGCACTAGTACTAGTGGAGGTAAAACTTAACTTGAAGGTCTGCCCAAAATCGGATGTATCGAATACAGTATTCATGTTGGGAATGGCCAATGGCATTAAAAGATTTCCCTTGATATGGAAAGCCTATTGGGGTAGACCAGGATGATGCTAAGTGTGTAAATTAAAGTTGGGTTGTACTTCTGCGTCTTGAATGCATAGTGTATTATCCAAAGGTTGCACATTCCAATATCACATCCTGCAAGTTCGAGACATCAAAACACTTGAATAGGGTACTCACTCACCGGCTTTCCTCCAACTGACGCTCTTGTTGCGCACTGTATGCGCACGGGAGAACCGGAACAATCCGATTGCATCCACAAGATTGACACAGAGACATGAATGATCTCGTCCGCAATCAGCATCCGGCGTCCATTGTTCTGGGATTTACCTGGCACTAGTACTAGTGAAGGTAAAACAGCTGGCAACGAATGCGTTCTTCGGAGCGAGTTTAGACAGGAGTAAGCCCTCCGCGATTAGGGCTATGTCCGACAGAGTCTTCGACCCCAAAGGACAACAAATATGATTTTTTTGTTTATGTAAAAAATTCCCGTGATACTGTAACGTGAAGCTTGCTGGGGTAAACCAGGAAGCATTCAAGTAAAGTTAAAGCAGGTGTTGGAGGGTGCCAGCTTACAACGTGAGAGTGCGGTAAAAACTGTGGCAAGCACCTTCGGTCCTGTTCGAAATTAGTATGCCCGAGCAACTTTCAGTGAAATCGGGTAGTACTTACTGCGTCTTCATGAATAGTGCATTATCCAAAGGCTGGTGATTTATCGCACCTCCCGCAAGCTCAAAAAGACATCACCCACTATGATCAGCTACTCAGCGAGTTTTCCGCAGCTGACGCTTGACGTTTTAAAGTTCCGACAATGTAAACCCAGACTTATCAGGAACCTAAACCACTTTTAAGAGTGCTCACCGAGTTTCGCACATTACTGCCCACACTGCTGACACTCTGACAATACCTGTTAGCCCGTACTATACACGCACGGTCCGACTGCGTCAGCAAGATTGACACAGAACCATATATGCCGTCATCCGGCACCCGACTTGAACGAATATACATACAAGGAGATCCTGAGTTATAGTACGTTCATATCCGATTCGACGGTGAAATGAACTCGGGCATGGGGGATGAGCCCGAGGTGTCAACGGATCATTGTCATGACCGAGGTACTGGGTTGGGTTGGTATGGTAATGGCGAGTTCTTCTGTTATGTTGGTTGCTTCATGTGATTATGAATGGAAGTCGTGTGTGTTGTTTTGGGCTTGAAGTGGTGAACGGGTGGGATTTTGAGTGGGGATGAGGCACGAGGTGCGGGGGGAAGTTGGAGTGCCGATCCGGCGCAGGAAGATGCCTGGAGGGGTGTATGTATGTAAGCAAGAGGAACGGGCCCTGATCCTAGGCATGACGTGGATCGGCATTGAGAGTATTCGGATAACGCTAAAGGTAACTTAAAGGAGGTGACATGAATTAGTGAGGGGATTAACGGGAATCGGGCTTGGTGGTACACGCTGGGCTTCGAAAGTGGTGATGAAATGTCGGCGCGAAGAGGTATTTCGAAACGCAATCTGTGTCAATGCCGGCGGGATGCATACAATGAGTGGGGCGGGAGAAGCGGAAACGAAACCGGATTGTTCCCTTCATACGGATATGATGCGCGGCCAACAAGGTTCGCGATGCGTGAGTAGGTAGTAATTGTGCTGGGGCCCGTTGCGTTGATTTCGGCTTGGCGTGCGCCAGATTGAGCATGATGCCACAAGGGCAGGAAAGACTTACAACATCGGCAGCGTGACGTAGTAGGAGGGCTTCCTGTAGACCTGTTAGGGATGCGGGCGGATTGTTCCGATATGGGAGCGAAGAGGGTGGATATGATGTGTAACCGACGGGGCTTGACTTGTACCCGTTGGCTTTGAATTCGGCTCCAATGACGCCAGATGAGTCAGGAAAGACTTACTGCATCAGGCGGGGTGACGTAGTTGGGCACCCTGAGGGTTGTTGTATACAGCGACCTCGGGGACTGAACCGGTCATCTTGTGTTGGGCCCTGCTGGGGCGCTGTCGCCAAGCCCGAAAGAGGTTGGTTGGTGCTGTGAACGTTGTCGCCAGACGATGACAGAACTTGAACTGAGAGATATTGTACTTTTTTGAGACATGGCAAAACCATCAAAGACGACTTAAGAAGAGAATTCAGTCGCCTCGCTGTCATCATATTGCGCATGGAGAGGCGCTGACCGAAGATCAGCATCAGTGTTTCTCCATGAACAACGTTGACATTGTGATTAAGATGATAGGAGACATGATCCGAGTGTTTAATGTGAAAGGGTGGAATGGCCCAGACGTACTATTTGTACCGTATGCGCAGTAGGCCGGTAAGCGGCTATCACAAAAGAAGTGCGACATGCGAAGACGGTGAGGCAGGTTGCCACGTATTTAGACCGTGACCACAGAAAATCGCAAGATTATTCGGATTTCCTGCCCGAGCTGGATGCCCGGAGTTTAATTCACGTATATACTGGAACGATTTTAGTCGAGCGCTCACTTAGCTTTGCATTACTAGCCTTTGCGCCAGCTGTTGGAGTCGTCGCCTCGTTCAAGTTGAAACGTTGACGTTTGGACGCGTGTGCCTAACGTTGTGACTTCACAACAGAGTTTCGCACAGCCACAAGCATATATCAAAAACCAACTCTTCATCAAAAAAAAAAATCGGCAAGGCCTCCCTGGCAGGCTTTGATCTTGTACGACGACCATGCCACCCGTCCTCATCGTCGCCGCCGTTCTACTTGGTGTGCGCGTGGCCTCGCCCGTCGTCGTCCTCCTAGCTGCACTCTCCCTCATATCCTCTAAGCGTCTTGTTCACCAATCTCAAGGTGCAATAACACCCGTCGTCATCCCATCTCGCATCCCACGGAGAACACTTATTCTCATCCTTCTTAGTATCAGCGCTTTCACTTTCCTAATAGATGGTCTCGCATATGTCGTGTATGCTGTCCTTAACAAAGTTTGGCCTAAAGGCACTGGCATCGAAATTGCAAGTGTTTTGGGTTTGCTAGCGTATGCCGGTTTGGCAGCTCTTGGCGCATGGAAGGACGCCAGCGACGACGAAATTTGGAATCGGAGTCGAGTCAAGGTCGCAATAGCTATCGCTCTCGCGCTCGACATCGTCCAGGTTATCCTCTCCTTGATGGGAACAGGTCCGTTCTTACTCGCTTCCATAATTCAATTTATTAACCTTATCAATCAATCAAATTCAGACCCACATCACATTTGCACATCACCTCTCCGGTCATGCATACCCAATCTTTTGCATGGTGTTCTACCCCTTACACGTGTACTTGCACTCATTCCACTCCTTGTGGCGCTCTTCTTCCCCCGTGTCGTTTACCTTTCTGTCCCATCACATGGTTACGCAGAAGAGGCTGATGAAACCGCTCCTCTCATATCACAGCACGTCCCACACGACTCGTTGCTGTTGCAACCAGAAGATGCCGACCCTGACGGTCCCAGTAGTACCGCCAAATACGGCACCTTTGCATCCAGAAGCGGTCCTACCACCCGCTGCGCGTCCCCAATTCCAGGTGTACGAGAGTCAAACAAGGTCAGTAGGGCTGCTAATGCAATGTAGCGCAACCTCACGCTTCCATAGACAACCCCACGTGAAGTAGCCGTCGATCCCTCATGGCGGGAACTCTTCACCCGTATATCTCGCCTTGTGCCCCATCTCTGGCCCTCCCGCTATCCAAAGCTGCAATTCATCGCAGTACGTACCTCCATTACGTTTTATCATCCCAACTAATAGTTTCCCAGTCAATCTGTTTCCTCATCCTTGTTCTCGGACGCATAGTCAACGCATTGCTTCCTCTCACACTCGGCGCACTCATCACCACATTCGACACACCAGGCGTAGCTCCAATCCCTGCATTCGGCGCAAGCCCTTGGCCATACTTAATCACCTACGTTATGCTCCGCTTCTTCGCTTCATCAGGCGGTCTCGCAGCCATCCGCGACGCACTTTGGATCCCACTCATGCAGTACAGCGACCGCAGCATGTCGATGCTCTCATTCAACCATGTCCTTGCTCTTTCTCTCAGCTGGCATACGAAACGCAAGACCGGCGAGCTGCTCCGTATTCTCGACAGAGGAAGCGCAATAAACCGCGTTGGCGAGCTTATTGGGTTCACGGTGATTCCTGCGCTCCTGGATATATGTGTTGCGCTCGTCGTGTTTGTTGTGAGATTCGAACCTGCTTTGGGCGTTGTGGTTGGAGTCGTGATGGGGAGTTATATCTGGGCGAGCGTCGTGCTTACGAGGTATAGGACTAGGATAAGGAGGCAGATGAATGAGCGGGATGTGGTAAGTGCTGTTTCGTTTTGTCTATGAAGTGGGTCTTGATTTCACGCATGCGCAGGTCACGCGTGGGATCCATACAGATTGTCTCCTGAATTATGAGACTGTCAAGTATTTCGGTGGGGAGGAGTATGAGGCGCAGAGATATACAGAGGCTATTGGAGAGTATCAGGGTTTGGAGAGGAGGGTTGTTCGTGAGTGGTCTCATCTCATTTCAAAAACTACGCCTTGTTTCCTCATTTTCAACCTAAACTTGTGTTTCATTTCACTCACGAACGTAAATGCTGATCACACCTATAGTATCTCTCAACCTCCTGAACCTCGTACAAACACTCATCATCACCTCCGGTCTTCTGGTCGGCTCTTTGATCGTCGCGTCACGCATCACGAGGGGACAGAGTGATACTAGCGATTTTGTGGTGTTCATCACTTATTATGCGCAGGTGGGTACCTTGTCTCTTTCGTGTCGTGCAGAACTGACGTCCTTTAACCATACTAGCTCTACTTCCCTCTGTCGAACCTCGGCGGGGTATACCGCGTAATCAACCAAAGCCTCGTCGATACAGAGAAGCTGCTACACCTCCTCAATGAGCCTACTGAAGTGGTCGATGAACCTGATGCTAAGGAATTGGTAGTCTCGAATGGCGAAGTTGAATTTGGTACGCATCCCACTACATTCCCTCACGAACCTATCTTAAACCCCCACAGACAACGTATCCTTCTCCTATGACGACCAAACTTCCGCGCTGCACAACATCTCATTCAAAGTCCCCCGCGGCGGACGCGTGGCCCTCGTCGGCGAAAGTGGAGCAGGCAAAAGCACCATCCTGCGCCTCCTCTTCCGCTTCTACGACCTCCAGCCTGGCTCCGGCCGTATCCTAATCGACGGTCAAGACATCCGCACAGTAACGCTCTCCAGCCTGCGTCGCGCAATAGGCGTCGTACCACAAGACCCCGTGCTCTTCAACGCCACCATCGGATATAATATCGCTTATGGCCAACCATCCACCACTCCCCCTGATGAAAACACCATCATCTCAAGCGCCCAAGCTGCTCAGATGCATGACCGTATCATGAGTTTCCCAGAGGGGTACGAGACGAAGGTGGGGGAGAGGGGCGTGAGGCTGAGTGGGGGTGAGAAGCAGCGGGTTGCGATTGCTAGGACTATGGTGAAGAATCCGAGGCTGTTGCTTTTGGATGAGGCTACTAGTGCGTTGGATAGTGCGACGGAGCGAGGGGTGATGGAGGGTGCGCTTGGGAGACTCGTGGATGGGAGGAGTTGTTTGAGTATTGCGCATCGGTTGAGCACAATTAAGGGGGCTGATTTGTGAGTTTTTTTTAGGTGTTTTTTGGTGATGCGATGCTGATTTGGTTTCTTTTGAAGGATTATGGTTCTCAAGGACGGACGGATCATTGAACAGGGCTCACATAGGGAGCTCCTTGAACTCAACGGCCTCTTCGCATCCATGTGGGCAGACCAGATCAGCGCGTCCGAAGATCCTAAAGCCCCAGCTGGATACGATGTCGATGATGCACCCGTCGTCGACATTCCCGAATCTGAAACGCGGAGCACAGCAGCGGAAGAGCGTATAGCCGTCGACTCTCCCCAAGTCGTCCCAACATCCCTGAAAGCCAAACGACACGCACCTATATCATTCCCCATCTCCGAAGACCCACACCAAACGTTCCCGACGACAGCATCCACGTCTGACGCGCCTTCCACCCACAGCTATCCGGAGCATTCAGCCATACCTGCGCATGTTCAAGGCGCGAGCGTGACGTTTGACGCGAAAGTGACTACGCCTCCACGCACGGGCTCGCCTGAACCTAGGAGAGCCCTCTCGACGCATAATATCCAGAGACTTGCAAGGAAGATAAGTCTCAGCGGTAAAACTCCGAAATTGCCTGGGGTTTTACGCCGGGAAACGAGCGTGCGAGACGCGAGTATGGCGAGCAGTGGGAGCGGTGCTGGAACTGCGGTTGGGAGTGCGTCTACGCCTCCTGCTAGTGGAAGCGCTAGGGAGAGCATGGATGAGCCGCATATCGAGATTATTTTGAAGAAGGACGAGAAGAAGAAGAAGAGGAAGAGTTTTATCTAGAGTTTCTTTCTTCCTCTCTGATTTTCGTCTCTTTTCATTGTTGTGTTCCTTTTCCTTCCTGTCCTTTTCCTTTCCCTGTCATGTGTTTTGACCGATTTACTTCTGACGAGCCCTGCTACGACACATCATCATCTTTCTCTGATCATTGACATGCATTTTTCAACGACATGCGACTTGCGACTCCGATTTTTTTGTTTTGTTCGATACATACACGTGTTGTGGTGCTGTATTGATATCACTCGGTCGAATGTCTGCTTTACATAAATTTGGTAGTCAAACATGGTTCTTGCATTATTGCTCTGATGTTGTTGGTCCGGGATCTTGGTCTGTGGTGGGCGCGCGTTCTATAGACTTTGCATTTGCTATGCGTATTGTAGTAAATTATGTATGTAGTGACAAACAAGGGAAGACTGAAGCAATTATGTTGTGCGAACAGCGGTCTATGGGCTGGAGTACCTCGGAGTATCATCAAGTAGCACGCATCAAGCTAAGGCTGGACCCCTACAAAGGCTAACTAACATTGGAGAACTATATTAAACCATCATGCGCAAATAAGCTCGATAACTTTTCACAAAGTCAAAGCTGGACTGGAAGGACTCATGAATAAGACAACGGATGGTTTGTTCTGATCGCTGTCGACGTGCGCGCATTGCGGGTGAGGATGTTGGATCGTCAGGGAGCGAAGTGATACAAGCGTGTGCGGAAAATTGCATTCCGAGGCGTTCCAGATTGTCTCTGTTATTCGTCCACCATTTATCCATGTCCTTGGGATAATCTTCCAAGGAGGTGACCACAGCGGCGATTGGTACACCGCCTGCCACAGTGGTTGTGGAGCCGACAATGTCAGTGAAGAATTTATAATCACTGATCAGTGCTCTCTGGGCCCTCGATCCTCTCATGCAATATAAGGAGGTAGACTCCGTCATCTCTGTACAACTTCTTGAATGACTTTTTCAGTCGCCATTTTGCAAAAAGGGTCCGGAAAAAGCCCATCGAGTCGAGTGAGGAAACTTCCCAAAGTTTGAATCGGCAATCTCCAAGAGTGACTTCGTGGAAGGTATGCTGCAGTGTGCAGATTGCTGCATCTGGCGACGTCTGTGCAACATCGCGTCCCATAATCAAATTGATGATGGCGCTTTTCCCAACTCCAGTCTCCCCGAAAAGAAATACATTCAAAGGACCCGCAAGTAGCTTGATCGCGTGAAAGGATCAGTAAACATAAAAACAGTGCACCAGTAGACGCTCACTGGTAATAAGGCTCTAGATAAGGGATGGTACGCTAGAGGACTAGAGGGCGCGGCTTTACGTGACGGAATAAGGGTTCGCGAGAAAGACTGAATCGATGGTGCGGTCGAAATCCCAGCCTGGTTGATAAACATTTAAGCCAGATTACTTTAACCGCAAGCTGGCGAATTCATACCTGCTCCGCGACCAAGTATGCACTTTGATGGCCTTCCTGTACCCCGCCAAGAGGGACATCCTGTCAGAGTCAGAAACTCTATTCCTACATGACAAGATCAGTCATGAACTTACATCTTGTTTCAAAGTCTCTAGTTCCCCCTTTATGAAGTTCATAGTCGTAAGGGCACATGGACGAGCAGAGGGATCAATTTACCAACACTGCTCGATATGATTCCAGCGGGCATCTGTGATGTCAGACGTCGCCTCAGATGTCTCAGGACGCGGGATATCCTCTCCATCTTTGATTTTTTGAACGACTTTGTACTCGTCAATGTCAGGCCAAGGAACAGTCAGAGTCAACAACTGGGATGAATGATACAGTAAATATGGGTTTTGTGGACTTGAAACGCTTACACTTACATGGAACATGACACGACCAAGGGAATACATATCGTTCTGCGTGGTCGGTTTGATATCGGAAGGGGGATCATGTGGCCTGAGCAACTCAGGCGCAGTCCACCTGGCTGCACCAGGCCGAACAGTGGATCCTTCATTTGGGCGGTCTTCTAAATGTCCGCAGAGGACATTCGACAAACCAAAGTCCGTCAGGCAAGCCTTGTATTCTCCATCCTTGAGATCTACCAAAACGTTGAACTGGATTATTTAGTAAGTGCAATTGAATGTGAAGAGGATGAGCTCACGCTCGTAATGTCACCGTGAACAGCGGGAAAAGAATGAACTAACGACAAATTAATCAGTTGAAGCAAGACGATCATGAAGGGAATACAGACGATAGTATAACCCAGATGATATGCCATGAAGCTAGTGAATAAGGAGAATTCAGAACAGGTCCATGCAGTCAAACAGGTTTAAGTTACCAGTTTCAACTTGGACTTAATGGTTAATGTAGCACCCTGTTCTGTGATCAGACGGAACAGCGTGCCTTCCGAAAACCACCGGGAGACAAGGGCTGTGGTTGGCCCAAACCCTTCTGTCGTTCCATAAAGTGTGACGATATTGTCGTGAATGAGGTGTGCCCATATTGCAATTTCTCGTCGAAACCTCTAGCGAATCCACATAAGGTAGTGTTCAGAACAGAAAAACATAGACCCTCACTCTTAAGTCCTGCTCTGAGGCGCGATCCATGTGATGCCCAAAGGCTTTTACTGCGACCTGCAGTGCGATAATGAACAGGCTGATCAGCAAGTTACACCGGCACTACCCACTGGCCAGACCTTGACAGAGCCTGACGGCCGCCTCCATTCACATCTGTAAACGTTTCCAAATGCACCACTGGCGACATAGTCGTTTATCGTACCGAAGATCTGACCTGTCAGATCTTCTGCCAGTGCCAGTGGTATTATGGGACTAAATATGAGGGAACTGAATCAATGAAGACTTGTCTCAGTATGAATACCCTACAGAGGTGGAGGTTCCGAGGTGGATGCCTAAATAAAATACATCAGGATCCGCTACTAATTAGGACACCAGTGAACTGTCAAACCTGCGAGTCGTCATCACTAGACTGGGTCATGCACTCAGGGATTTTTACGTTCCCCGTGAGCTGCCCTGCGTCCCGTTGACTCGAGGTGTAGTGATCGTCATAGACAGCATCGGAACGCGCTGCTGTAGTCACTGATCTCTCCAAGGAGGGTCCTCGTTGACCCCATCCACTCTGCAAAGCCTTGAATTGGGAGCGGGTTGGATGTATGCTATTAATGGATGCAGTTCTTTGCTCTGCATCAAATATTGCGTTTGAATGACTTTCTCTTACTCCACCAACAGAGATGTCCTGTGAGAGAGAGTAAGGATCCGGTCCCGCACGAAGAGACTACTCATAAACATACATCGTCTGTCAAAGCCTCTAGTTCGCTTCCCAAGAAGTCCATGACCGTTGTGGCAGAAGGACGAGCAGATACATTAGATGACCAACATTGCGCAATCTCATTCCAGCGTATGGTTGTTATATCGCGTGTCGCAGGACGAGAAATGTCTTCTCCTCCGAGAATTCTGTGAAGAACTGCAATGTCTTTTATACCATTCCAAGGAATGACCAGCGTTAACACCTGCGCACAGGCGATCATGTTAAACGTACGCAAGTTTTGTAGATCTATGAATCTCACATGAGACATGACGCGACTAAATGAATACATGTCGGTTTGTGTGGTCGGTGCACTATCAGCAGGTTGATCATGTGCCTTCAGCAACTCAGGCGCGGTCCACCTGATGGCACCAGTTCGAATATTTGATCCGATTGTACGGTCACCTAAATGGTCACCGAGAAATGTCGCCAGACCGAAGTCTGTTAGGCGCGCTACGTATTCTCCTTCCTTAATGTCAACCAGAACATCAGACTGGAATTCTCCGTCAGAAAGGTTTCATGTTAAGAAGATGAACGAACACTCGTAATGCCTCCATGAACCATACCCAACCCGTGAACTAATGGCAACGATATCAGTGGAAGCAAGCTTAGAATGGAAGAAAGACGAACGATAACAAAGACCAGACACCAGACCATGAAGCTAACGACACGAAAATTAAGTTAGAATACAGAAGTTATTATACATAAACCACGACTCGCTAAATTTAGCTTCGATCTAATGTTCAATGCAGCACCCTGTTCCGCGATGAGACGGAGCAGTGTGCCGCTCTGGAACCATGGAAGAACAAGAGCTAGAGATGACCCCAATCCTCCTGTCGTCCCCAACACAGGAACGATGTTGTCGTGCTTAAGGGCAGCCCAGTTCTCAGCCACGCGTCGAAATCCCTATCAAATCGATGGTAAACTATACAATACAAATACAATGCAGAAGCCTTGACAAATTCTCACCTGTAAATCCAGCTCTGATATCTCAACCTTGATGACTTTTACTTCAACCTGCAGCAGAATAATCAATAAATATATCATCAATGTATACCAGCAATGTCCAGACCTTCACAGAACCTGTCGGCCGTTTCCATTCACATTTGTAAACTATTCCAAAATCACCTGCAGCGACAAGGTCGCCCATTGTACAAACGATCTGGCCAGTCAAGTCCGCCAGCCCCTGACCGGGAAACTTGGGTTGTCGATCTTGCGAATTGTCGGTCCTAAACTGATCGATGGATTGAAGAGCTTGCGTGGCCCTCGGGCGATGCCCCGGTTCCCATGACCAGCATTTTTGAATCAAGTTCCAGTGATCGTCGAGGATGTTTTCTGGACGTGCGTATATGACTTTATTCGACAGCGCGACGCAAATCTGAACCGAGTTCTTCTCTTTCCATGGTATATCCCCCGAGACGATCTGAGAGGAGAAAGCTTAGGAAAGACCTGAAGATAAGAGAGAGATCGCACAAAGAACATGACGCCACCAAAAGAATAGATATCACTCATGAATGTCGGTTTTTCAGGATCGTATTCTAGTCCAAGGACTTCAGGTGCCCGCCATCGGGAATTGAAACTGCGTTCGGCAGTGGTCGAATTCAACTGCAACTCCCCTTCTCCTTCGATTGTTGCAAGACCGAAATCAGTGAGGCACGGATTCCCGGAACCATCTATGAGTACATTTCCCTGAGGCTTGTGAATGAGCGCGGCATGCACAAAAAGACGAACGTACGTACGGGGTGAAGGTCCCCGTGAACGACATTCATTGATTGGACTGGGTGGACGTCAAGAACAAAACGTAAGACATGGTAGAAATCGACGAACGATAGTTGAGACCGTCAGCGACGCCCTTCACCTAGTAGAATAAGAATCGATGAACGCTCTTCGAATGCGATCAGTGTGAACAACCGACTCACTAATCCACCTCTAGCGGAAGCGGTAAGGGTTGCTTCTTCGAGATAGATATATAATGTTCCAAATGGCATCCATTGTGAAATGAGAGCCGGTAATGGAGAATCGACATGTGCGATGCCAAGTAGCGGCACGATAGTCGGGTGTTCTAGTCTAAGCCACACCTTGAGCTCCCGATACATTTCCTAGATAGACCATGTTGAACAAAGTGACGTTTGAATCAGTACACGCTAACTTTTTCATTTTCCCCATAGCTCTCGGATGATCAACTACGAAGACCTTCACTGCGACCTGATGGGAGTTAGATGGACGATTGATGAACCTCAAACTATCATACGGACCTCCGCTTTTCCTTTGCTAGTCTCGATGGTACGCCGATAAACCTGACCAAAGGATCCACGTGCCACTGGAGATTCAAGCTTGTCATCAATTTGAGATGTAAGGTCATTGATAAAAGTTGTATTGCTGCAAAACATGAAAATTTGGGATTCAGTAGGGCAACGTGCATTAGTGAAGAAACCCTCACACTTTGACAGGTACAAGACCCGTCCGAGTCATGCTAATGATGGCTATGCGTTAGAGGGCGCGTATAAGAAGGACGACTATTGTCCGGTCTGCTGCTATAAGGAGAGCGGCCTGCAGCCGTTCAGTGAGGAAGGTAAGAAGTCGGACCAAGGGTTCACAACGTTGCGCGGCGCAACTGGACATGCAGATTGCACAGGCTTAGCCTAGTATGTCCCAAAACCGCTGTAACTCAGGCCAGTTCGGAGGAAGGCCGGCTGGAGCCTGGCAGCCATGCTGCAGAACATGCTTCGCGTGTACAGTATCGCCTCGAGGCCATACGGATGGATCATGGATCCAGGAATTCCGAATCGTGTAATGATGTGACTCGCTCGTTTTATTCAAGTTCAGACCCGTCATCACATTTTTGCACACCTATACTATCTTTTGCACAGCCTCTTTCGTGTCGTGCAGAGCTGATGTCCATTGTCCTCTAACCATACTAGCTCTACTTCCCTCTGTCGAACCTCGGCGGGGTATACCGCGCAATCAACCAAACCCCCGTCGATACAGAGAGGCTGCTACACCTCCTCAACTGAAGTGGTCGATGAACCTGATGCTAAGGAATTGGTTACCAGTCTCGAACGGCGAAGTTGAATTTGGTACGCATCCACTACATTCCCTCACAAACTCCCCACAGACAACGTATCCTTCTCCTATGACGACCAAACTTCCGCCCTGCACAACATCTCTCTCAAAGTCCCCCGCGGCGGACGCGTAGCCCTCGTCGGCGAAAGTGGACCGAAACATTGTCAAAGCGTGGTGGATGCACAATCAATCTTGTACTTAACAGACTTGATATATGATACACCAACCTTACAGGGACTGGTAATTTCACTCCACAGAACTAAACGGGTGTAGTTACAAATATGCCTATACGACTTAGCGAGTACCTCCGACAAGACGACCTAACTTCTGCATGAAACCTGTAGGGAAACTTTGTTGGTCCATTGTGGTATCAGTGCTCAATGGAGGGGCGTGCACACAATATTGTAGAATAAGCCTGAGAACGCCTTCGCGGGACTGTGCACGACGTTGGCGTATATCCGGCAGATCCGGCAAAGTTGTGACACAAGCATGATCAGAGAACTTCATCCCATACTGTGCAAGTTGGCTCTGGTTATCATTCCACCACTTTGTCATCTCCGGAAGGTAGAATTCCAGGCATGTCACCACTGCAATAATAGGCACTTCACGACCAGTATCACGGAGGGCTGACGAGAATATCTTGTAATTGATGCGGAGATCTTTCATGGCTCGCGTTCCGCGCATGCAATATATAAGAAGATGGACACCGTCTTCTTGGGCAAGTCCGTGAAGGAATGCGGACAAGTTACTGTCAGTCAAGGCCGCAGGCAATCTGCTGTCCGAGTTCCCGTCCAACCCTGACGACATAGTTATCCAACCGCTCTGGCCCCTTGAGCGTGAAAGAATACCTACCTGCCATATCCCACAGCCTGAATTGTTGCCCATCGATCGTGATGTCATATGGAGTGTTGGTAAAGGTACATGTGTTGGCGTCAGGAGATGTGTGAGCTACGTGACGGCCCGCAATGAGGTTTATGAGCGAGCTTTTTCCCGCGCCACTTTCCCCATAGACCACCACATTACGCGGTCGACCTTGTTGTTGCTATAGGGGACATCAAGACATCAAGCATCCGTTGACCGAGTTCTCAGATCACGAACCTGTTGCATTTTTGTGCTCCCTGGGTTCTGTCCAGCTCCCGTGGTTCCGAACTTGTCTATGTTCTTCATAATGCGTTCGAGGACCTTCGCAGCCAACGGGCGATTATCTGGGTTCCACGACCAGCATTTTTGAATCAGATTCCAGTGATCGTCAGAAATGTTGTTGGGACGTGCAGGAGTCGCTCTTTTCAAGAGCTCAGCGATGATCTGATGTGGGTTTTTCTTCTCTTTCCATGGTGTAACCCCTGAGATGATCTGAGAGGGATGGGCTTAGACTAGAACTGCAGAAAACACAGGAATCGCACAAAGAACATGACACCACCAAAAGAATACACATCGCTCTTGAAATTCGGTTGTACAGGGTCCTCAGCATCGGAGTGGATTCCAATGACTTCAGGTGCACGCCATTGAGGACTGAAGCTACGATTTGCGGTCGTCGTATTCAACTGCGACTCTGCGTCCCCTGCGACTGTTGCGAGACCGAAATCGGTGAGACGTGGACGTCCTGAACCATCTATGAGCACATTCGCCTGAGGCTTATGAATGAGTGCAACATCCCACAGAGAGACGGACATACAGGATGAAGGTCTCCGTGAACAACATTCTCTGAGTGGACTGAATAGGCATCAAGAACAAGAATAACAACAGGATAGACATCTACGAACGATACTTGAGGCCATCGGCGACACCCATGACCTTGTAGCATAAAATCAATCAATGCTTGACGAAGGTGACCAGTGAACAAGATACTCACCAATTTAACTCTAGCAGAAGCGGTGATTGTACCTTGCTCGAGGTACATATATAATGTCCCAGAGGGCATCCATTGCGAAATGAGAGCCGGCAATGGAGACTCGACGTGTGCGATTCCAAGTAGTGGCACGATAGTTTGGTGTTTTGACAGTCTAAGCCACACCTTGAGTTCCCGACGCATTGCCTACATAGGCCATTGAGCCAAGTGTGATTCAAATCAGCACACTCCAAGTTTTAATGATTTACCTTCTCATGTTTCTTCACAGCTCTCCCAGGATCAATCTTGAACACCTTCACTGCAACCTGATGGATATTAGATGGGGGATCGATAAGCTTGGACAAGTGGATTAGACAAACATCCACTGTGCCTTCGCTGGTTCTGATGGTGCATCGATAAACCACGCCAAATGAACCAGATATGCATGTTTGTCCAAACTCTAACGCCTCAGAAATTTGAGATGTGAAGTCGCTGGGGATATCGCTGCACAATATGATGAAGGGCCGAGGGACATAAGTTATGGGAGACGACTCACTGTTCAGGTGTGGATTCTGTCATGGGTAGGGCTGATTGGAGGCAAGCTCTAGGAAGTGAAGCAGGCCAGTCTTTAAGTTGATACCTATGCAAGGCGCCTATCTGGGTTCGTAAGGCGGGCAACTGGCAGCCATGCTGCAGAACATGCTTCGTCAGGATCCGCTACTGATTAGGATACCAATGGACTGTCAAACCTGTGAGTCGTCATCCCTAGACTGGGTCATGCACTCAGGAATTTTTATGTTCCCCGTGAGCTGCCCTGCGTCCCGTTGACTCGAGGTGTAGTGATTGTCATAGACAGCATCGGAACGCGCTGCTGGAGGAGGATCAGAGGGAACGGGTTTGCGTGACGGAACAAGGGTTCGTGAGGAAGGCTGAAACGACGGTGCGGTCAAAATCCCAGCCTGGTTGATAAACATTTAAGCCGAATTACTTCAACCACAAGCTGGCGAGTTCACCTGGTATTGTTTCCCATCGCTGAGAGGAACAGATGCAATTACTTCCTCCGCGACCAAGTGTCCACTTCGATGGCTTTCCTGTACCCCGCCAGCAAGGACATCCTCAAGAGTCAGAAACTCTGCTCCTGCGTGACGAGACCAGTCATGCGCTTACATCTTGTTTCAAAGCCTCCAGTTCGCTCTTTAAAAAGTCCAAGGCCATGGAGGCGGATGGACGAGCAGATGGATCAACCGACCAACACTGCTCGATCTGATCCCAGCGGGCGTCTGTGATGTCAGATGTCTCAGGACGCGAGACATCCTCTCCGCTAAAGATTTTTTGAATGATGTTGAAGTCGTTGATATCATGCCAAGGAATGACGAGAGTTAACACCTGCACATGTACGTATTAAATATGAATTTTGTGGGCCTAGAGTATTTTGCACTTGCATGGAACATGACGCGACCAAAGGAATACATGTCGTGCTTCGTGGTCGGTTTGAGATCAGCGGGGTGATCATGGGGGGTCAGCAACTCAGGCGCAGTCCACCTGATTGCACCATGCCGAATCTTCGATCCTTCATTTGTGGATTCGTCTAAAAGCCCGCCTAGGACAGTTGACAAACCGAAATCCATAAGGCATGCCTTGTATTCTCCGTCCTTCACATCTATCAGAACGTTGGACTGGAGTCTTGTGAGTACTATTTTACGGGAAGAAGATAAACTCACGCACACTCGTGATGTCGCCATGAACCACAGGAAAACGGTGAACTGACAGCAAATTTATTTATCAGTCGAAGCTAGGCATCACTGAAAAGAACACATACGATAGTCAAGCCCAGATGCTATACCGTGAAGCTAGCGATGTCAATGGGTGTTTCATTATAGCTAAACTGCGGCTTACCAGTTTCAATTTAGACCTAATGCTCAATCCAGCACCCTGTGCCGCGATCATATGGAGTAGGTCACCGTCCGGAAACCACGGGGAGACAAGGGCTGTGGTTAGTCCAAACCCTTCTGTCGTTCCAACAAGTCTGACGATATTGTCGTGGACGAGGTGTGCCCATATCGTGGATTCTCGTCGAAATCTCTAGCGAGCCAACATGCAACTGTGTTCAAAGCAGAAGAAATAGACCCTTACTCTCAAGTCCTGCTCTGAGGTATGAAACCTCAAGGCTTTTACTGCAACCTGTGGGTGCGAGAATCAACAGGCTGATCAGCAAGTTATGCAATTGACCAGACCTTGACTGTGGGGCCATACGGTTGTCTCCATTCACATCTATACACGTTTCCAAATGTCCCTCCAGCGACATAGTCACCTATCGTACCGAATATCTGACCTGTAAGATCTACTGGACCTGCTAATGGTCTTGAAATGGAACTAAAGAACATGTGGAAACTGAATCAATCAATTCTTGGTTCGGTGTGAAGATCCCTACAGAGTTGTTGGTTCTGAAACGAATTCCTAGGAGAGAAATGCATCAGGATTAGAGTGAAGAAATACTTGGGCTGCCAGACCTGCAAGTCATCGATCCTGCACCGATCAGTGTAATCAAGGATGTGTGCAGTCACCGGACGATCCATGGGGTTCCGAGACCAGCAGCGTTCGATCAAGTTCCAGGAACCATTAGGGATGTTCTCGGGACGCGCAGGAGTGGCTCCTCTTGACAGCTCAATGGCGATGTGATTGGAACTTTTCTTCTCTTTCCATGGGATATTCCCCGAGATGATCTGAGCAGAAAAAGTCAAGGGTGGCACCACAATGGCATGAAATAGATCGCACAAAGAACATAACACTACCAAAAGAATAGATATCGCTCGCAAAAGTCGGTCGTGCAGGTTCGTCAGACTCTATTCCAATGACTTCAGGTGCACGCCATCGAGAATTGAAATCACATGCCGCAGTGGTCGAGTTCCACTGCAACTCTGGATCTCCTACGACTGTTGCGAGACCGAAACCTGTGAGGCATGGATTCCCTGAATTATCTATCAGCACACTGGCCTGGCTTACAAATAAGTACAAAATCCACAAAGAGACAACCGTACATACAGGTTGAAGGTCTCCGTGAACGACATTCATCGAGTGAACTGCGTAGGCATCAACAAACAAAAACAACGACTTAGCAGAAATAGACAAACGATAGTAGAGGCCATCAGCGACACCCTTAACCTAGTAACAGGAGAATCGATGAACGCTAGTTGAATGTGACTGGTATGAATAAGGGACATACCAATCCAATTTTTGTAGAAGCAGAAAGAGTTGTTGCTTGCTTCTCCAAGTAAATATATAACGTCCCAGATGGCATCCATGGATAAACAAGAGCTGGCCATGGTGATTCGACGTGTGCGATACCAAGTAGCGGCACGATATTCAAGTGTCTCAACCTAAACCACAAACGAAGTTCCCGACGCATCGCCTACAATGTTAATGTTCAACCAATTGTTACTTCAGTCAGTACAGTTCAATTGAGAAGCTGACTTTCTCTAGTTTCGGCATAGCTCTATTATGATCAATAATGATTACCTTCACAGCTACCTGATGAGTATGAAGTGGACTTGGTAAGTTTGCTTGGGCTACTCAGACGAACTCAGACTAACCTCCGTTGTGCCTTTGCTGGTCCCGATGGTACACCGATAAACTTGGCTAAATGAACTGAGTGTAATTGGAGATTCAAGCTTGCTAATTAGGGACGTGAGGTCGTCGACGGTATCGCTGCAGAATATGATGAAGGAGGACGACACACATTATGGAAGTAGACTCACTCTTCAAGCGCAAAACCTGGTTCCATGAGTGTAACTGCTGTTCCACGGGTGGCTAGTTTCAGCAAACAGTATGCAGGGTACTTAACGTATGGTGCAAGTATGGTGAGCCGCTCAGCGGAGTCGAGCGGAGTTTAAACACCACCTAACCAAAATCACTACTAACTAGGGGTTCAGCGGTGCTGAGCTTGTCCAGTTAGTTCCGCACTGTGGAACAGATACTGGCATTCGATGTGGTGATTACGCGCAGAACGGCGTAATTTCGATCCACCTGGTACGCGCAGTCAAGATCTTTTTGACGTCAAGCTGATGCAAACCATTTTCGAGCTCTGTAGACAATGATCGTTGATGAAGATGGTTCTTGAGTGTATCATGTAATACTCGAGAACAATACCCCCCGTTTCATATTGGGGACAATTTGAGTTAAACATCGAAATAATAGTGGTACTCAGGGTAAATCTTGAAGCTCGCTTAAAACGTCTTGGAAGCTCGGCTACTCTAACAAAACACAGCCATGCGATACTCTGCAATTGAAAGTCAGTCCGGCATCGCACGTCGGAGTTCAGAAACACATGCCTGCTGTTCGTCAACGTGCTCGCCGGTCTGCATGACTTCAAGCCAACACCCGTCTGCGCTTGAGGGGAATGGACCCCCCCCCTCCATCCACCTCAACTTCTCAACCTGTCTCAAGTGATCCTGGACCCAGGATCACAGTTCAATGGGGGAAAGAAGACGCTCTTACCGATATCCTCGTTGATCACATAACATCTCACCCAGCTGATAGTCGCATCCTGTTCTATTCTGAGGGCAAAAAAACGCCCTTTACTGATGGTGAACAGGCATCGGGCAAGGACAAGAGCGACATCTATGCTGTCCTTGCCAAACTCATATTCGCCAATCATGTCAAATATGGCGCTGGATACCATCGGAACCCAAAGAAATTTTGCGACTCAGTCGCAAACCACATTGTCGGGTACGTAGTCTCCTATTTATACTTACATATATGTGCTGATAAACGCCTAAAATCTCAGTCTCAAAGCTAGGTACAAAAAACTCAAGGCTAAATTAGGCGCCACTGGAGCTGGTGTACTACCTGGTGATAGGCACGCGAATCTATTGCGTGAGTCCTTTGTCGCTGATTTTTTATCTTCATCTGACTGTATTTTGTAGTTGAAATATGCGCTGAGTGGAAATGGTTCGCGGACCTCGACGCGATCTGGCATTCAAACCCTGCGTTCGCCGTAACGTCACACTCATCAAGACCAGGCATTGATCACGCTGGTCAGATGTACTCACTTGCGCAACCATTGCGTGGTACAGCTGCTGGTGGGACCTCAAGGCATGTACAAGGTGCCGCTCAGCCTCAGCCTCCGCCTCAGCCTCCGCCTCAGCCTCAGCCTCAGCCTCCGCCTCAGCCTCAGCCTCAGCCTCAGCCTCAGCCTTCCTGCAGCGCGAGCGCTCAGTCCTTCTGCGGCGATCATCTGATTGACCCGCGTCTTCTCCAATCTTCACCTGCTCTCCCCGATACTCCTTCACCCACTTTCCCTGATATTCCTACCGCTCCCTCTCCGCCCAATAATTTTCCTGATCCTTCTGCTGCTCACCATGCCCCCCCTCCTCTTTATGACCCTCCGCAGGTCCACCTTCGCGGCCTCTCTCGCACCGATAATGACTTGCACCGATCCGATCCTTTTGCTGTGCCCCTTGGTGACGCTCTGGATCACCTGCAAGACAACGACATGATGCAGGAGGGGGGGGAGGAGGAGGAGGAGGAGGAGGAAGAGGATGACAGAATGCAGGAGGATGAGCTGTTGAGCTACAATAGCCCCCCGAAAGTCGCAGGAAAAAAACGGCGAAATTTTGCGTCGCCCTCACCCTCTCCCCCTCATGACCCACAGCCGTTCCACGTGCCCGCAAAGGCGCCTACCAACGCCTACCACAGTCGCGCAGCATTCAGTCAGCAGCCCATCCGGGGGAAACACAAACCACTGCCGATGTCACGCAATTTGTCAACCCCTTCATCCATGCCTCGTAACACGACCCCGTCATCTTCTTCAACCCCACAGACATCGGTATCAGCCCAAGTGGATGGCTGCAAGAAGAAGAAGAAAGCTAAATCTGATGTGCAGGATCAGGTGGAAAATTTGACGGAGGAAATTGAGAGCATCCAATCCGACGTTATGTCCCTTCGGGACTCTAAGCATCAGCGGTTTATTGCGAAGCTCTCG
Organism: Suillus placidus; assembly: GCA_016628565.1. Classification (NCBI taxonomy): domain Eukaryota; kingdom Fungi; phylum Basidiomycota; class Agaricomycetes; order Boletales; family Suillaceae; genus Suillus; species Suillus placidus. The sequence continues at coordinate 299,668 of JABBWD010000023.1, read as the reverse complement.
GCGAAGAGCGAAAATCAGCGCGAGACCAAGAAATACAATTGGCTTCGCGATACGCGTGCACACAAGGCGTCTCAAGCTGTTCTCACCTATCAGCGAGAGCAGGAGAATAGAGCTGCTGAAATTTGCCTTCGCAAAGCCGACATTCGAGTGGACGAGGCACATTCTACGGTTCTCGACAAGGAGGCGGAGACTTTGCGTCTGCGAATTCAGTACCAGCAACTGATGCAGGGTAGTAGCGGGAGCACCTGAGTCTTTTGTCACCATCATCCTCGTCTTGTCATCATCCTCGTCTTGTCATCATCCTCGTCTCGTTGTCTCGTCATCCTTGTCTTGTCATCCTTGTCTCGTTGTCGTTGTGTCGTTGTCGTTGTGTTGTCGTCATCGTCTCGTCACCATCTCGTCGTCACTGTTGTCTTATTATTGTTGTCATCGTCGGCGTCTCGTTGCCATCGGCGTTGTCATTTTCTTGCCGTCTTTGTTGTGTCATTGTCCTGTTGTGATTTTACATGTTACATCTTACTTTACAAGTGTACTACTGGTAGTACTTCAATATGAGCATGGTTCATCCTTCCCTCCGCTGTGCATTTGATTGAGGACTGTCAAAAAGCTGATCCATCAGCTTTGCACAAGTGATCTGACCAGGAGTTCCTTCATATGACCTGTCACCCACTACATCATTACCATCTGGACCCTCAACATCTTGAGGAATGAAATCTTGACCCTCTTGACGAGCCCACTTCAGAGTACTCTCGTATGTTCCATCCTGCTTGCGACGATGAGTTTCGAAGCGAATGATCATGTTGTGGAGGATGATGCAACACTTGATCCACTGCACACAAAAATCCAGATCATTCTCTTTCTGAATCCTGAACCGCAGCTCTCGAAGAGACTGGAACCGCCCCTTTAAAGCAGCAAACGTGTGTTCAACACGTACACGGATCTAAATAAATTAAAATTATTTGAAAAGCTGCTATAAACAAAAAAAAAACCTTAGATAGATGATAATTGAATGTTTTCTGGTCTTTTGTCAACCGTCCATTGCGTGGTTTCTTGAAAGGGGCGATACACCATGGCTCCAATGGATATGCGCTATCTGCCCAAACCCAGTGGCCATCAGGAAGCAGATCATCATGCTCTTCATAGAGGCGGGTGGATCGAAAGGCGAATGCATCATGAACACTCCCCGGATGTCCAAGAGAATAATCCACAATCAAGAGATTGTGGGGCATAATAACTGCCTAGAATTAAATTAAATTATCTGCCAAAAAAAATAAGCAAGAACACATTACCTGACAACCAAGGGAATAATTGGATTTCCTGTCAAAAAACACCTCCCCATAATAGCCAGGTTTGGTGAAAAGCTCAATTGTTGAGCCATCAATGGCTAGATAACCACCCCTCCACTCCGGACATGTCTTTACCTCAGCAAATTTCCGAGCAAGGTGGGCATCCTCAGAATTATCTTCCGGAAAGGAGATAAACTGATTGTGCACTTCGAGCAGTGCAACCATCACACGATTAGTGCAATTGACCACAGACCCGACACTCACACCGGCCCATTGAGCAACATCCTCGACGGTAATGGCATTGCCATAATGACCAGCACGATTGAGAAAGATGGCGAGCTGGATGGAGACAGGGAGCTGAGGATTGTTGGAGTTGTTCTGAAAGATAGGGTGATCAGAGATCTGATCGAGGATATCATCGAAGATCTCTGGATTGACACGGAGTTTCTGCCGAAACAATTCAGGGCGATGTTCCTCATGATGAACTAGCATGTGAAGCTGAGGAGCTCGTGGTGGAGGCTCATCGGGCTTGTGGATTACACGTGCCCTCTGAACCTCGTCACGCAAAGCATTGATGGTGTGTTGGAGCCTATCGTAATGGACGGCAATCTCATCTTCATCACTGGAAGAATCAGAGGAGCCAGAAAGGCCAGAGATAGAGGACATCGAGGAGGGTGGGGTTGGGGAGCTGACTGTGACAGACATATTGGTGTCTTCATCATCGGTAGAAAGTGAGTCAGTGTCTGAATCAGAGTCTGAAGAGTCCAAGTCCGACAAATCATCTAGCAGTTCATTCTGGAATTGTAATTTGGCTAGTGCAAGGGCAGCCTTGTTAACGGCACCGAGGAGTTCTTTGCGTGCAGATTTGCGAGGCATACTGAGGTGGGACTCGAGGGGATCAAAACTTCTATCCATTTGCATTTGGTGCATATGTGATGTTGAATGTAGCGGAGTTTTAATTTTCGGAAATTTCCGAAGTTTCATCTTGCAGGCTCGCATTGAGCACGTTGGTGTCATCGTTGACCTCACATCCTCGATGCTCACCTGCAGGACTGAGCAGGACATCATGATTCAAGTTTCCGGGTACCATCCACCCCAAGTAAGTGATTTTTTATGCTTATTGCAAGTTGTAGCTCACATATACCCTTATCTTACAGGAAATCTATTCTAGTCCAGGTTTCACGCGCATCCCACCTGATCAACAACACCATATCTTTATCGGCGAGCCGCTCGTCTGCCCGTCACCTGGTATTGTTGACAACTATGACGAGTTATATCCTTCGCAGCGGTGGGAAGACCCAAGCGCATACATCAGATTCTCGGAGGCTGACGATGAAGAGGCAGGTTGCACCACCCAACACCACCCTTATGCGAACCGTCAGTCCGCCCGTCACCTGGTATCATCGACAACTATGACGAGTTATATCCTTCGCAGTGGTGGGAAGACCCAAGCGCGTACATCAGATCATCGGAGGTTGACGATGGGGAGGTCGACAACTATGACGAGTTATATCCTTCGCAGCGGTGGGAAGACCCAAGCGCGTACATCAGATCCTTGGAGGTTGACGATGGGGAGGCGGGTTGCACCACCAAGCACCACCCTTATGCAAATCATCACTTCCCACTGGCAGACCACATTCTCTTCGATGGGCCTGATCCCCTACGCCCCCATATGCGCACCACTAACCTTCTCCACCAAAGCCTGTCTTCCCTCCCTCCAATTCATTCATCCTACATTTACTGCGCCCCCCCCTCTCAGGCTGTGTGTGAGCTCGTCTTTTGACCTGCTTACACGACGCTGATGGTTCCACGACCGTGCCCGCTCTCAGTCCATCTCACCCCCAGCACTTATTTTGTTTCGTCCAGTACTCGCTGATTTCATCCTTGCGGAGTGGTTTTTTTACAATTTTATTAATGCTATCATTTGCAATACAAAGTCTATTGGATCTACCCGTTGTGAATCTATGCCCCGACTACTTTTTCTACTCTAAAGTATGACTTTCCCCTATGTATAGCACACTTTGAAAATCTTAAGTGTTTGAATGTCCGACTTCGTGCCGATGTGCGCCGAGCATGATTCAACTGTTCTTAAGCAAGTTTTTTGAAGCTTTAGCCGAGAGTTTGAAGCATTTAAGCGAGTTTTGAAAGGTTTCAAAATTTATTTTGAGTACCACTAATGTTCGCCAATGTGCCCTCACTAAAAATAGTTACATATGCATCTCGATCAGTAAAGTTATTAGTTGAACGCTTCTTGGCCCCACACCAAGTGGCACCCCGACCAGGACCCCGAAAAGATTCCCAGTCAACACAGCGCTCAACAGCGCTACCGGCGCCTAAAGGCGTCAACTCCTGATCCAATCTTCACCTAGATACCAATACCCAAAAACAAAACAACCATCAAAAACATGTTCAGACAAACGGGACCTGGCAAACCACGTAGTATGAGTTTTGGTTCGTAATCTCCAGTTTCGCGGAACACATCTCCTACAATGCCCGGCGGACCCTCATCAAAAAGAATAACAAGGTCTTCAAATGTAACATTAACCTCATCAGAAATCGAAGCGCAACCCAGCACCGTCATCGATGCTGCCAGCGCACACCTATACCTCAAAAAAAAGAGCCTCTGCCACGCGACCGAACCATATACGTTAACTCACTTAATTTCGGTCCTTTTACAGATCACACAGATATCCGGTTCCACTTCTCTCCCAGTGCTAACAGCCATCAGATCAGTCATCTTCCTACTCAAACAGCACGCGATAGACGAGACAGCGGAAGCAGTAGCCAAGCAAGTCACGAAAACCGTGGCTCAACAAATCTCGGACTCAATCACCACAAAGCTAGTAGACCATGTTGTCGCCGCCATTGCCCCGCAAGTAGCTCGGATACTGACAGCCTCTGAAAGCCTGGAACACATGGCACAGAGCATAGAACAGTCTAGACCCCAACTGACTGAACCGGACTCTAGCTCAGTAACCCTCACCCCACTAACCCTACTAACCCCACAGATTATGGAACAGATCACGACCACCCTCGCCCCACAGATAGACCAGCTCACCTCGACCTCAAACTCCCTCACCCACACGTTAGAAGAAACGACACAACTGCGCAAACTGGTCACAGACCGAGTAGACCTAGACAGGGATATCAACGCCTCAGCGGACCGCATCACACACGCCACAGACACCTTGTTTAGTGCGATTGAAGACTGTCAAAACTCCATTGACCTCATCTCCCCTTCACTCGAGACCACGCAACAAAGACTCAACACCCTCTCTACGCAAATTCTGTCTCAACCCACTGTACTCCCGCCGTCGCCACCTGCTGCACCACAGAAAAATTTGTATAGTGACACTGCCACCTCCAAGACTCAATCCCAGACCCCAAGACATGCCACTCATTTGACCACTGCTCGCGGATCCCCTCCCAACTTCCACACCTTCGCCTCCTCCTATCCCCCACACCCAAACACGACGCCACCTCAATCAGCATCAGCAGATGCAGCTATCGCCAGATCAGCCATCTGAGCCAGACAGATTCTCTTGGACCCACTACCGGACAACCTCTTCCTCCCACCAAACATCAGCCACGAGGCCACCTCCAGCAAGATCAACACGGCCATCACAACAGCTCTCGCCCCCAATGGCCACCAAGGACACATCAAGGCCCTAATCCAACTGCGCAACGGCGGGCTAATAGTAGAACTGGACAGCGAGCTGACACTCATCAGACTCCGTGAAATCAACGCTCGCAAAAGATTCCTTCAAGCCCTCGACAACTCAGTTATCTTCAAAGATAGAACATACACCCTCGTAATCCAATATGTACCAGTCAATATACTGATCGAACGCACAGGACTCTTACGTCTAATCGAAGGGAAGAACCAACTAGCAGACAACTCCCTTGCCTCCATGCGCTGGATCAAACCACCGCACAAGAGGCCCCCGGGGCAAACGATGGCCTTCGCACTCCTACAGGTAAATGACCCTGAAACTGCTAACAAACTAATCAAGGATGGACTGTACATTGACCGGCACCTAGTCCGAGTCAAGAAAGACAAAAGGGAACCCATACGTTGCGCCAAGTGCCAGCGATACGGCCACATTGCACGCAACTGCAACGCGAACAGGGACATCTGCGGCACCTGCGCAGATGCCCACCGAACAGCCGACTGCAACGCCTACAAGACCGTTCGATGTGTCAGCTGCCGAAGCAACGACCACGCCAGCTGGAGTAGAGATTGCCCCGAATTCGGCAAACGTTGCGACGAGCTTGGCTCCAAGTACCTGGAGAACTCACTGCCCTATTTCCCCACGAGCGAAACCTGGACCCACGCCCTACTCCCTCCCAAAGCAGCACCGTACGAAAGGAAAACCGCGGTACCCCCACCTCGAACAGATGACAATGGCCCCATCCCGCCCCCCCCGTCTCCGCCAAACCACCCTCACCTCAGTCATTGCCTTACCAAAACCTAGACCTCAACCACCCGCACCCATAGCCAGACCGCACACCACTGCACCCCAACCTGACAGCAACAGATACACCTCCCTCCCACTGGACGACATCAACTCCGATCACGAAAACGAAGACGAAAATGAAGACGAAGATAAAAACGATCACGAACCCACCACATCCAGATCCCCGACCCCAACATACACTCCTCTATGGTTCCCGCCATCCTCGGCATCTCCTCCCTCATCGGTCAACAACACCTCAACCTCGTCCCTAGACCATGCCTGAACAACCAGACCCATCACCCATCCGACTCCGTATCTGGCAACAAAACCTCAACAACTCCCGAGCTGCACAAGAATCAATACTCAACGGACCGACAGCGCAAAGATGGGACATCCTCGCCTTTCAAGAAGCATGCGAAGATCGCCTCCGCAACACGAAATCGAACCGACAATGGCACACACTATACCCGACACAACACTTCACACACCCGGAACAGAAGACGTGTGCAATCACGCTCATCAGCACCTCCCTCAACACCAATGACTGGCAACAGATCTCCTTCCCGTCCTCTGACGTCGTCGTAGTTCAATTCTCGGGCCCCTTCGGCAAATGCACCCTGTTCAATATCTATAACGACGGCAAAAAGCAAGACACCATCCACACGCTCGAAGACTACCTGACAACCAACATCGCTAATATCCGCCCCTCCGTCGACGACCACATGATCTGGCTAGGCGACTTCAATCGCCACCACCCACTCTGGGAGGAAGAATGCAATGACCACCTCATGGATTATAACGCCGCACAGCCACTAATAGACCTTCTAGCAGACTACGAATGAATCAGTCGCTCCCCAAAGGCGAACCCACGCTCCAAGCCTCGAGCACAGGCAACTGGACAAGACCCGACAACGTCTTCTGCACTGACCACACCATGGAAGTATTCATTACCTGTAACACTAATCCCGCCCTCAGAGGACCGAAGACCGATCACGTACCCATCCATAGCATCTTAGAACTAACCATCCCCAGAACGCACCATGAACCCACACGCAACTACCGAGACACCGACTGGGAGAAATTCAGGGAAACACTCAACTCACGACTCAACACCCGACCTGCCCCCTCGCCACTAACCTCCAATGCCGAATTCCAGCTAGCAGCACGTAACCTAGCGCTCACTCTCGACGAAGCCATCTCTGAAGCTGTCCCACTCTCCAAACCCTGCCCTCACTCGAAGAGATGGTGGACCCGTGACCTCACCCTCCTCCGACGTCAAGTCAACAAAGCCAGCCACACAGCCTACAAGATGAGAGGCCTCCCCCTCCACCCAAGCCACAACGAGTTCAAACGCCTGCGAAATCAGTACGCCGAGGAGATCTTTAAGTCCAAAAAACAACATTGGACCGACTGGCTAGAAGAAATATCAGGTAATGACATCTGGATCGCCAACAAGTACATCACGTCCGCACCCACCGATGGAAGCAAGACCCGCATCCCAACCCTCTCCATCCGTCAACCTGATGGCTCCAATCACTGACGCCACTAGTAACTGCCGAGAAAAGCATCGCACTCGCTAAGTCCTTCTTCCCGCCTCAGCCTAACACCTCCTCCGTCCCCCTAGACTTCGAATACCCAGACCCAGTAGCCAATATGACGCCCATCACCACCGACGAAATCCACCGCAACATCCGAAAACTCAGTCCTTACAAGGCCCCAGGTCCCGACGGTATATGTAACATAGTGTTCAAACAATGTGCTGATATTCTAGTCCCTTTCCTCCTCCCCATTTTCAATGCCTCAATCTCCCTTCGTGTATACTACCAACCGTGGCGACAATTCACGACTGTTGTCCTTCGCAAACCCGGAAAACCAGATTACACAGTGACCAAAGCCTACCGACCCATAGCACTCCTCAACACCACATGTAAACTACTAACGGCGGTCATAGCAGATCAGATGACATACTACCTCGAGCGTCACCAACTCCTACCAGCGACCCACTTCGGCGGCAGACCAGGACGATCTACCACGGACTCCCTCCATCTATTGGAAGAAACAATCAAGAACGCCTGGAGAACGAAGAAAGTCGCCTCCGTACTCTTCCTCGACATCGAGGGTGCCTTCCCTAACGCAGTCACGGACCGACTCCTGCACAACATGAAGAACCGGCGACTCCCCGCTGCCATGATCGACTTTACGAAACAAGTACTCACAGGACGACAAACACGCCTTCTCTTCGACGACTTCAAATCGGAATGGTTCCCAGTTACTAACGGTATAGGACAAGGCGACCCTCTATCTATGATTCTCTATATTATTTATAATGCTGACCTCGTTGACGTAGCCAAAGGACGAAGCAAGCAAGAATCCACCCTAGCATTCGTCGACGACACAGCCTTCATCGTCATCGGCTCCTCCTTCACCGAGACCCACCAAATCCTCCAGCAGATGCTCGAACGTGAAGGAGGCGGCTTCGACTGGTCACGCGACCATAATTCCAAGTTTGAAACTAGTAAATTCGCGCTAATCGATTTCTCCATGAACAGGACAAAGACCCGACCCCTCATGATCATTCGAGGCAATGTCATCCGACCATCACCAACCCACAAGTTCCTAGGTGTGATCCTCGACCAAGAACTACGCTGGAAGGAACACGTAGCCTACGCCATCGCAAAAGGGACTGCATACGCCCTACAACTACGCCGTCTATCCTCTACCGCCTCCGGTATGCCAATGAAGCTCACCCGACAACTCTACCAAGCGGTCGCTATTCCGAAGATGCTTTACACCGCTGACATATGGTTCACGCCGGCCTTCCGAGACGGCTCAGACACAGTACAAAGAGGATCGTTGGGGATAGCCAAGAAGATGACAACGGTACAGAGAATCGCGGCCATTGCCATCACAGGAGCCATGAAGACTACTGCTACAGATGTACTCGAAGCTCACGCCAACCTCCTCCCCATCCCACTCCTCCTGCAAAATACATGTCACCGCGCCATCATCCGCCTCGCAGCCCATCCCACGTCCCACCCTCTGTACACCCACGTAAGAAGAACAGCCAACCGCTACGTCCAACGCCATCGCACGTCTCTCCACCGCCTCACACACTCCTTCAACATCGTACCAGCAGAAATTGAAACACTCACTGGAGCCGTCCGACACCCCTCATACCGACACCCTTACTCCACCCACATCGCAGCCACCAAAGAAGAGTCCATCGAGGAACAGGCACGACTCACTGACCATATCCAGATCTTCAGCGACGGCTCAGGACAGAACGGCGGCATAGGCGCAGCGGCCGTACTTATCCGCAATGGTAGCGCCCCACGCACATTGCGTTTCCACCTAGGGACTGACGAGGAACACACGGTATATGAAGCCGAGGCAGTAGGACTAACCTTAGCAGCACATCTACTCGCTACTGAACGACAGGTGATCTTCCCAGCCTCCATACTGGCGGACAACCAGGCAGTACTGAAATTTGGTGAGAGTATGACTCCGAAAGCAGGCCACTATTTGATCGAACACTTCAACAGAATCATGGACGAAATCAAGAAGACCCACCGCAGACGCCGTTTCTCTGTGACTGTCCGCTGGATCGCGGCGCACAGCGAAGTCATGGGAAACGAGTTAGCAGACGAGGAAGCCAAGAAGGCAGCGGAAGGTCCGCAGAACAGTAGCGAGGTAGACGACCTACCACAGTACCTCTCATCTGGCCAGCTCCCCGACAGCTTATCCGCCATCAAACAAGCCCACATGAAGAACACTAAACTCCGCTGGGAACGCCTATGGTCAAAGTCACCAAGATACGCACGAACCACAGCAATTGATCCCAACATCCTATCTCGCTCTTTTCTCAAACTCGTCGCGGACCTCCCAAAACGACTCATCAGCCTATTTATGTACTTCCGCACCCGCCACATCGCCCTCAACCATCACCTCCACCGTATCAAACGCAGCGACACTCCCAACTGCCCCATATGCGAAGACACCGAAGAATCCATCCATCACTTCCTATTTGTGTGCCCCCAGTACGACCGCGAACGCTTCATATTGCAACGCAAACTCGGACGGAAAGCTACCTCTCTCCCCTTCCTACTCACCAACCCCAAGGCCGTGGAACACTTCCTACGTTATGTGAACAGCACTGGCAGACTCAAGAGCACATTCGGTGATGTATCGCTACCTCTAATACCCGCACAGTAATAATGCCCCATTCTCAGACCGATAATTTACTTTAAGACCCTCCTAATTGACTGCACGACCTCGCCCACAAACTTAATCAAACTATTTATCATACTCCCCACATGAAGACACTCGGCCAGATCCCCAACAGGCCTCTAGAACGATTAGTTGGACGATGAAGACAGGATTGGGGATTAAAACTCCCTACTTCAAGACGCCTATCCTAATCACCACCAATCTTCTTCCACAGCTTCATGTACTGACCTGCCTCGGTGGTTGAGTACGCGCATCAGACTACCATTACATGACAGCCATATATTCACCTTCGTACCAGAGAGTTAAAGTCACTTGTCTTCGAAAGACCGCGCGTCTAAAACGGCCGGCAGGGAACGGCGGACCTGCGGGGGTCACCCTCACGCAGGGGCATTCGCGAGTCTTGAGATATCGTAGGGGCAGGGGCCCCTTAGACTAGCTAGTAGTGTCCGACATAGGGTATATTACCCCAATGGACATAAATTGGATTCAAAAAAAAAAAAAAAAAAAAAAAAGTTATTAGTTATTGACAAAAAATGTGCTACATCTGTCTAACACATTTAGTGATGTGCATGGCCTGGCTTGAAGCCGTGGGCCGAGTCAAGCCAGGCCCAATTAGGCACCTGTTCATGGCAGGGTAGTGCATAATCATGGCTAGTAATTAAGCATAGGTGCCCGGGCAGCCCGGCGGCAACATGATTTGTATGTATGAGCCGTTTCAAAAGTCAACCTCAGGTTGAGTACTTATCACTGCTCGCCAACCGCAGGTATATTGTGATCACACTGAGACCTAGTGACACTAGTATCGCAAGTCATCAATATCTGTGGACACTATGGTCCATTGGCATATTCATGTCAGGAAGTAACCCATGTGAGTTTGCTTTTGGCGCTGCTAGATCAAGGGTTCAGCCAACCTTCTAGGTAACTTCCGAAGCAGAAGCCGGACGCAAGGTTAGCACGTGCTGAATGACAGTGACCTATCGAGACCTCGAGGTCTATTGTGTCTGCCTGCTGACAGCGAGCAACACAACCTTTGGCGCGTCATGCGGTGGTGCGAGGTATATGACTCTTGGGGTGGTAGGGGTCGACATATTGAATCTTGATTCCCGACCGACTACTGTGGATCACTAGAAGTTATGCGGTCATGAATTCAGACCTGTCTAGGAAGATGATCGATTCCATGTCATAACAAGCGCTGCACAACGTTGCTTGCACGTTGCAACTGCCAAAGTTGGGTTCTGGGTTCAACGAAAAAGGGTAGTCAGTATCCAACCTCGTGTTCGCTTTGCAGGTCGTAACCTTCGTTGTGCACTGTGTCGTGCCTGCAGTGGCATAAGTATCAGAATCCGTTGAATCATCGTTCTCATAACAGATCGTCCACCCAACCAGAAAAAACAAATTTGCTATAATCGTGAGCTCGCCGTCGTGCCCCTTTTTGCTAGAAACCCAGTACTGAAGAACCATTGTGCTAGGTCCATTACCAATGTCCAGTACCAAAAATATTGTCATTTTTGGAGAGAGTGGCGTCGGGAAAAGCTCCATCATCAACCTTCTCGCAGGGCGCCAGGTCGCTAGGACCTCTCCGGATACCAAACATTGTACATTGCGCTATGAAGCGTATAATGTCACCATCAAGAACGTGCTGTATCGCATCTATGATACTGCTGGGGTCGACGGCAATCGCATGGACCCTAGCGGATTTCTCGACGCCGTCGCCAATGCTGACAAGTTGATGAAGGAGCTGAGGGATAACGGAGGAGTCCATCTGCTGCTGTACTGCATCAAGGCAGGCAGGATACCACCAACGTTCGTCACCAACTACAGGCTATTCTATGAATTTTTCTTCGAGGAAAAGATACCAGTTGCGCTCATCGTTACTCACCTGGAGAGGGAGGATCCAATGGATCATTGGTACACGCGAAACAAGGGATCATTCGACCGCCATGCAGTCAAGTGTGTTGATCATGCGTGTATCACTGCGGCGGCCAACCTAGACCCAAAATACAAGAAGAAGTACGAGACATCCAGAACCGAAGTGAGTGACTTGATCACACGACATGAGGATACGGTGGTGGACTGGAATGGAGGAGATGGGTGGCTTGCCAGGTTCATTGGAAAGTTGAAAGACCTCTTAACGGGACGTCCAAGCAAGTCAGACGTTCTTGGGGTCCTCACGAAGCGCTGCGGGATGGAGGATAGCCTAGCGAAAGACGTGATCCAAAAACTTAATAAATGACGGGAATTTCGCTTACGATAGCTGGACACAGGGGCTGTTTCATTATAACCATGTAGTAGGCGGGACTAAAATATTCGGTTCTGTTATTTTGCCTACGACGTGAGACATGGAGATTCAATATGGAGCGCACTCACCTACAGCAGTTCCTGTGCGTGGTGCCCAGCTGTAACTCAAAAACCCCCGTACTGACTACCTCATGCTTGCGACTCTGCATGCGAGTTTGTAAGGTGGCATGCTTAATGCATACCCTGGATATACACAACACGTATCCCAGTTACGCCTCCGCCCGTAGCAGCACGGCTGTCGCGTGCCAAAGTATCAAACCAGGGCACGGAAAAGTCGTGGCAGAAAGCTTCTGCATCATATAAAGTTGCAAGGCATCAGCCGTGACAGACCTCAGCTAGCAAAAGTCACGTCAATTCTGACCGTCCAAAGGAACAATTCGCTTCACCTCAACTACTTCCCAAAACTCGCCAGCTAGCCATTATACACATCACGATGGCGAATAAGAAAAGCGTCATTCCCGCTAAAAATATCGTTATATTCGGCGCAATGGGCGCCGGAAAGAGTTCCCTCATAAACCTCATTGCAGACCAAAACATCGCTGAAACTGGCTCCAACCTCAAGCGCTGCACTCTCACATGGACAAAATATGTGTTACCCAGGCTCTTTGATGATGGGATGCAACACAATATCTTCGACACGATGGGCATCGAGAACCCGGAACTCGAGCCATATGAGTACCACCGATCCATCCAGAATGCCAGCCGCCTTCTTCGCGAGCTTGAAGCATGCGGCGGCACCAGTTTGTTGGTATATTGCGTTAAAAAAGGCCGTGACAGTGGCGCATTGCGGAGCAACTACCAGTTATTCCGCGAAGTGTTATATCAGCGGCGAGTCCCTATAGTCATGGTAGTGACGTGCCTCGAGGACGAGGACGTCATGGAGGAATGGTGGGCGCGGAACCATGCATCGTTAGAGGCATCCCAAATAATCGTGGAAGGACATGCATGCGTAACGACACTGAAGGATGAAGGTGCGAATTACAAAACATCGAGGGAAGCCGTGCATGAGCTGATCCGACAGCATGCGGCCGTTACGCCAGTGTCTGGGGGATGGAAGCGGGAGGGGATAGTCAGCGCATTCAAGCGACGGTTCTGGCGTCCTGATCCGGAGGATAAGAGGTTGCAGGATAGAATCCAGACAGACCTCGAGGGTCAATGTGGCATGAAGACAGAGTTGGCTTCGAAGGTCGCAAAAACATTCACGTACACGTAGCCCAACGGACTTGCTGCTGCGGTAACGATTGATCGCTATACATATAACGTACTATGCTGAGTAGCTTTACTAGTGCGTACTGGGAGCGCTGGCTTTGTAGATAAGTATGGTATCGGTTGTTGCGGAGTTGGTTCTGGCTAGTTTGTCGAGGAAATCTGTGCAGCGCTTATCCCCGACTCCCACATTAGTGGCCCGGGAGGGCTCTGCGTCAGTCGGTCTGCAAAGCTGTGTTCATTTCTCCCACGGTTCGCATTGCCAGAACATTTCGTGACGGTTCGAAAACTTCGTATGGTATCAGCACGCTCTGCACATCTTCTCAAAATGATATCGTTACCCGCTTTAAACTATGGCTGAGATCCTTGCTGATATCTGAGCTGTGGGCTGCACATTAAGCCGTTTTTTTATCGCACCCGTGACTCAGAAGACAATACTGCGAATGCCATTCGTCAAGTTTCAACAAACAAACAACTGGACGACGCCGGAGTTTTTGTCCAGAGGGTGGAGGTTCTAGCAAGCAGGCACTTTGCGAGACGTCACCATGGGTATTTGCACTCAGCTGTTGGTGCGATGGAGAGTATATGGGTGAGAGTTGTGGAACTTGAGGAGATGTTTTGGGCTGAGGATGGAGAGGACGCTTTTGATTTTGACGACATCAGTTATTCCGTGTTAGAACACCTCGAGTTCTCCACGAGGGACTTGGTGAATGTGGCGATGACCTGCTCCCGGTTGGCTGGTCCCGCTCTCAATATCCTCTGGTCCGAACAGCCGAGTATGGTACCCCTCATCATGTGTCTACTGCAATGACTCATTCGATAATCTGATTAGTGACCTCCCAGATGTCGGACACCTGAGAAGTCGCGAATCAGACTATCGTGAGTGAAGTATTTGAATTCGGGCATTCGAGCAACTCCTCTTTACCGTAGGTGGTTTGATAACAAGCTTCTTGGCATCATTTTTCTTCCATTGATACAGTCGGGTGCGAAGACGCGAAACGACAATCATGATAGTACTGTGATTGAAAAGACGTAGATTTGATGGAATCGCGTCCTCCGAACTCGACAGCAAAAGGTTGATAGCGATTATTCAGCTTACTGTTCACACGTGAAGGGGAACATTGGTGTGATAGTTCGCAGATGGATGGTACATGGCTAAGCGCAATCGGGAGTCGGGGACTGATGCGGAAGCACCGCTACGATCTAATAAGCATGGTGACGTGAGTCACTGGTTGGCAAGTTGTACTACTTCAGGCTGATCCTATATCATTTCATCACAAAAGTTTCCGCCAAACACATGCTCATAATCAAATATGCCTCTGACGATACATATCAAATGCAATCGATGCCTAAGTCTTCAGCAATGATCATTGCAGCTCGCTCTCCGATAAGAAGTGCCGTCGAATACGTGTTCTGTGTATATCGTTAGACCGCACATCAACAATCCCCTGTTCAGTACCCACCGTGCCAACGTTCAACGGCGAAATAGACATATCTGCGACCTTCAGGTTCGACACACCGTATACATTTAGCCGAGCGTCAACGACTCCTTGATCTGCCTCCGATTTCATGGCACAAGTCCCAAGCTACAAATACAAAGATCAGATATGAAATCATGAAAGGTTCAGCTGCACACACCGAGTGCCATGTCGTTCTCACTGATGTTCGATTCAGTATTTTACCGTGACAATGGAGATGGCAAGTTAGGACCTACCAATGTCACGGTGGAATTGATTGATTGCCTCGTCATCTTCAGCAGTGTAAACGATGTCAGGCGCATCCAAGTCCACTGGCCCGGAAACTTCTCTGCAGGCTGCAGCGCTTCCCTCTGGGAAAGTAGGATGGCTAGCAGCGACTTCACCTCGGTAGGAAGCCATGCGTCGAAAAATTTCGCGCGTCTTTTTGTACCCGAAGTCAAGAGGAACGATATCGGATGGGCTGTGCGGAGTGTCATAGTCACGAAAAGTGCCCTAAAATGAAATGCGTCCGCTCACTCATCTAGGAAGCCTGTAGTGAAGTCCATTCCTTCTTTGCCGTTCTCTGTAATGTCGATATGTACGCTTCCAACAGACACGGGGTAAAGCTATTGAAGAGATTCAGAAAAAACCCACGGGGTAGAGGAGAGTAGTACTGTATAATAAGTAGCACTTATGTAGCTGCGAGGAGGAAGGATACTCGAGAGCGGTGGAACATATCTGGCCGTCATGAACATTGCCATATCATCAAAGCCAAGCAATATGCACGCACCCCGCAAAAGGAGAAAATATTGCAACAGCCTTGTCTGGGCGGTCCTGGAAGAACTCCTTCCAGCGTTGTTGAAAAATTGGATCCATGGCTTTCAATTCCGCATCATCAGGACGCCATTTGATTTTAGCATTGAGGCCACTGAGATACTAATCAGCACGATACCAGCAGTGATAACTTGCACCAACTTTTGTGCAATCAATGACTTTCCGCTGCTGTTACATTGCGCAAGGCTTTCTACATTTGGGTAGTCGTAAAGTGCTGCAATCGTGGCGAGTACATGCTTACCCTTTAGTATACTCTCCCCACGCCAGGGCGCGTCCATAGTGACAGCCTCGTCGGCAGCCAAGTATGGAACAAGGACGAGATTGTGATCTGACCGTCCTAAGCCGAGCTCATAGAATAAATGGATAAAATTGCACCTTGATAATTTTCTCCGACGCCAGGCAAATTCACTAGTTGCTCGATGCCGCAGCGCTTGAGGACTGCTTCGGCACCGATCCCAGACCGCTCGAGAATGCCAGGAGAGCCGAACGCCCCACCAGACACAACAACGAGCTTCGATGCTCTCACAGTGCTTGATGACAGATCCGCGTCTGGGCAAGACACTGGGTCGCTGGTGAACTCGACACCTACAGCGCGCTTGTCCCTTTCATTTGGAAAGCCGTCAACCGTTCGCCGCAGCTGCGATCTCAGGTGCCCACTTACTCGAAGATGATGCGCTTCACGCGCTTTCCGTCCCAGACGTGCAAATTTTGGTTGTGAGCTTGGTTGTAGACATAGTGGTGAGCCGCGTCTGAACGCCTTCCGGTTGTCCCGTCAATGTACCTTTTATACATGAGCCAAAAATTCGCAATAGACTACGAGTACAGGGACTCACTTATGACACGGCTGAAACAGATCTGGTTAGTGGTCGCAGATAGGGAAGAAATATCATGGCTCACACTGTATGTATTGCATGTTTCCAAATCATCGGTGTCATCAACATACTGCCTCTTGTGATAGGTTGTGCCAACCTGGATGAACTCGTAGGAGATACCCATTTTACACTCACCGGAGGACACTTTGATAGGTCCGTCATAGCCGTGGGTTGGACGATCGGGCTGCACCTCATATGTCTCCAGCTATAAAGTGAACGTATAAGCAATTTGAACAAATATCCTGAAAACAGATTCGAGACCTTCTTCATGAGGGGAATCAAATTCTCAGATTCCCAACCATTGACTCCCCAATCATCATAGTCCGAAGCTGGTGCTCGAGTGTATACCATAGCTGTCAAATGATCAAAGTCTTGTTCATTGTTGTAAGTATGCTACGCACAATTCACACATGAGCCTCCACCAACGCATCGACCGCAGGAAACGATCGGTGCACGGCCGTTGAGACGAGGAGATGGATTTCCGATGTTGAATGTGACCGTGGTGCTCGTCGGAGCTTGGTTGAATCGAGATTGGGAGGGTTGCACATGAAGAGGTTTATTGAGGGTGTGTTGACCCGCTTCCAGAATCAAGATCCTCAGCGATGGATCATATGAAGCTAAGCGACCTGCGACAACACAGGCTGTAGTGCCACCTATACAGAATGATGTGTGAAGAGGGCAAACCACTACAAGATGTTATTTGCTCACCTCCGGCAAAAACGATATCGAATTCTGACAGGATTGGATGAGACATTAATCTGCAGGGTTACTTTCAGGCCACCCCTCGCTGCTTTCATCTTATATCCAATATTCACCCAAGTAAGATGCCAACAATTCATCGGTAGTTGGCCCCCATTGGGGACTAGCGACACGTCACAAATCACACGATCAAGGGGTGATGAAGACTGCTGTCACTAGCCCACGTCGCGGCCCAGTAATTGCAACCAGAATGTGAGAAAAACACGGGGTGCATTGAGAGGTGCGATCCGTGAGTTCCAGACACCAACTGTTCAGGAATTGGGCAGTCTGTGTGAGGTCTGTATAGACTTGATGCATACTCCGTGTGCAGTGTGCACTGTGCTGTCCGTGCATTGTAATGGTGCCGGAACATGCAGCCCGCCGGAATGTTCCTGCACCACGAGTCCAGCTGAGCGATTGCGTCGGTTCCTTCTTTCATTTGATTTCGTTCCTTCACATTGCATCAGAAGTTTCTAAATACACCTCTGACGATACATCTCAAATGCAATTGATACCCAAGTCTTCAGCAATGATCATCGCAGCCCGCTCTCCGATGAGAAGTGCCGTCGAATACGTGTTCTGTGTATCTCGTCAGACCACACATCAAGAATAACCTGATCAGTACCCACCGTGCCAACGTTCAACGGCGAAATAGACATATCTGCGACCTTCAGGTTCGACACACCATATACATTTAGCCGAGCGTCGACGACTCCTTGATCTGCCTCCGATTTCATGGCACAAGTCCCAAGCTACAAATACAAAGATCAGATATGAAATCATGAAAGGTTCAGCTGCACACACCGAGTGCCATGTCGTTTGCACTGATCTTCGATTCAGTATTTTACTGCGATAATGGAGAAGTCAGGACTTACTGATGTCGCGATGGAATTGATTGATTGCCTCGTCATCCTCAGCAGTGTAAACGATGTCAGGCGCATCCAAGTCCACTGGCCCGGACGCTTCTCTACAGGCTGCAGCACTTCCCTCTGGGAAAGTAGGATGGCCAGCAGCGACTTCACCTCGATAGGAAGCCATGCGTCGAAAAACTTCGCGCGTCTTTTTATATCCAAAGTCAAGAGGAACGATATCGGATGGACTGTGCGGAGTGTCATAGTCACGCAAAGTGCCCCAAAATGATATGCGTTCACTCACTCATCTAGGAAGCCTGTAGTAAAGTCCATTCCTTCTTTGGCGTTCTCTGTCACGTTTATATGAACGCTTCCAACAGACACAGGGTAAAGCTATTGAAGAGATTCAGAGAAAACCACGGGATAGACGGAGAGCAGCACTGTATAATAACCCGCACATATATAGCCGCGAGGAGGAAGAACACTCGAGAGCGGCCTCGAGAGCGGTGGAACATATCTGGCTGTCATGAACATTGCCATATCATCAAAGCCAAGCAATATGCACGCACCCCGCAAAAGCAGCAAATATTGCAACAGCCTTGTCTGGGCGGTCCTGGAAGAACTCCTTCCAGCGTGGTTGAAAAACTGGATCCATGGCTTTCAATTCATCGTCGTCAGGACGCCACTTGATTTTTGAATCGAGGCCACTGAGAGACTAATCAGCACGATACCAGCAGTGATAACTTGCACTAACTTTTGTGCAATCAATGACTTTCCGTTGCTGTTCCATTGTGCAAGGCTTTCTACATTTGGGTGGTTGTAAGTGCTGCAATCATGGCAAGAATATGCTTACCCTGTAGGATACTCTCCCCACGCCAGAGGGCGTCCATGGTAACAGCCTCGTCGGCGGCCAAATATGGAACAAAGACGAGATTGTGATCTGACCGTCCTAAGCCGAGCTCATAGAATAAATGGATAAAAGTGCACCTCGATAATTTTCTCCGACGCCAGGCAAATTCACTAGTTGCTCGATGTCCGCAGCGCTTGAGGACTGCTTCGGCACCGATCCCAGACCGCTCGAGAATGCCAGGAGAACCGAACGCCCCGCCAGAGACAACAACAAGCTTCAATGCTCTCACAGTGCTTGATGACAGATCCGCGTCTGGGCAAGACACTGGGTCGCTGGTGAACTCGACACCTACAGCGCGCTTGTCCCTTTCATTTGGAAAGCCGTCAACCGTTTGCCGCAGCTGCGATCTCCGGTGCCCACTTACTCGAAGATGATGCGCTTCACGCGCTTTCCGTCCCACACTTGTAAATTTGGGTTGTGAGCTTGGTTGTAGACATAGTGGTGAGCCGCGTCTGAACGCCTTCCGGTTGTCCCGTCAATGTACCTTTTATACATGAGCCAAAAATTCGCAATAGCCTACGAGTGCAGGAACTCACTTCCGCCATGGCTGAGACAGATATGGTTAGTGGTCGTAGGTAGGGAAGGAGCATCATAGCGTACACTGTATGTATTGCATGTTTCCAAATCATTGGTGTCGTCGGCATACTGTCTCTTATGATATGTCGTGCCAACCTGGATGAACTCGTCGGAGATACCCATTTTACACCCACCGGAGGACACTTTGATAGGTCCGTCATAGCCGTGGGTTGGACGATCGGGCTGCACCTCATATGTCTCCAGCTATAAAGTGAACGTATAAGCAATTTGAACAAATATCCTGAAAACAGATTCGAGACCTTCTTCATGAGGGGAATCAAATTCTCAGATTCCCAACCATTGGCTCCCCAATCATCATAGTCCGAAGCGGGTGCACGAGTGTATACCATAACTGTATAATTATCAGAGTCTTGTTCATTGTTGCAAGAATGCTACGCACAATTCACACATGAGCCTCCGCCAACGCCACGACCGCAGGGAACGATCGGTGCACGGCCGTTGAGACGAGGAGATGGATTTCCGATGTTGAATGTGACCGTGGTGCTCGTCGGTGCTTGGTTGAAGGGGTATTGGTAGGGTTGCACATGAATAGGTTTATTGAGGGTGTGTTGACCCGCTTCCAGAACCAAGATTCTCAGCGATGGATCATATGCAGCTAAGCGACCTGCGACAACACAGGCTGTAGTGCCACCTATACAGAATGATATGTGAAGAGGGCAAACCACTACAAGATGATATTTGCTCACCTCCGGCAAAAACGATATCGAATTCTGACAGGATTTGATGAGACATTGATATGCAGGGTTACTTCAGGCCGGCTTCCATCTTATAACCTTCACCCCAAGTGGAGCGCCAACATTCATCGATAGTTGGCGCCCATCGGGGACTTGCGACACGTCACAAATCACCGTGATGGACAGCAATAATGACTTGCTTTCACTGCGTCCAGTGATTGGAACCTGAATGTGTGTGAGAAAAACACGGGGTACGTGTGATACTGCGTGATTGTTGAGCTCGCAAACAGCGCAGATGGCCCGGTACAAAAGATCCGCAAAATCTTGTGACCCACAACATAAGGCAACATCCTGCGCCCGCCGTATTTGCTACCGCGCGGTGTATGTTAATTCTATGTCGTGACCATCAGATTGTACAGAACATGCTCTACATATGATCGGATGACTCACTCAAAGATGAATATCAAAGACACGCTTCTTGAATTCAAACCGTTATCAATGCCATATCATCTCCGCGAGTCTCGGATGCCCTGGAGTTCTGCCAGGTTCCGCCCTGAGTTCTGCCGCGGGCCCAGTTTTGCCAGACTTGGTTGGCAAAACTCTCGAGGAAATTCTGCCAACACTAGTCCTATAGTGACGTTACCATGATAATCCCCCTTCCGTTGTCTCGTGCATGCGTGACTTGCGCCATATCATATCAGCATCGTGCCAGTTCCCTGTAAGCTAAGTTTACTCACCTTGAAGTTGCTACCTGGTTGCTACATAGGAATTCGCAAAATATCCATGCCAAGATCCCCTGTCACGTGACCACATCCAAGTCGCGTCCGAGTCCCTTCTCAACCGTTGTGTACTTATAATGCCCTCCCTATCCGACCAGATCGACCATCTGACGTCCCTCTCGAAATCCATTAAAGCCAATGCTGATGGGTTCCCGGCTTCAGATGGGCTTTTTACAATAGCTGTCCTTAACACTCCTCTAGGTGATCTGATCCGTGACATCGACTCATCCGAACTCGGGCTCTTCACACTAGTACACCCACCGTCTCATGTACCAACTGAGTCTGAAGCAAGGGGTGTGATATCACGTGTAGAATTCCCTGGTGCTACGCCTCTGAGGAAACCACCTTCTCGAAGGCAGGAGACGACAAAACCGAGAGAGTATGAGCCAGAAGTATATGCACAGGCTGCGTTAAAATACTTGGATCGGTAGTATGTTTTGCGTTTTTCTAGGGCATATATCCTATTTCAACCTCTCTTGTGCGGTATTCCAGTCACTCAATTCGCCCAATGCCCCGTGCACGATCCCAGGTCCAGGGACTCATAAACCAGCTGGATGCGGCGCGACGGAATATCAGATGTCTTAGCGAAACATTACAGCAGGTTTGTACTATCAATATTTAGCCTCCAAAGTTTTGATGTTCTCCGCGCAGTTAACAAGTAGCAATCCCGCATCAGGCTCCAGCTCGCAGGAGTCCGCTGCAGCAGACGAGGAACGGCGCATACAAGATCTCCAGGCTCGTCTTACCGAACTGCGCAAACAGGTGCGTGCCTTCCATGTCCATGCATCCTTTAAATTCACGCCTTAACAGAAAGATGATATCCTTCGCACCTCCAACCCTGCTCCCAAGTTCAAGCCCGCTCCGAAACTAGCTAGGGCTCCTTCACCTCTGACTGTACCTGAGGCCCAGGAAGAGAGGTTCTGGAACACGCCTGCCGCGTCTGCGCGGACGCTTCGCTTCACTGAAAAGCTCATGGATGAGGAGGTGGACATCAATGACGTGTCAATCATGTCTTTTACGAGCCCGATTCCTCGGTCTCGGTCCGTATTATCATCACTAGGCCTTCCTGTGGATGATGACTCCCTGGATGGCGGGGAACACAATATTGGGCAGGGCGATTCTGTTCTGCCTGATCCATCAGACGAGCCTGAGGAAGAACTCCGAGACAATGAGCTGGAGGTGGATGATGGAGACCAAGAACAAACCGTAGTTCTCAAGAAGCTGCCCTCATCGTTACCGCCGAATCCCACGCCGCCAGAAGGCACTACGCCTCCTGAAACACCGTTGCCTACAAATCCAGAGTTGCAGACCCCTACTGCAGGACCTCCTGAGTCTGTAAGAAAACCAAAAGTGCGCATGAATGTGGAGATCGAGAAGATTGTGGTAAGTATCCTGGTCACATAACCCAAAAGTGCATAGAACTGAAGCGGCATTTGATAGGTGAGGATATGGAGCACAGTGGGCGAGATCATCATGCCGGGTCATCCTTTCGACCTCACGGGATCAATCTCAGGCAGAAGCAAACCTCCAAGGGCAAAGGAAACTCTGTACGTTCACTCCGGATTTTCACATCTAATCTGCTGACATGCCCTAGTGCCCACCTCGAATCTCTCTCCTCCCAGACCCCCTCCTCTACATCCCCTACTGCATCCTCATTTTCATCGCTTGCACCATCTATGATCCCTGGCCAGCCCACTTCGCAACAGATTGCAACCTGTCAGCTTTTGCTCACTCTACTAAACCAGCCCGACTTCTCGATGTCGCTCAATAAACTCAAGGAAGCGCTAGTGGAAGGTGGTGGTAGCGCAGGTGGCACGCGAACGATGTATGCTTGTGTGGCGAAAAAGTTGATCAAGATTGAGCGAGGGGGCGGGGAGCAGGTCGTCAAGTTTGACGTTTGATTAATTTGATTACCTCAGACTGCTGCCTTCATTTGATGTAATAGTGCTCTCAGGGAGCGTACATATGCCGATGCTACCCTTGACCTTGTTTACGCGTCCGCGAACATCAGTGAAGGAAATGCGACACACGACTTGAACGCCTTCGTGGATGTTCGTGGACTGGCTTGACCTTGCTGACAAGTTAGTGGCGCTGAGCGGTGAGGCACAGGGTTCTCGTATCAGCCGGCATCAAAGCCGTGATATCATCAATATCGCCATGGTGAAAGATCCATTGCAGACAAGGGCATTTCGTATCTGGATCTATCGTGTGAATGCACTGTGTGCTTGGAATCGAAAGCTATCACGATTAATATTGGACAAATTCTGAGACTTCCAGTGTTTCCTGGAGGAATAGGGGACTGACGCGACCGAGCGCCGCTACAATTTGTTCCATAGCCTGATGTACAACTCCGAGTCTGTGAGCCATCACCGATTGTCCTGCGCAAGAAACCCAGACAGCATTCATGTCCCGTGCTTGTTCGCCACTGGAATCCCCAACGACAACGAGAACGAGAACGGGATATGGAGCATGCTTTTTGGGGAGAACTCTCCCATCGAACGCAACACTTGTCGGCATCGACATCAGTAGGAGCTACGTAGCACATTTTCTTCAGCAGCGTTGTGGCTTATCACCAGAGAAACAAAAAGATTTGACTCACCCATTAGACAGCACGTCGTGGAATCAAACTTTGATACGTGAACGAACATGCATGCGTATCGGTACCGTGACGCTGCATGCATGTGCCAACAATACAATGAATGATTAAAATTGGAGTATTGCGAGTCCCTGCCAAGACGAGATTCCCCTTGTTTCATGATTCCTGTGGAACATCACGCGCCTGCCAGTGATCCGAAATACTATAGACAGCTGCCGATGATCTTGTAAGCATTGGTACATTGTAGATGGAAAGAAGAAAAACCTCGAAGATCGCATGACAATGTTTATGTACAAGTAGGGTTGTTGTGATGATCATGAGTGCTGACATCGTGAAAATGAATTATATGAAGCCTTGTTATGCAACATACTCGACCAAATTCCCAGCTCGTGTAACGCGCTTCGAGTTTTTCTATCTCTGTCCACGACCACAACCTGCACAAGTGGTAGCTTGTTAAAGGTCTTTGCGGTTTCATTACGTGCTATCAAGCCAGGTTGCAAGACGTCGTTACAGCAGTCTTCTAATCTTGGTAAACAACTGTACTGACATAATTGCCTTCTGGCTAATCATATAACACGAAGATGGGCTCTGCAAACGCACAGCGCAAGGGCGTTTGGGAGCCCTTACCGCTCATCGTCTATGGATATGCCGTCCACCCACTATCGCCCTCCAAACGCGACACCAGGCTGTCAAGTCGTCGGCCCATGTCGACTATTACAGAGGGCTCCGCAGACGAGAGTGGTGTACACAGGGATGTGGTTTCCCTCGAAGTTGGCGACGAAGTCTATGCCTTCGAAAAGTATACCCCAAGAGGAAACCAAGCGGATGGCATATGGTACAGAGGGTGCGTTATACTGATGGCGCATTTCTCGTGTGGTCTGGAATGCTTACTACTCTCATAATATCCAGCTACGTAGTCTGTACTGCCCGCCTTCCACCAGTCACCTGGTCTACCTCCTCTGACCCAACTTCATCTTCATCCGCAAAACCAGTCAAAACTGAGGAACCGCAACAGGTTTTCATCGGCATATTTCCTGCATCCCATATCTTTGTCCGTGATGAGCTCTCAGACGCCGAAGGACGCCTGCCAGATCTCGTCACCTCCCTTACTACAGCCAGCTCCTCGAACCACAACGGGTCAATAACCAGTGCAGACTACCTTGCACAGTGGAAGCGTGAGCGTGCAAATTCAGGCCCAGAACCTCCTCGCGAGCACAGAGAAAGAGACCGGGAAGTCAGAGAACTGACATATGACGACGAACGCAAATCATTCAAACTTGGGCCCCCGCCAGACCAGGCCAAGTCCACTCGCGCTGCGCTTGTCGTATATCCCGCGAGCATACACTCCGTGCCAGAATCCGAGAACATGAAGCCCCTTCCTCCACGTCCATCTCTAAAGTCAGGTGATGATACAGCCTCTGGCACGATGCAGCCCATCATCGACGAGATTGCTAGTGCCCTTCGAGAATGGCATAGCATGATGTTCCAGTACCTCGCAAGGCGCGATTACAAGCTCTTCCATACAGTTCGCGAGCATATCGAAGCGCTCCACCTTGGACGAAGACAGTTACTTGCGCAAACATTGAGCGCAGAGGAGACAGTTAGTCTGAGGAGGGATTGCGTTGCGCGCTTGGTGAGCGGCAATGTGGTGCAGGATCTCGATATCATCGTTCGCCATCCGACGTGGGGTGCACTAGTGACAGTGGATGTAGAGGGCGAGATCGACCCTCGCAGCTGGGTCAGCGCTGTGCGGATGTATGCCATGCAAACTTCTCTCGCATATATCAATGTGCCTATAGACAATTCATCCAAGCTTACCATCGGACCTTCCGAATTCTCCACGATACCCATACCCACTCCTGCACATTCTGCATTCCCCGATATATCCCGAAACAAAACCATCTCCCGGCAGGTCGGTTCCCTAGGTCCATACCAGCCCGAGAAGCCAACTGCAGCTAAATTCTACCACATTTTCCTCGACCTTCGCGCTTTTGTTGCAACCCCTTGTGCACCAGGTGAGACGGCCGAGCTTTTCTTTTCGGTCTACAAGCACTCCGAGTTCCCGCGGTTCGTTACCGAAGATTACTGCATCGTACTTAATCATAACGGGGTGCTGTCACGTGACCCCAACGCCCGCATTCGCTCGCTCTTCATTGATATCGCGCAGTCGGATGCGCAGGACCCGCTGTTCCTGGTTTGCCGTATCGTGCGGAATGGCGCGCTTAAGATGAATAACACAATGGGATCAGGTGCCCCCGGTGAAGGCGGGCGTAGGCCGTCTGAAGCATCGCTGTCTGATGTCCCATCGACACCCTCCCGTACGACTCTAATACCGGAATTCCCGATGAACTTCCGTCGGCCGTTCGGTTGCGCGGTACTCGAGTTATCACAGCTTACGAAGATGATGACCGATGGTACAGATGTGAGCCCGATAAAGGAGCACTGTATGCCGATCTTTGTGCCTACCAACGAAGCACTTTTCTCGATGTTACATCAGGACATCATTGCAAATAACGTGAAGGAGTTTGAGAAGTCGCCAAGGTGAGCGTGACGATCAATTCTCCGTTCCGTGTCCTGACGTTGCGACCAGGGCTGAGATGCTTGCTGTTTCGGTGAAGATATTCCATGGCAACTCGTCTACCATCATCAGAGAGAACATGTCTCTTCTACAGGGCATCCCGTTGACCCTCCGACTTGGATTCCCCGACGTGGTGTTTCCTGGAGACGTGCGCAACGAGCTCTACATCAAGTTATGGACGGGGGACTTCCCATCCTCCCCCAGCGGTTCCGCCCGACTTAGTATGGTCAATTTCACACGTCCTGGCCCAGTGTCCCAAAACGCTCAAGTGACGATCGAAGTCAGAGATCAAGAAGGTCGCACCCTTGAGAATGCCATCTCTCTGGGTAGCGGCGAGCCCAGCGTGACTCAGTTCCATTCAATGGTCTTCATGCGTAACAATCAGCCCACATTCGGCGAGCTCATCAAACTCCAGCTTCCACTTCGCGGTGTTCCCAGCTGGCACCTTTTCTTTACATTCCGAAATCGCTCTGGACGAGGACTCAATGCGGATAAGCCATTCGCGTTTGCATTCCAGCCGCTCTTCCCCGGTCAAGGGGCGTTTTTGGAGGATGGAAGCCATACTTTAGTACTGTACCGCGCAGATAAGCTGTCGCAAATCACAACGGACATGTACCTGGCGTCATCGCCGTGGGTACTCCCCGGACAGCGCCCTGAGCAAGTTTCCGTATCGCCAGACCTGCTGAGGCTGGCTTCGCCCATGAGGGACACCGTCATCATACGGTCATCTCTCTGTTCCACGAAGTTTACACAGAACCCTGTGCTCATGAGCTTGCTTAACTGGGAACAAATCAACGACAAGGAGCTGCTGCAGACCGTCCTCAGCAAGTTTACCTTCGTGGGCGAAGGAGAGATCGTCAAATTCCTCAGGGACATCTTCGATTCGCTCTTCGGTATCATGGTGTCGCATAACAACCAGGCCGGTGAGATGGACCACCTCGTCTTCAATGCTCTGGTAACTGTCCTCGGTATCGTGCAAGATCGTCGATTTAGCAATTTCCAGCCCGTTTTGGACGTCTACATTGAGCAGCATTTCAACTGCGCTGCAGCTTCTTCGCACATGATCCGCTCGATGGACCGTCTGCTCCGTAATCCGACCGGTAATGACGCAGCCTCGCCTTTACGCGCGGCGCTCAAGGTTTGGCATTATATCTTCAAGTTTATCACGCGCGCACGAGAACTTCAGAAGAGCACTGAGCTGGGCATGGGTGACGGAGCAACCGCCGAGCACTTGGAGACGACGTTCAAGAAAGAAATTCGTATTCATCTCACTGAAGTTAACAAAATGATGGCGACTACTTCGCCAGCGTCTATCATTGGCACACAGACCATCGCATTGCAGCACTTTACATCCATCCTTCCAGAACTTGCCAAGGTCATCCCCATCATCGAGCTTGTGACGGTCGCTACGAACTTTGTCAATGCCACGACTGGCAAGGGCAAAATTATCATATGGCGGTTGATTATGTACTTGCAGATCGTCAAGGGTTTCTTGTTCGATAACCCCAACTCGCGGTCATTGCTCGTTCAAGCTGTCGTTATGTGGATCAAGCCTCACTTTGGCCGCTATGATGAGTTCACGCAGACCACCACGGCGGATTCCGATAGCATGCGTGATCCAGCGAGGGTTAGTTGGCTGGAGTCTATCCGGCTTTGTGTGACGATTCTTGCGGTGATGCTGGACAAGTTGCAGCTGCAGTTGGTGTCGTCATCGGTTATGGCGGATCGCAATTTGTTCAGGCAGGAGCAGGAGAACATCGAGTATATACTTATGCTCATGCCGAGGTGCGTATTCTCTATACTGGTATAATTATGATGTATTCATTTTTTGCAGGCTTCTTGACTCTTATCGCGAGTTCCAGAATCCGGCTAATCACCGTGCTGTGGAACGGTCGCGCACTCCAACCACAACGACCGCCGCAGTACCTATCACATTCCCAGAGTCTTATCCATTTTCCCTCATGGCTTTATTGCCCAATGCTCCCCGAAATGCTACCAGCACATCGCTGACGCATGAAGACAACTTGGTTTTCAACCCTGGTTTGGGCGAGACAGCCATAGTCCTTCTTTCCCTTGTGCTCTCGGCTCCGACGAAGCACATCTACAACTTTTTGGAGTCCAGTTATGACATTGAAGGAAAGGAAAACTTCGCCAATCTGCTGATGCAGTTTTTCAAGGTTGCGACATCTATACTAGAGAATGATGCCTTCCCAAGCAACTGGCTGAATGTGAACATCCTGACGCACAAGGTGTTGATCAAGATGATGGATCCTATTGCCACGCTTCTAAAGCGGATTTTCATACCCCCACCGTCGGCATCGCATCAGTTCAAGGCGGAGCTGTGGAAGGACGCTTTCTTCATGCTGCTGAAGCTTTTATCATCCGAGCAGCTTGTAATCGAAGATTTCAGTCCACAGGCACGTATGATCGTATTTTGTATTATATGTTCTTATGTTGGGATCCAGAAACGACGTGCTGTATGGCGTCTGGGTGGCGATATTCGAGGTGAAGGTGCGGACATCCTGCTTCGGTTATGGGAGGCCCTTGCCTGGCCGGAACCGACAGAATCCAGCTCTGTCTCTCAAGGGGTGCGTGTTTCCCCATACCGGATCTTGTCTGGACGTTCAATTACTTGATAATACCCAGGGCTACCAAGCGGTACTGAGCTCATTGATCGGGTACATCGTGAACCTCTGTCTCAGTCACCACGACCAGCTACGAAACAATGCGGTTGGGATCCTGTTCGGCATGATCATTTCAGAATATCATCAATACGGCCACTTTGACCAGATCGAGACGGAACTGGTCAGAAAGCTTGATTCCCTCTTCATGTCTCAGTCCAAAGGCGATGACATCTCTCGCGTATTCTTCATTGCACAACTGCGGCACCTATTCGAGTCGTCCGAGGTCGACGATCAACTTAGAGACCGCGTCTCTGCTTTCCTTGACTCGGTGGATGCTTTCCTCAAGCTTCTGCTTAACGTTCGCAGACTACCTGAGGGCGAAGAGTTTGCTGATGACCGTGTGATTGCCACGGTGAGTACCCTCATGTTCATCGAGCACCCGACTGAGATTCTCAAATGCTTTCTCCTCCCAGCTGCGCCTGATGAACTTCATCCGCGACATTGGTAGAGAAGAGATGTACATCAAATACGTGCACCAGTTGGTCAATGTGGGTCATTGTGTTGCTAAGGATTGAGCTTTACTGATGAGTTCGAAGACCCACCTACAATCACATAATTATGTGGAAGCTGCGTTGACTCTAAAACTCCATTCTGATTTGCATCATTGGGATCTCTACTCGTTCGTAGGACCAATGGAGGACCTCGGGCTGCCTCAGCAATCTCATTTCCATCGAAAGGAGACCCTGTGCTTATTGATTTTGGATTACTTGGGTGAGTCTACCGCACATCTACTATGTTTTCCATTGTATCCTTAGTCCTGTGTAGGCAAAGGCAAGGCGTACGAGAGCGCAATCGAAATCTGTAAAGAGCTGGCAAAGCAGCACGCCGAGGTCACATTCAACTAGTACGTACCTGCGGCGCTTCGTTGTATATTGACTGATTCCAATCATCTTCATAGTGCGCGGCTGGCAGAAATATTACGGCACCAGGCTGCATTGTATGAGCATATCATCACAGACCAGCGTTACTACTCAGACTACTTCCGAGTGGTATTCTATGGAGACTTTCCCGACGCCTTGAGGAACAAACAATTCATTGTACGTCAGTCACAACCTGTCTTTGATATATTCACTGGACATTTTCTGTGCAGTACCGTGGATACGAATGGGAGAAATTCGGCACTTTCTGCGAGCGGCTGCTTAACAAACACCCGGGCGCTCAGTTACTAAAGAGCGATCCCACAGCGGATCAGCGATTTGGAAACGATCAGTACATCCAATGTACTTCTGTGACTCCCGAGCCGGACCGATCACTTCCCATTTTCACCAGTCCCGATGTCCCACTGGCCATTCGTAATTACTACGAACACAGGTAAGTTCCCTCGTAACGATGAGCTGTGCGCAACTAATTATTCCTTTTAGTGCCATCAATGTTTTCAGCTCTACCAAGCAAACAACAAAATTCGATCGAGATGGCAATGAGGAGATCTGGTTGGAGAAGACGTCCTTTACTACCGAACAAGCTTTCCCAACCGTTCTTCGTAGATCGGACATTACAGAGTTGGAAGTAGCCGAAATATCGCCTGTCGAAAATGCTCTCCATGAGGTCGAGCAAAGGTCGAGGGAACTGGCCTCATTCCACTTGCGGTATGCCGCTCTTGCAAAAACTGCTCAGGTGTTTTCGACAAATGCTCTTTCTATGAGCCTCAATGGAGCTGTTGACCCGCCTGTGGATGGACTTCCGGCTTATCGTGAAATATTCTTTGATCCTGCATACTCTATCAAGCACCCTGATAGGGTGGAAATGATCGACCGTCTCAGAGCCGCGATAGATGACCAGGTATGTTTGAGGATCACTGTCGAAAAGTTGCCCAATTTGTTTACCGGCGATATAGGTGCGGGTAACAGACAGCTGCCTGAAATTACACGGTCAGATCTGCCCACAAGAGATGTTACGGTTCCATCAAACCTTGGAAGAGCTCTTCAGGAAAAACTTCCCCGAAGAAATCCAGCGTATAGCCGCAGAAAATGGTTTCCAGCATCTCCCACAATCATACGCCGCCTCAGTACGGGTTCACGACCAAAGTTCGCTGTATGACAATCACTCCCATCAACGGTCGCCGTCGACCTCGTCAGGACGACCATCCTTTGGATTCCCTCTTTCAGTTGGCGGCTCATCCATGAGCCCTCAACCAATTTCACCCCTATCATCACGTCCCCCAGTCTCCCATCATCATCATGAAGGCGTCAAGCGCACCCCGCTGCAGATGCACGCCGCACACGTTGCTCGTCACGGTATCAACGGGGTGCTGACTGGCTGGCGCGATGATCCAAGTGATGCTAACACAGGCTCCCCACGGGATTCATTGATCACGGTCGGAAACACAGGTCCAGCACACTCTGGTGCCTCTGTGGCGATGTCGACTATAGGCAGTGTGAATTCTATCAAAGGCCGCTTGTCATCACGATTTGGTAGCTTTACGCGCAGTCGTCGAGGTTGATATTTTAATCTAGTTGTTGCAATGTTGTTGTGTACTTTGGTTTCCTACTTTCTCCTGGAATATCTACATGTATGTTTGGGTTCCTGCCCTTTGTTTTCACTGACACTGATTTCTCGTTGTTCACTGTTCCTACTGAATACATTTACATTGATACCCCAATGAATTACATGTCAATACCGTACATAGGATAACTAGGGAGGGTATAACGTTAATTACAACCAGCCATACGAATATCAAAACGTGGCTCTCCAGAGTGATGATACAATAGATGACAAGATAGAAATAAAGATAGGATAGAGCACAAGTGATGACGCAAGGGTAATGTATAACATAGATGGGTAGAATGAATGATCATGCAACCTGACTAGCTAAGGAAGCATTCATGCTGTGCTCTCGTAGCGTCTGGAATTCAAACGAGTCGTAGGTATGCATGGCATATTGGGGGATGGAGTACGTGTCGAGGGGCTCGTGGGAGGGAATGAAATCAAAGGCAGGGCGCTGTTGATGGTCGGCAGGGACACCTGAAGGGATGGTGACATTGTCCTGACCTGGCAAATCCCAAGTCGGATTGTGGTGGTAAGCAATAAGTGGCGACATAGGCGACGGGGCGTTTGCAAGTGCCATCGAGGGGTCTACGGGATAGTGCGAAGAATCCATACTCGGGACGAAGTAAGATTCGTGGCCTGGATAATACCTGGGAACTACGTCTGGGCCCACGTACACTGACTGGAGATGGTCTTCCTGCATATGATAGAACATGGAATCCTCAGCGGGTGACTCTAGCTGAGGCGATTGGCGCAAACACGATGCTTGAGAGAACTGTGAGAGATGAGACGGGGATCCCTGTGATCCCTCTAAATGAAGGCCATTGCCAAATGATGGACAGAACTCCAGTTTTGGCTGCATGTTGGTCCGCTGTGCGGGCGTCTGATAGGAAGCTGACTGACTGCTTTCCTTTGTTGGGATAGGCCCAAAGTTGCTCAGGGACTGTAGGTCCCTCAATGAGTCGCCCAATACGGAACAGGAATGGAAGGACATCACTTACGTATTTAGATATGATCTTATCCAATGCTTGGGGAAGCAACTTCCAATCGAAGACCTTGAGATCTTTCTCGATCTTGCGCGGCTTCGGATCTGGGAAATCCATGATGCGCTGGAATAAACCTTCAAAGCCTGGACGCGACTTCGAGACAGTGGTAGGCCGTAGGCCTTCGAGGTTCCGTCTAATACGATTCTTCTCCTCGACGACGAACTCCGCGGCGACGAGCTTCTGGAGCAAATGGATGATGTCAACGGACGTAACGCAGCAGGAGTCAGTCTCGTCGCGGTAGATGCACGAAATGACAATGTCTTTCGCATCATAGTCGTCCGGTGAGATGCGCTCCGCCGAAACGAGGAGTTTATTCCCGTCTCGGATGCGTGAGAAGCGCACAAGGCGCCTGCCAGCTTGCATTTCTAAATCATCCCAATTATAGCAGAAGCTGTCAAGCATGACCATGATGTCGAGGCTTGCAGTGGCACCGTCTTCGGAGGTATCAATTGCTTGCCTCGTGCGCCGAAGACCCTGCATTTGCGTTTGTGGCTGAGAGCGCGTCGATAATTTTTGCGCCTGTGGCTGGCCAGGTTCTGATTCTGAACACGACGCTGGGGTTGAGGGACGGCTGTATGGTTTAGACCGTCTTCTTGATCTATCTGACGACTCCGAACGAGAAGCAGCAACGGTAGGTGCAGTCCGTGTGAGGGCCGAACTATTTGACGAGAGACTAGGTGTGTGCTTTCGCGTCATAGTGGTCGGATTTTTTTCACGCTCTGTTGGAGCTCCATAGTCAGAATACTGTTTCTGGATACTATGGCATTCATACCTGGTTTCCAGTATGTAAATTCACCGAATGTGACAGAGTCTAGTAATGTCTTATCATCGGCCAAGGCCTGAATTGTCAAGGGCAGGTTTGGTGACGTAGAATTATGCCGGGAGAACAGAGGAACGGTGGCCTCGAGCTGCCAATGCCCGTGGCCAGCTGGCTCAAGCTCACGGACCTTTGTACCCACTGCGCGTCGACCGACAACGAGACGAATGTGAGACCCGACAGCGAGGTCAGCAGTGCAATTGAAATTTACGACGACGGGAACGTTCTGTTCCCCTTCAGCGGGGGTATAACCCAAGACGTGCAAAATGCCAATGGAAGAGGAAGGAAGGCGCGGGTATGAGCCGGGAGGCGCCATAAAGGTCTGACATGCGACTGTCGGACTGCTGAGGACATGGGCATCGCCAATGGAAGGCCCTTGTGTGTCCTCAGACTGAATGTCGTATGCCGGCATAGATTGCGTGGTCATTCCTACTTGGATAAGTGACATAAACTGTGGCGTTGATGAGATAACCTCACCTAAATGATGCCGATAGACAGTTCAAGTAGTAGCAAGTGAAGTATTCTAAGATTGAAAATGCTTCACAAGTGGGGAGGAAGCTTGTAGACCACGATTTCGTGCGGCTGACGGAGTAGTCAGAAAGAAAGGACAAGGAGGATGTGGATATCAGCGAGTGGCTGACTTGAGAACGTTAAGCCAAAGTTGCGATGGCAAATAAGGGTAAAAATAGGATATTTGAGGGCAGACGTGATCGATGCGGGGACAGAAAGAGTTATGAATTATGGTAAAAAGAGGCAAGATATATAGGAGGCGGACGTTGGAAAATAAACTTAATACTATATTTAAACTCCAAGCTATGATAAACCAGGAATAAAAGAGATGCAGCAAGTCGCATCCGTCCTATGGTACTTACAATGGACCCACAGTCTTCAATTTTTTTTATAAAGTTGACTCATTGTAGAGCAATGGATGGTTTAGTAGCCTCGTGCCCATTCCTGCCTTTTTCGTCCCAACAAGAGCATGTTCGATCTACTTTTTGCCAGATTTATTCTAAATAGAACTTGTGCCTCGGCCTCTTTGGGTCTGACCAACGCCGATCCCAAGATGCACTTGGCACTTGTCACTTTATTTTGGTCGCAAGCCTATGCAAAAACAAAACAGCGTGCACCCCATCAATACCATCACCTCAACTGACTGCGGCAAACCTTTAATGGCATGAACTGTCCTCGCGGAGTTGTTTACCGGTTATCTTCCCCCGAGTCCCAGTGAAAACCTTCAAGAACAATAGATTGCGAAAATATGAAAAATCAAATAGAAAGTGGGGTCCAGGAGTGGTCCTGCAGGACAATAGCTTAGCGACGGGACCGTGACTGACAGGGGGAAGCAAGAAGATGATCGACAAATCAACCTGGTGCCTAGCGCGCTTACTAACTTAATTTGTTTACATGGGATCGCGTTCAATCAGATCTCTTTATCACAGTGGCGTTTCACGTCTGCAATGTAATGTTGTATGTAATGTTTTTGGCATGGATCCCGCTTTTCTTGAGCCTCTATCGCGATTAGTATGCGGACCGCGTAGGGGACCGATGGAACGGTGGCCAACCCAGCGGCCCGGAGCCACATGTCACCCCACTTGCAGGTTAGTCCATATGAAAGGCACATCAGTGAGGGCAAAGTAAGGGCACACTATAAGTATAGCTACAATGACGACTCAGCAATTTTACATACTCCATCCCGGAGTGCGATTGTGCCGAGCCTACAGATGAACTCAAAATAATTCATTGCTACTATCAAGTGCTAATCAGATTGGCATCAACTTGGCTGTCAGCGCTGCGCGATAAAAAAAATTGTGGTGGTAATTTGTCATGGAGATGCCACGAGCATTACTCTTCGAAAGTAGCTCTGAACCAAGCTATACATTGAATTAGAGAAGACATCACTTGAAAAAAAAAAACATTCGTCTTTGAGCATGATCTTTGAAATAATTCGTCATGGAAAATCCCCACGAGCATCTCTTTGAAGGCAACTCCGAACGAAGCAATACTGGTACGCTATTCCAATAACGTCGTTGAATCAAAAGAACACGTTGTGTTCGGAGTGAATTCAGGGTCAAGCCTAAGCCCGTTAACCGCAGAATTTACGTATGTCAATAATCAGTTCACATAATGCAATGAATAGATTGGTCACCGGTGCTCAGTCACCTAGATTATATTGAATCAGCTGTACATACATGTAACATGACGCGATTCCCAATGTCCATCGGGATGATCCGCAGTTTGACTCCTCGCGGGAGTATTGTCTGGATTAATGGTGACACCAGGATCGGGCTCGTCTGTATTGTTCACATTGAGATCAATAGATTGCCGAGCACCTCTAGGAATCCATAGTCGCCCAGCTGGAGGAACGTGGCCCTCAGCCGAGAGCACCCGTTCACAACTAGTACATCGGTCAACAAAAAGTCCCTGATAAGACACTAAAAGATGCTTGATAAAAAATCAGCACATGAAAAATAATAAAGTTTTAATGTCTTACGATGAGCGTCTGAAGAGGGACTTGTGGATGAGACTGCACCATTTTTGCGATATGCTGAGATAGTGCTTGAAATGCGAGATAATCGGACTGCATGTGAGGCAACTTCTATTCAAAAGTGGCAAGGACATTGTAGCCACAATCAGAAGACCAAATTTTAGAAAAGTTGATTGATCCGTACCATCTCTCTGGGACCAAAGGCAGTTACACTCTCTACAAGGAGTGGGTCTTCCAAGCGGTTGAACACGAGGGAGACGTAAGCCGTAAGTACATCCTCGATTGTAAATCGCAAGATAGTGGGACTAGTCAACTTTGGTCGCGGCCCATTCATTGATCGGTCAAGTTGTGGTGAGCGTGTCCTGGACCATAGGCACAGTCTACATTTCGGCTGAAAAAATTCACTGGTCCCTGGGCTAGGGGGCAACTTTATGTCACCTCTATTGAATTCTCGAATATATTCTACTAGTCCCTCGGCACGCAAGCACGGGGGCTCATCCTCAATGGGTGGGAATAATGATGAAGTTCGCGGTGGCGGAGGTATGTAAGGCTGAGGCGAGCCGACTGGCGAAAGTGGTCGCCTAAAGATCCGGAATGATAAGAAAAATCAATACATATATAACGTACGACCGTTACATATAGAGATTTGTGCTTACTTCCTCTTGCGACTGTCCTTCTGGAACAATCGAAGATCGCTTTTATCTGCGTCCTCGCTCTCGCGGGAAACCTTGAGTGCTTCTTGTAGTTTTTCAGAGTGCAGGGCATCGGCTATGGTTTTTAGGGTGCGGAAGTCCTGTGTCGGGGTAGTGTGGAATGGCGCTGCAAAGTCGTGGTCGGCTGGGTCGAATGGAGAAGTGAATTCGGATTCATGAGACAGTGATGATCCAGACGGATGCCTCAATAGTAACGAAGGTATATGTCGGACGGACTGAAGACGAATGTGGAAGTCTGTTAGGGTTTGAATACGGTCTCCAAGGTTCGAAACAGTTTGAGTGACTGTTGCTGCAGCAGGCGTTGTATCCACCTCCATCTCCTGGTCTCCTGACATAGCTGAATGGAGAGCTCTGAAACGTTCAGAGCTAACTTGTACTGGTGTTACTTATGTAAAATGAGAAAGAGAACTAGTGGTTGTGGCTGTGTCAGCATGCCGTACATACATGCTGCAAACTTTGCATTGATACTGTCATCGACTTTGGACTCTACATGCATCAGAATGATCCTGGTATTCCGTTTCATTCAAGACGCCACCCCAATGCTTGCTAGCCCATACCAACCTGCCTTCGAACGACCTACGAGAAAGCAAGCGAAGTACGAGTCTTGACGTCGCGCAAAGAACCGATGACAGTCCTCAAGGCTGTCCAACAGCTTTCCAATGGCACTCGCTTCTGAGCCCTCCAAATCTACTTTCAGCTTCTCGTCATAGAGCCCATCCATCCGATCTATCTGCACGAAAACGTCAGATGCCATGACGATCACCGACAGCGTTCGTTTCAGATCTTGTACACCAACACTCACCTCAGCGTCTGCCCATGCAATAAGCCCTAATTTGTCCAAGATCTCCTTTTCATGATTTCTTTGATATTTTCCTTCCCCTAGCCATACACCAATATCCGCAAATTCATCGCTTTCGCTGATTTGTCCGGCAACAAAGCTTCCATAGTAGTGAGATTCAGCAGCCTGCTGCGCTGCTCGAACGAGCTTTTCGAGGTAGTCAGTGACCTCTTGTGGGGCAGCGTCCGTGTAGCTGGGAGCGATTGATGATGATTGTAACAAGAAAATAGGGGGATTGTAGTGGATGGGTTCTAATTGCGCGCTGCTGCGAAGAACAAGAGCTTGTAGTGTCTTCACGGTAGGCAATTGTATGTTAAGTTGTTCCGTGATGGTGCGCGCACCTCTTTCAAGGATGTGTGAATCGAGCTTGACGGTGGTCATAAAGGTGATAAGCGTCAATGAAAAGTTACATAAATGTGGAGTCACCCGCACAGTACTATGAGCACATATCAAGCTCAAACCCTGTCATCCGTCCGCGCGCCCTCCACCATCACTGCTACGCCAGGCTATGACCCATGATGGATGATTTTGCTTTGCGAGCGCTAATTACATAACTATTTCAGCTCCTCTACTCGTACATCAGGCCGCGCAGCGCCGCAGCAGCAATCTCTTAGTCTCTCGTAAACAGACCAATGGAAGGAAGACAGTCGTTACTTCTATAAATGCAATTACTCATGTTCAATTTTGGTAGGACCTCAGGCCTCAGGGCCTCAGGCCCAGACTGGCCTAGGTGGTTCATACCATCATTGTAACGTTGCACCAATCGTATAACTTATATAAGGGCGCCATCTTCCGCCCGGGCATTCACGGTGATGTAATTATTTTCATGCCGTGGCTACGTGGCAGCTGAATTCAAAAAAGTTGTGGCATTGAGGAAGTGTGAACTTATCGAGACGATCTTGTGCCCCGTCATCGTTAGAGTTTGTCATGACTTGAATAGGTTGCCATAACATCCCTGTTCTCTTAGTCGCTTCATCGTCGACAACCCGAGGATTATTCATCGGACAGGACAGGAAAATGCCGTCTCCCATCGCTTTGAAGGCGCCTACCCCTTCTCCGTTCATCTTCAAGGAGACAAGATCACTCAGCAAGTTGCCATTAATGTCGACGGCAATGTTATACCTTTCCGCTGTTCAACAAGCATATACCCGCGCTCGCAGTCACGACAACTCCTCTGCAGCATCAACTCCTACCCGATCAATCACCCCCTCTGTCACAGCTTCATCCGAAGACGACATCCTCAACGAGGATGATACGAACAACTGTCTCGTGAATCCCCTTACACCGCCCACCTCCGAGGTCTTCGCTACCGCTCACACAGAGTTCGGTCACTGTGCGAATGAGGCCTATCGTTGCGTCTCTAAGCATGACTTTACGAAACCTTTCCAGGAAAACGCAATCGAAGAGCCTCCGTACTATGTTCTCTTCACCACCTACATAAGCTACCTCATGGTCATCTGTTTTGGTCATGCGCGTGACTTCTTCGGAAAGCGTTTTGCCAAGTCTTATTTCACCCACCTTATGCCCCATAATGTAAGTGCCATCTTGATTCTCACATCTAATTCATTTGATGCAATGTACAGGGATACGCACCATTGAATTCGGATTTTGATTCGTTCTACACTCGCAGGCTCCAGCGTCGCGTGGATGAGTGCTGTTCCCAGCCTGTCGCAGGTGTCCCCGGCCGCACTGTTTTGATCCTCGACCGTTATTCCACTGATTATAATCTTACTCAAATCTACACCGGTACTATGACACGCGCCTTGAACATTTCGTCGTATAACTATCTCGGCTTCTCCCAGGCCCAAGGAGGCTGCTCAGATGCAGTCGGAGAAAGCATCCGTCGTTATGGCATCTCCACCTGCGGCACGCGTCTTGAGAGCGGGAGCAGCGAGCTCCATGCGTTTGCTGAAGCCCTTGTTGCACGT
Source organism: Suillus placidus (assembly GCA_016628565.1). Classification (NCBI taxonomy): domain Eukaryota; kingdom Fungi; phylum Basidiomycota; class Agaricomycetes; order Boletales; family Suillaceae; genus Suillus; species Suillus placidus. Next base: position 260,313 of record JABBWD010000023.1, on the reverse strand, counting down.
TTTCTGGGGACAGAGGACGCGATAGTCAGTTCTATGGGTTTCGCCACTAACTCCACTTTCATCCCTGCGTTGGTGGGAAAGAAGTCCTTGATCATTTCCGACGAACTGAACCACACTAGTATTCGCGTCGGTGCGCGCCATAGTGGTGCGCAGGTCCGGATGTTCAAGCACAATGATATGTCAAGCCTTGAGTCCGTTCTGCGTGAGGTGATAAGCCAGGGCCAGCCCAAGACGCATCGTCCTTGGAAGAAGATCTTGGTCATCGTAGAGGGGTTGTACTCCATGGAGGGCACACTTGTGAACCTGCTTAAGATTGTCGAGCTGAAGCATAAGTACAAGGTCCGTACTGCAGTTGCCGTTTAGGTTATGATGTTGATGGTTTATTCAAGTTCTACCTCTTCGTTGATGAGGCACATTCAATCGGTGCGGTCGGTCCCCATGGACGCGGTGTGACGGACTATTTTAATATACATCCTGGTTCAATTGATGTCTTGATGGGCACGTTCACCAAGTCCTTCGGTGCTGCTGGCGGATACATCACAGGGCCGAAAACCCTTATTGATGCTCTCCGGTTGCGCGGACACTTAGGTCCGTATGCGGAAGCAATGGCGCCCCCGGTGCTCGCACAGATTATCGCGTCGATTGCGAGCATTATGGGCGTTGCTCCGGCACCACAGCCGTCCAAGTCCCAAAAATCTCTCAACCTTGCTAGCTCAATTATCACTCTGAAGGACAGTGCAGATGAGCTCCAACGAATGGCGCCTGCAAGCATGCTGCCGGCATGGATAAACCTTCATCCATCCCTCGCAGACGGATCCGAAGCTCGAATGCGTATCCGCCGTCTTGCCTTCAACTGCCGTTATTTGCACGCGGGCCTCAAGAAACTCGGTTTCATCATTTCTGGTCATCCCTTCAGCCCGATTGTTCCCCTGCTTATCTTCAACCCGGGCAAATGTATGATGTTCGCACGTCTGATGCGTGCGCGGAGAGTACCGATTGTTGTCGTTGTCGTAGGGTACCCCGCCACTCCGTTGGAAAAGGGTCGTGCACGGTTCTGTGCTAGTGCATCACACACAAAGGAGGACATCGATATGGTGCTGCAGGCGTGCGATGAGGTAGGTGGAATTCTAGACCTGAAACATGGTTTAGGCGAGCGGTGGGGGATCGACGAGGTTTGCGAGCGAGCAGTTGAGCTTGTTCATTCTGCTGTGTGAATGTTAGGGCCTTTTTATGTAGTATGTAGTGGGGATAATTGAGCTTACTGCTTCATCTTAGGGGAAATTGTTGTGACTGGATGGTGTGACCTTGTGACTTAATGAGTAACGCTGAGTTTTGCACAAATGTCAAAGTAGAAGTTGCAAGTTGTGCAACTATCCTCCACAATATTGCCAGGATTGTATGCTTCGCTTTACTGGAAAGAATGTTGCGGCGAACAGGTTTGTACCCTTCAAACCGCTCAGCGGCATACTGACACGATGTTCACCTCCAGCGTCATCCAACCACGGCAGCTACACTTGGCACTTTCGGGCCAGCGTCTTGCTTCTGGTAGATTACAGCTGTCTCACTACACAAGAGTTGGACGGAAAGTTTCAGCACGGTCTGCCTCTACTTCCACTTCTTCTTCCAATGACAAGTCTAGCCATACCTCAAATCTACCACCTTCTGCTTTATCACCTCGCAAACACCGGGTGGAGCTTAAGCCTGGCCCATTGAAAAGACCTTCACCATCAAGCACAACACCAAAGCCTCACTCGATATCCCCAAAGCAAACACAACCCTCATTTCCAGCATTTCGTCCTTCTCCGACATCAAATACGCCAGATTCTGTTCCGTCTGCGATCGAGCTAGCGAAGCAAGACATAGCAGATGCAACTGCTCAGGGAGTCCTTCGACCAGCTCCGCATGATGCCGGTACTATCAAGCGCTTCACTCATCAAGCCTTCGAACTCCTTGTCTGTGTTTATCCTCATTGGCACATTCGCTCCCCTAATTTCTTTTGGCTCCGTTAGAAATTTTATTTCCGAGGCCTAAAGGCCATAAACACACACCGTAAACAGGCAGCAGCAATTCGTTCACGCATAGCTACAGGCGGTGCAGCGCTCTCCAGAGCGGAGTCGCGTTTCATCAGAACATTCCAGCAGGATGCACTGAAGTACACATCCGTCCACCTCTCTTGATTTTTCTCAAACACCCACCTCTAGGCTCATTCCGTTCGTTGTCGTTGTCGTAGTTATGGAGGAGCTCATTCCTTTTATTGCCCTTTACGTCCCTCGAATGTTGCCATCCACGTGCGTCCTTCCAGGTCAACGTGATCGTATCAATGCGAAGGCACGCAACAATCAACAGCTGGTCCTCGCAGAGAACTGGCAATTATTTGATCATTTGCGGAAAGAAAGTGAAAGCTCTGGCTTCATTCCGACTCTAAGTCTGAAAAATCCAGGGGCACTGTCCGGGTGCGTACTCCTCGAAGTATATTTTCAAAACTGTACAAGAGCTTTTTTAGAGTCATCGGTGTCCCCGCTTGGGGGCCACTTCAGCTGGTTCGATGGCGTCTAAAACGCCACCTTCAGAACGTTGCGTCCGACGATAAGATGCTCAAACAAGAGGCGTATGGACGTGATCTCACCCTTCCAGAGTTGAAGGAAGCCTTGCAAGAGCGTGGAATGTAGGTACCTCATTTTATTAAATGGCTTGTCCCTGATCTATGTGTTCTTCGATAGGCCTATGTTCAGCGAAAAGAACTCTGCAGATGAGCTGAGGGCCCAGCTCAAGTGGTGGATAGACATGACAGAGATCATGCCCGAGGGCGCGGATGCTATCAGTAGGCGCTTGTTCGTGCTCGGTATTATTGGGTCACACAAGTAAATGTTGTTGGGGTGTCCTGCCGTCCTCTTGTGGCGTAGTGTGGCATAAACAGACTTTATTAGATCTAGAGGTCAACCATAATATCTCAACTCCACTCGTTGTATTCGTTGCGTTGTCCCTATAAGTAGAAATCTACCGGCCTAATATCTAGTGATATGTGCACATGAAATATGTGAGGCTAAAAGTGCTAGGATGCAATGTCGTACCAATGACAGCCGAATCTCGCGTTATCGACCCTCAAGTCAATAGCGAGGTTCCTAAACTGTTCACGGAAGCCAATCATGTCCAGAGGGCGTTTGAAATTGCGGTAAAGAAGGCGTTTGGCCGAACACGATGACCCACTGAATAACAACTTCACCGAGTCAGGAAGCCATTCGTCGACAGTGGCCTCCCAACCGGGGCTAAGAGCAAAAAAGGCCAACTCTCGCAAAGATGGCAGAGACAACGAATTAAAGATGCGAGCTAGGGGTGCTACGTTCCCAAACTGAACCGCATCCTCTGATAGGTAGATACTCAGTATCTCCAAGGCCTGATGCTTGATGAGGGTCATCGCATCATGCGGAGGATTAACTATCTCCAAGCTTTCGCCGTGGAACTTGATTTTCAGCTGAACTAGTGCTGGGAAGTCAAGGAGGATTTTCATCAAGTCGACTTCTGCCCCTGGTCTGTCGAGTGTAAGGTGGGTAATTTGAGGGAACGTGTCACGTGGAATAAGGTTAATGAGCGCCTCCTTTCCACAAAGAGCAACGTGCGTGATATTGGACGTGCAAAGGGAAAGAGGATATTCGGAGTTGACAAGGACCGACGTTGGCGTAACGGATATCAAGATGTGTTTCACAGCATAGAAACCGCTGGCAATGAATGCATCAACGTAGCCGCGGCAGGCCTGTATATGAAGATCATGAAATTGGACCGAGTGTGATGCAAGCAGGCGGAAAAGCCCTGACTGTGTTGGATCGTACTGGCGAAACCAGTCCCATTTCTGGAGGCACACCACACTGACAGCCAACTGACGATTACGTGCTGCTGCAAGCCAGCGGGCCACCATCGCCGTGTAGACGTCTGCAGTCCAGACGCCCCAGTCATGAACATCAATAGAAGACCAGAGTTCTGGCGTTGCCAGTGCAATATCCCTCCAGCGGCGACAGATTTGGCAAAGTAAAAGCGGAGCGGACAGTATATGGGGAACGACATATCGATCGTTGGGGAGGCAGGATTTGAATATTTGCTGGAGAATTTCTGTGGGAAGGAACCTCACAGGGCTGATGCGAGCTCTGTTTTCGAGGATGCGAGCTTCCACAGCGCGCCGCTTCTCTTGCTGAACAGCCATGCGCATGTGTATCGCCTCGATCTCAGCCTGTAGGCTGTCGGCCACAGAGTCTATGCTCAATAACTCTTCTCCATCTCTCTGCAACGCGATCCGAGCTTCGTTGATCTCCACCTCCAAGAGAGAGTTTGTGGAGTTCATCGTACAAAGGTCAACACCCAATTGTTTGGTGCTGACAACAGCGACAGAATCCATCGCTCTGCAGTGGACCAAAGATTTTTCAGTCACAATCGACATGCCTGCAATAACCTGGTCAGATTCAAAACTCGTATGTCAGGCTATCATTCAAGATTTTGAATTGCTCACTTTTTTGCGGGACAATGGTTCAATGAAAGGGTAACTCCGTCTCGTAGACAGCCGTTCGAAGAACCACACGAGGCTCAACATCGAGGCGAGGCCGGCCCATGTTCAAATACCCGCTTGGGCTTGGCTGAACGTATTCTATTACAAGCTAGCCGAGATCGAGACAGACTCGGACTCGTAGACTTAGTATACTCGGGGTATACTCGGATGCCTACCGAAGAGATGCAGCCTAATGGCACGGCGCGGATCTCGGTTCGAATACGCCAAGCAAGAATCGGACAGCTAGCCCGTGGAATTCGGTTAAAGCATGTACAAAGTGCCAATGGGAAGAAGGAACAAGTTGATCAAAACCTTCGACTACTACTACAAATGCCTAATTAGGCGCTCCCTCAAGATAATCTCATAAGTTCGCCTTGGCTTGGTAATTTTCATCATTTATGTAAATACCGAGTGCTGTGGCAAGTCAAATGATTCTGGAAGCGCTTCGCCTAAGGTATCCTCTCTAGCCGCAGGAATGCGTATAGTCCAAGCATAGTATACATAACCTTGTCATTCATATCCGGTTCGACTCCCAATGCAATGCGTGCTAGTTGGGTATTCGCTGAAAGCAGAACTATCTTGAATGTGGTGCGTGAATAAGTGTGTACAGATAACAACATCCCGATCCACCTCCACGTAAAAATCGCAAACATGTCCCGTTCCACGGCATGACTGGCTGTGGGCGCCTTCGATGCGTCGACAGCCTGACATGAATTAAGGTCCTTTGTTTAAAAAGGATAAGTCAAGGAATGTCTGTGCAAGGCGAGGACTTCTCGAAACGGAAGGATGGGACCCGACACTAGTGCCAGCGTAAACACAGTCCATCTTTACAGCCGGCAGCAACTGATCACTCGTCCCTGTTTGAAAGCCTCAATGCACCATCCTCGTGACCGTGTACAAGTACCTACCAGCATGACAATACGGGAGCCCATCTTCCTTGTGGCCCCACCACATCACAGGCGTCCACTCATCCACGAGATTGGCCAGTGTCTGGAGGTGGCCGTATGCAGCTGGCTGGGACCCGCGCCGTTGGCGCAGTGCCACGAGAGTGAAGAAACAGGCGAACACAAACAGCATTATACATAAGTTGAAGATCTGTACAAGTATATAAGGATGTTGTCGCGCCTGTCTTATATAGTAAATACGAACCTGCATTGGATACATATTTATCATAATGACGACCCCGCTGGCACTGTTGAAATCAAAATGATCGACGATGGCATAGAACACGAAACAAAGCCCAAATATCCAGTCTATATCGTTGATGATTTTGTTCAAGAACAAACATCGAAAGCTAGGTGCGAGTGACTCACGTAGCGCAGGCTTCGCAACGAGAAGCGCAAGACAGAGTGGATTGGCAAAAACCGACTTCAGTGGGTTCATCGCCGGTGTAATCCCTTTTTTTCTAGTACCGCATCTCCAATGCCCTTCATCTCGAATGACATTTGCGATGAGCTCAGAGCAGTGGAGACAAAGTGTCAACGGTCCCTGGATAATAGCCAGGTTGACATAAGCCATAATCCACCATTGAATACCTCCCCCTGCGAGCGGGTAATTAAGGCTGTATAAGAAATTCTGATCGTCGGGGAAGAACGACCACGATTTCCAGGTTATTGTACCGGTGAAGCTTTCATACGTATAGTGGATGTACAGGATGAGAGCACCCCATCCAGCACATGCTATGACGAGGCCCCAAAGAGAGTTGATAACTTTCCGGATGCTAGGGTGCGCATGCCACGCAGAAGGCTGTGTCTCTGATGGCCTTGCTGGGCCTCCGTCCACATCGAAGTCGGACACGCTGCGCATGCACCGGAGAAGAACTGGGGTCAATTGCGTGTGGCGGATCAGAGCAGCGGTTAGATCCAAAGATGAAGAGCTCCACGTCAATATCTTGGCAGCCCGCATCCCTGACAATGCGATCGCCACCTGGAGAAGAAGTGCGACACCCAAAAGCAGGAGAGGTATCCCTATGATATCGACTTCAGCGGTGATGTCATTAGAAGCCATTAAACGCGTGGCATAGGAAGTTAACGCGGCCAGTGAGACCGAGCTATAGGATATGATAAGGAGGACAACCATGATACCGTTAAGCAGGGCACCATTGGGGTTGCTCCATCCACGAGCTGCGGTCAGAAGGCGCAGATTAGAGTTGAAACTAAGCCGAGACTCTGAGGCCAGCGCAGAGCGCAATGAGATGTTGTGTACGAAACCTGTGGATTCGGTGCATAATGTGACGATCAAGTTTAGCGACATGACCAGCATCTCTTTCTGCAGCGTGATGCCGCTGCGTCCCGCTGGGATCACAGTGACCGCACCTCCAGGAACGGTCATGATAATAGCGCCTGCTACAATGCAACAGCAGCTGACAATACTTGCGCAGGCCACACCAGCGAGGGCATACCTACGACTTGTCAGACTGCGGTCGTAGAAATCGGGCACAGACTTCACGTCAAATGTGACCGAGTCAGAGTCATCCAGTTGATTGGGAAGTGGATCATATGCAAGAAGACTAGATGGATCCCAGGTTGTTTTCGTCGGCTTGGAAGCAATTGCCATGTGGGAAGCGGAGAATGGAGGGGGCAGCATATCACGTACATGAAGATCAAGTATATAATTACCTTTGACATGGCCTGATCTGGGTGTATGTAAGTTGTTTGTCACGGCTTAACAAGTTTGACGTAAAGACGATGGCTTGAACCTCTGTTGAAACGCCCATCTATGCAACGTCATCATTGTGGGCAAAATCAGGTGAAACCAAAATTTCATGGCGTAAGGCGCACCAACAAATACATGAACCTCAGGGAAGCAAAATTTCGCCAGTTGGGTGTGGGGCAGTGAGTTCGTAAACCCTTCGCCAAGTCAAACCTCATCATCTTCATTCGCCATGGGCAGGAAGAAGTTGCAGAACTGAGAGCTTCTACTTACCACTTCGAAACAATGGTATCCACCATACTCCACTAGCGCAGGTCATGTTCATAAACGTTTACACTGGCTGCACCAAGGCTGCACAGTGCACAATACATATGGCCTAGTTCAGAATTTCAGCATATAGATCAATCATTCGCATACTGTATATGCGTGCAGTATATATGGCTCGAGGAGCTGTCATCGCCATGCAGGGTATTATCGCTGGACGGACATGGGTGCACACTGTGCTCGTCAAGTTCCTGAGAGTGTGCTTTATTCACAAGCCACAGTCAACGCTACGACTTAGTCTCCCCTAGCCAGCCTAGACCATTAGAAATAAGGTAGTCGTTTGCGTGTAGAGTCGAGGGCAAGTCGATGGTTCTTGCATGCCGCATAGGGACAACATCCGCAAATCGCCGAGTGAACGATTCGGTGAACACTTAAGGTACTCAGCATTAGACTGGTGACCAGCCCCTCCATGAGGCAAGCCGTCGACAGCATCTTGCAACTCGATAAGTAAAACAATAGGGATACAAAATTCTACTATTCAATTAGATATCAAACCGTCGTTCCTCGACACCCCGTAAACCAGCACTGACGATTCTTCGTTCATCAAATGCAACAGTACCATATGTACTTACACTGGTTGTTCCTGAAAAGCTGCCCTCGACAGGCCCAGCGACTTCAGTCCCATCTCCGCCCTCGAGGTCCCACACCCAAATCGCTCCGTTTGCATTCAAACTGACACAGCGCCCATCTGCAAGAGAAAGCGCAGAAACAGAGCCCAAAGGTCCATGCAGAGTCCGGACAAACGTCAATCTCGGTGTCTGGACCGATGAACTCGAGATCGGGGGTACATGAAGGCGGTATAATTGAAGGTGGCTCGATGTGTGGCTCGGAGGTGAGATGTATGGGAGTGGCTGTGGATATCCCTGTTGGGGCGCTGTGCTTCCTGAAGACCCATGGGATATCGGAGAGATATCGGTCACATCTCCAGGGGCTAGAACGACCCATTTCCCATCCGTTTGTGTATCTGCGACTTTTTTCACTTTCCGGCCCCATTTGTCATGCATAAGCTGCAACTTTTGCTCGTCTATCCACCCTTGCGGGACGTCAAAAGCACGGGTAGACCTGGTGACGCTCACTTCAAAAGCCCCTTGTGGTGATGACTCGCTGGAGGACGTAGCGAATGTCCGTTTACGTGGTAAAATGCCCGACGGAGATATAATAAGTTCTGTAGCACCCACACTCCAGTGAGCAGGGTAAACGGGGATAGCGTAGGCCATGATAAGTTTGTACGACGCTGCCGAAGGCATGGCGGAAAGTACGAGCGATGTGGGCGGATGACTTGTGAAAGACGTGAGTGTCTGAGTGTGGGTGATACAATCATTGCTCAGGTCATATATCATGAACGTAAATGAGTGCGACAACGTGACGAGCAACGGATGATTGTAAGCTGCGTGAGTCACCGGAGAAGCACGGTGCGGAGACGAAGGGACGTAAGTTTGCTTTGGAGTTGTGGCTAAGGACAGGGAAGAGTGATCATGTTCAAATATACTGAATTCTCCAGTTGTCAGGAAAGCAGCCAGGCGTATGATATGCGAGGAAGATAAAGAAGGTGGAGATTGATCGAGTGCTACAGCAGATATTTCTGCTATAGATGCAGCTAGAGTAGACCTGCAAAGCAGAGTGCGCGATACTCCATTGTTGTCCCGTACTAGCAGGGAAGATCCACGGGGCTTCGACGACGATATGGTGAACCCGCCTGCCAATATAACGTGCTGACGAGGAAAGGCTGGCGTTGGTGCTAGAGTTGTTCCCTCGGCGTCGGTGAAGTTCTCGACAGCACAACGTCCTAGACATGTATGAGAGAGTGAAAGCAGATGAATAGTAATTGTAAAATATACCATTCTTCCAGTTCGAGCTGATGCGGTACATCCACTTCCAGTCCAGAGCGTCATCAGCTGACGACGTAGTTGCAGAAACTCTCGAGGGAAGCGGTTTAACTGATCTTCCATCAGTCCGACCATAAAACCCCTTGCCTCCCCTCAGCCGTGTTTTGCCATACTCTCTGACAAACAGGGCTTTCCAGAGCTAGAAGCATAACCGGAGCAGTGGGCGATCCGAGTGTGTTCAACATTCATTCTCTTGTTGCCCAATTGAATCAAATATATACCTGGTTATCGCTCGCGAGCCTCGCACAGCTTCTGTTCGTCCCGTGCATGGCACATAGATCTCGGGAGTTTAGGAACGAGAAGATAAACAGAATGAGCTCATCATAGAGCGCATTATCGAATGTTGTGATAAGCCGATGCTCCTGCGACGAGATTCGAGTGTTATGTAGCCTCTTTGCAGGCGGCAGAGGCGCTGGGGACAGTCGGTGCTTGGACATGGCAGTACGGGGGAGAAATGTGTAAGAGGCATATCACCAATCATTGTATCGGCCCGCTGGGACCGGCGAGGAATTTCTAAATTTGGCCTGTCCCCCGTTGAGCTAGCTCATTGTAGCGACTCTTAACTCAAACGAATTAAATGGCTCCTTCACGAGGTCCACAAGCACTCGCTCGAACGCTCCATAAAACACTCTCGAATCACCGAGGACCTGTTCATGTCGTTCGATATGCCAAAGGAACCGCAAAATACGTCCTAAGTGGAGGGCAGGATCGCACGATACGGCTCTGGAATCCAGACCTTGGTACCGAGATCAAGAAGTTTGAGGCCCACGGATACGAAGTCCTTTCCATATCTGTGTCAGTCACATCAGCAGCTTCTTTGCCTCTATTGGTGTTGACGAATAAGACCGTATATTGTGTAGGAGTCATGACAATACAAAGTTTGCATCTTCTGGAGGGGACCGCTCTGTCTTCGTATGGGATGTGACTGCGGGTGTGACGACACGTAGATTGGCAGGCCATATGGGCAAGGTGAATGTTGTGGAGCTTAATGCAGATGCGACTGTGCTGGCGAGTGGTGAGATGATACCTTTCCCTCGATGTGTAAATAACAGTGTTCACCATGCTTTATCTTTATCACAGGCTCGTATGATTCTACAGTAAGATTATGGGACTTGCGGTAAGCATGGAACCGTTTGGCTCATGAATCATATCCAACTGTTCTCGGCAGGGCACCAGCGCGTGCGCCGATTCAAATACTCGAAGAAGCTCGCGACGCCGTGCAGACCTTACACGTGGATGCAACCACGATAATTGCAGGCTCTGTAGACGGTCATGTCCGAACATATGATCTCCGTAAAGGCGAACTACGTTCAGACTTCGTAGGGCGTATGTCCTGTGGATATTTATTACACACATATGTTGATTCTCCTCATGCCTCACAGAACCTGTCACCTCGGCTGTCCCCTCATCTGATGGCACCACGCTTCTCGTATCTACGCTTGATTCGCATGTCAGGCTATTCGATACGACCAGTGGTAAACTTCTTAATGCCTTCACTGGGCATAATCACACGTCGTATCGCTGCCGAGCATGCTTCGGACATGCAGAAGCGACGGTTGTTTGTGGAGATGAAGACGGTGCCGTTTGGGCTTGGGACTTGGTTGATGTAAGTATTCAAGGTTACAAATGTCATTATTGTGCTTACGTTTGTTTTAGGCTACAGTTTTGCAACCTAATCCTCCGCCAAAAGTTCATGACAAGGTGATCACTTGGACAGAGCATCACCCAATAGACCCTGGGGAGATGGTTACATGTAGCGCAGATGGGACTGTGAAAGTCTGGCGACACTCGAGCTAGACTTCCTTTGCATAAGATATGATTGTTCTTGCATGTGCCAGTGGGATTCAGATCGCAAAACGAAATATTCCATTACTGGATAGCGCTCATAAGATGTATCCACTCCCTACGAAAACAAATAGTATTACAAAGGTCATTATTATCAATGTGTCGTTCCTTCCACAACAGCCTTCAATCGCTGTCTCAGCATATTCCTCGTGCTGCCTCCATCCTTTCCGTCTTTCCCATCCTTCTGCGACTCTGGCGCTGTCATCGTACTCTGCATTTCTGATTCCGAAAACGAGCTCAACGTCGGCGAGTTGGCACTTATAGACGGGGTGCCCGTACTGCCAAAAATGGAGCTCGTGGCGGTCCCATATCCGCTGAACTCCATAGAATCGCGCAAAACGCCCAACTCGCCTGGACCCACAAGTTCGACGGTCTCGGTGAGAACAGCAATGCGAGTCCACCGCCGAAAGCGCGTGTACTTTCCCATTCCGCCCTTCGAGCTCGCGCCCTCCCATTTGTTGTCACCGTACAGCCAACCCTCAGGGTCTGTGACAGCTTCATCTTCAGACGCGGGATCGAGGAACGGGTCGCTGGAATGTTGTTCGCCAGTCCGTTCAGGCGACTCGGCAGGACCACTGCTGCTCGCATTCAGGTTGTCGCGGCCGCGTGCGGCGCGTAGCATCCGTGTCGCAGTAGATTCGTCAGGTCCGTCTTTATCCTTTGGGGGTGTCTTCTCCACTCGCCAGACACCCTCCTGACCCTCCTTACGTATGATAACGCGCCATTCAGGTTCTTCCCACGTCCAGCGCGCTACGCGTTTCGCGCGGCCGTTCTTGCCGACCGCAACGTATGCCGTTGTAGAGGCGGGAAGAGGGAAGACTGAGGGTGGGGACAATGGAACTAGGGAGGAGCTACACCATGATGGGCGCTCATTAGGAAGCAGAGCAGCTGTCCAATCAAGACCCATCCACCATCGCTGATTCTCGTAGACTGTAAACAGGAAGCGGAGAGGCGGGGAAGGCTTGGGTACATCATCCGCTAATACAGATGCTGGGCGTATCTTGGTAGAAGCTTCCAAGGGAGAGGGCGATGCGGGTGGTGGGAGCGGCATTCCTGAGACAAATGCACATACTTGGTAAAATGCCCATCGGATATGTGCGCTGCGCGTAATGGATGCTCGGGCATGTTTGGCCCAGTGTGCTCTGTGAATCATGAACAGGGTGCCGCATAATGCGATGCAAATACGGAGACCAACGAAATATGTGAGGACAAGGTAGGGCAGATAGATAAATGCGAGTACTCGGAGAACGACGAAGGACGGAGGGAGGGAAGATTCAACGAGAGGTGATGAGGGAAGCAAGGCGCGAATGGTCGTTAGATCAGATACGAGAGCGTGAAGGGCGCCGTCGGTTATTACCGGAGGCGAGATTGCCGAAGATGTGTGAGCGGATGATGACGTCCACCGTCTCAGTGCGAGAACGAATGAGACTGCAAGTGGTAGGAAGAACCTGGCGAACAAAGACGTCCAAATCAGCCAGAATGGGTAGATAATTAAATATGCATACCTCAGGGTTGGTTCGGAGAGCAAGCAGAACGCCCACCATGTGGCAAGAGCAAGCCAGCTTTCCTCCCATGAAGACTCCCAGCTGATAATCTGTGCGAAGTGTCTTATAGCCTGAATATATGGTGCAAGGGCAACTAGTTCTGAAGCAAGTGGTGTCGGAATGGTAGTCACAAACTCAATGAGTGTTAGAGGTGACTGCACGGCAGGGCTCATAGTAGTCGCTGAGCTCACAGGTGCCGTCAGGGGCATCTGTAGTATCTTTGGTTTGAGATTGAGATCCTTGGACTTGGGCGACATCAATTAGCAGGTGATTTGATAGCAATACACTTCACACGACAGTTTGTCGGCCACTATGCTTTTAGTGAGAAAGCGCGTTTACATATAACCTGTTTATGCTGGTCAGCCATACATTTCTGACAGATATTAGCAACGTACCGTAAACCACAGAACTCACTGCTGCGCTGAAGCCTGACGCTCGAGAGAATGAAACGTAGGGCTACCCGGCGTTCGGCTCATGCTTATTGACGTGCAAAGTATAATTTCGCATCTAAAAGTGGATTGTATTACATAAGTTTTACACGTAAACTTTATTGACTGATTTGTTACTTTGCAAATAGGGACAAACAACACGACCGATGCAATCAACGACGACGAGGCATGTTCGAACTTTATTGACCCTTTCTGTGGTGGTGCGACTTGCATTCTGGACATTAGTTTTGATTTCTGCATACTTGCTTCCACTGTTCGATGCATCACCAGGCATCTGGATCAGCGGGACACCCCCATCCTCTGTCCTCCTTCGTTGGGATGCGTTCCACTTCGCGCACATAGCAAGAGAAGGATACGTGTATGAACACGAGTGGGCATTCTTCAATGGATTGCCACTGTTGATGCGTATTTCGGCCCACCTGCAAGCCCTGACAGGTTTTGGTTCAAACGATTGGGCGACGCTTCTTCGCGGTGGAGCAGGCATGGCCATACTGTGCGACTCAACACATGTGCTATATCACCTATCATTACATCATTTCCGCTCACCTTCCCTGGCATTTTTGTCAACTGCACTTTCCGTATTCTCCAGTAGCCCAGCGGCTCTTAAATTGGCACCCTACAACGAACCGTTCTTCACATATCTCTCGTATCGGGGAATGCTGGCATGTGCTCGCTCCAAGTGGGCCGCAGCATCTGTATGCTTTGCATTGGCAAGCATGTTCAGGTCCAATGGAATATTCTTGTCCGGATTCATACTGTGGGGTATGCTGGTCACGCCCTTTCTGACAGGGCAGAAGGATCTGGTAAGCATAAGCATCCGAGTATATGACGTCTGAGTTAATGCATTTATGCCAGCTTACTCCTAGGTGTCTGCTTAAATGCGTGTTGTTGACTGCGTTACCTCTGATCCCCTTTATCCACCACAATATCATCGCATATCTGCGGTTCTGCAAGCCATCAGCAACACGCATCCCGGATTGGTGTACGAGCAATATGATTCCTTCGATATATTCCCACGTGCAATCCAAATACTGGAACGTCGGCTTCTTGCGATATTGGACTGTCTCCAACATACCAAACTTCATGTTCGCACTTCCTGCCTTGCTTCATGTGTTCGCGTTCTGCTGGTTTTATCTGTCGAACTTACCTGCCATTATTCCTCATATCGCACCGCGGATCCGCTCAAAGAACAATGACGTCCCTCCCCCTCCTCAGCTTGACTCTCCATTTCTATCTCCGTCCCTACTGCCCCACGTACTCCACGCCTTGGCGCTCACGTCGATCTTGACATTCAATGCTCACGTTCAGATATCACTCAGGCTTCTACCGTCTCTTCCACTCACGTACTGGGCTGCTGCTCGTCTCATGCTCGACCTTCCGAAGTGGGGGAAAGCATGGGTCACGTGGAGTGTTTTGTGGGGTGCTTTGAGCTGTGTCCTATGGGCAGTATTTCTCCCGCCTGCTTGAATTTGTATGTCATAAATTGGCGCTTGTTGGAATAGATGCACATATACCACCTGGAGACCCCCAGCATAGCATGCTTTAGTATTGCTGCCCGACATCTGACATTGCAGTGCCACCTCGCTTATTGACGGGGAATAGCGACAATCACCGCTCCATACTCCTTCCCCAAGCTAGTAAGTCTCAAAAGCGGGTTGGTTCTCGTGTTCAAACGGTCTTCCCTGCCTTGAGTACTTCTGTTCGTTCCAGCTTCTGGGAGATAGTGCTTCATACCATATTCAATAATTTGTCAGATCAATACAACTATAGGATACAATGCCGGATGTACATTATGGTTTACACAACGCAAAGTGATATCAGTAATACAAACACGGGATCTAAGCTATCATATCATACAGCCTCCAAAAAAGCTGGAACCTCTTCCCCCTTGTTTCATCCTTCACTTCATCCAAGGGTTCGTCAGCATATTCGTCACTATACAGATCAATCGTTCGGATGTCCACAATGTCGGACGTCCACTTGTCTCGGCCAGTGTCATGGGGTATCAGAGAGGTTGTCTCATTAGGGGGATCCAGGGGGGCGTTACTTGGAACTGTTATAGAGCCTATGAAAGTGTTCTTAGCAAGGATCCAGCAGAGGGCCATGACTACCATGATGGGTATCTCGATGTAATAGGAGACAAAATCTACTGGTGAGAATGTGGGGAATATAGAAGACCATCCTTGGACTTCTCAGCTCGTCAGTATGAAAAGGCAGCGGCGTAATAAGCAAAGTACGCACTCAAGATGAGGGCGATCACTGTGATAATCTGGGAGGTCATGTGGGTTAGGGAAGAGGTAGCTAGCAGTATTAACACACGCACAACAAAGTAAGGACCCCATGGCCAGGTCCACGATACTCGGAACTTCATTTCGTCTAAAGATCGACCCTGTCTGATCCAGGCTTTCCTGAATCTCCAACTGGCCAATCCAATTGATAACCAGGCAATCTGAATTTTTCTTAGTCCAGTGTTACCACACATTCACGTATTGATACAAACCTGGTTTGAGACTCCAACAATGGTTTGCAACCATCCCCACAACTGGCCGCTGCCAATATAACTGCTGCCTAAACAGAGCACGCTAATGCTACTGGTCGCAAGCAGCGCGTACAAGGGAACACCTGCTTGAGTGGTCCGAGAAAATATACGAGGTGCGTGGGGGATGGGGCCAACAGTAGATAGGCCATACAGAACTCTTGTCCCCGCGAAAAGAGCGTGGTTACCAGCAGATAATACAGAGGTAAGGATGACGGCATTCATAAATGACGCAGCTACGGCTATTTGAAAAAGTGTTAACACTTATACGAGGGGCGAGGAGGATATGCTCACTTGAACCAGCTAGAGTAAATACAATCGTAAAAGGGGATGTAGTGGTCGTTTTATTCGACAGATTCGGATAATCCCATGGCACTAATCAAAACAGTTAGGTGTGTAGCAGTGTGTGAGCAAAGAGCAGCCCACCATTCAGGCCGATGAGCAGGATGCTTAGGACATAAAATAACAGAATTCTAATCTCACCGCTCGCACATCAATAATCTATAAAAGTCCGAATACTTTACTTGCCTCCAGAACACAAACTTAACAACCTTTGGCATGTTTTGCGAAGGGTTCTTCGTCTCTCCTGCGGTGATACCTAGACTTTCTGTTCCACCATCTACAGACTGATCAGGTGATTGGGTTTACAATTAGCAACACGACTCACATGCGAAACTAGCTGTCACGAAAACCTTGGCGAAACCACCAAAGCCGCCAACGAACGGAGCGCCAGGAATGTGCCAATTGTGTGTTCCGATGTAGGTATGCGACCTGTTGACGCCAACATTGACGAGGATGCCAACGATAATGAAGACCACGATGGTGGCGACCTTCAGGAATGAAAGCCAATACTCTACCGCAAGGCGTTAATCCCATTTTGGAAAGAGAAAGAAAACATATGGTACTGACCCATTTCTCCGTAAGCTTTGACGTGAAAGGCGTTGACTGATACAAGGAACACCCAAAAGAGCAGGCTAACCGCCCAAGGATGTGACGTCGTCCAAAATTGTAACACCAGCTGCGCAGCGGTGAGATCAGAGGCAACAGACACTGCATCATTGAACCAATAGTTCCACGACAGCGCGAATCCATAAGACGGCGAGAAAAAGCGCGTCGCATAGGCGTTAAACGACCCTTGGAAAGATGGCAATGGTTAGCGCGCTGCCTAAATATTTCAAAAAGAAGTCGCACCGGCCACTGGGTACTGTGTGGCCATCTCCCCTAACAGCAACAGTGTCACATATACAATGAATCCCACTATGCCATAGCAAATCAGCATGCTTGCAGGGCCACCTTGGGCAAGGGATCTTCCGGTTCCTAGGAAGAGTCCAGTTCCAATGGTACCAGCAATTGCGATCATTTGTACTTGGCGTGCAGACAGGCCACGATGTAGACCTCCGCGCGCCGGCTGAGGGAATGGCGCTTCCGCATCGACATGCCGTTCGCTTCCAGAACCGTCACTGAAACTCTTGGCTGAGGACTTGGTCCGCGAGGAAGAGCAAGATGCTGAACGACTCATAGACCCGGGCGTTCAATATTGCTCCACACGATGAGTGTGAAGGAGAAGTCAGAAATAGACACGTCATTGCAGTCGGATCCATTTATTTTTGTCACCTTCTGGTCCGGATCCTGCGGTGCACGTAATTCTGGCGCCATCGTGCGCGACTTCCATAACGCGCTGTATTAGGTCATCTTAGGTAGTGGGCTGCCCCATCACTGCCGCAACTTGCCGCACCACTAACGCATCACTACCGCACCTCACCAAAACATACATTCAACGCTGCAGCGCTGATTTTCGACAAGTACTGTTCTCATGCACACGGTAATTGACCTATCAGTGTTATTTGTCGAACTCGTCAATTGTGCGCCTGACTCGGTACCTTCAGTTTCCGTCCGTGTTTTCGAATCAGAAAACCAACGACATTACTCGCAGCATTATACCTCGAATGTTCACACCACTCCGCCCTTGCAACACCTGCCAGCCCCTCCATAGCCTGCTCCTAAGGCCCCAATTTACCTGAGCCCCCATCTGCCATGCTGGCAGAACATGGTTCTGCCAGTTCTGCCGGCAGAACTACCTCAGAATAGTTCTGCCCACAACACTACTGACGTGGGCCACAGATTAGGGGGTTCACAGCCTCCATCGCGAAGCCCATCAAGAAGCATCGCTGCCGCAATCCTCCGTGATCATCTTTGCGCAAGGGTTTCCGGTACCCTGTTATCACTCGGACCTTACTTGGCTCCGTAAAACCCCTGAGGAAACAAGGTACTAGGGTACCGGAAACCCTCAGCTGTCTTCGTAAGATCGGGCCCATGGCACGCGTAAGCGTAATATAAAGTACTAGTGCTTGGGTGACGCTGTGGGAAGTAATACCAGATAACTCCCCACTCGTGTCTTCCTAATCACCGTAAGTCCAGACAGTCCTGCAGTGGGTTTCTCATCTTCAACTGATGTTTTCAATAGGTTTGGCTAGGATGCGCTGGAAACTCCCAGTCACGCAAAAAGAAACCATCACTTGCTACGATGACTTGGGCAACTCAAAAACGCACGGTCTAGAGCAGAGATATGTCAGCCCTACCACTGGGGTCTGTCGAAAGCTCGTCGTGCAAGCCGTCACTCCCTCCAGCAAATTCGAAGTCCGCATCAGCAGCCACACCGACCAGGCAAGCAAAATCGCCATATGGTTGCTATCTAATTCCCCCATACGAGGGTGGATCATTTTTAAATGGTTAGCCCTATGGTTGTGGTTTACGTTGAAGCTCTTCTGGTCAGTCCTCTGGCTGCTCGCACAGCTTTTCGCTCCCATCGACTTGGCGGATGACTCTGGGGAAGATACGGAGGTGTATAACACCGGATACTACAAACCGTATATCCGCGGGTTCCAGGGTCAGCTATGGGCAGCTCGTTCGCCTAAGGAACATTCTTCGCGCATTATTGAGGAGGGCGAGGTGGATACCCCTACACATACCCTTTATCCTCGTCTCCTTATTATCCGCGACCCGATCAGAAATGAGTGGATCCGATGTACAGATCGCGATGTCATCATTCGTACCAAATTCATCGCCATCTCTTACCGCGCCGTTGATGCCTACACTCGAGGCCCAGATCAGGAGAAAGACAAAGCACAGTTCAAAGAGGAGGTTCGTGCAGCGGTGCTCGGACAGAGATACGATGCGTATTGGCTCGACTTGGAGTGTATAGGAGAAACGCCGGCGGAGAAGAATTTGGATTTGTACTGCATGGCGGACGTCTACCGTGGAGCAGATATGACTTTGATCATGCTCGGCAAATCTGCAGTTGGGGAGAACGAGTGCTGGAAAGGCTGGGGTGAACGGGTGTGGACTATGCCAGAAGCCCTCCTAACCTCTCGCCTTTGCTACAAGTTCCGAGATCGGGAAGCGGTTACGCCGCTGTCGCTGTTTGAGCTGGCCAACCTGGCCTATACAAACTACAGTCTCGAACAGGCTATCATCAATGCATACAGCGGGAAGGATCCGCTCGAGAGGCTGGAGCGCTTGACGCGGTTGAAAACAGCTATATGGCAGCGCCGTACGGCAGCTCTAGCACCAGGTGTTGCGCCTCCCCCGCCAAAGCTGGATATGATAGGCGAGAAGTCTGTCACCAGCGGGGCATACAAGGCTGAGCGTGTGTATGCGCTGATGGGCTTTTTTGAGCACCGTATTAAGCCAAATCGCTCGGAGGACGAATTACGCGCTCTCGTGAGGCTGTCAATGGCCAACGACAACGACCGCATCGCTGAGCGCATGGTATCCATGCTGCCCTCGACCATCACCAAGACGGCGTGTTGGTATTCTGACGATGATATCTACCTCGCAAATCTTTGGGATATTCTCCCAGAGATCCAGGTCGCTGGTGTCACGGAGAATGGAGCTCTTGTGGTTGATGGGTGTCGGACGGCAGCCATCAGATGGAAAGATTTCCCGGAGGTTGCGTTTGTGACTACAGATTCGCTGAGAAGGACCATTATCGGTTTCATTCCGTATCTCTCGTGGCCAACTCTTATCATCGGGCTAGGTATCCTTATGACCAGCCGAGTGGGAGGCATCGCGCTCATCGTAATCGGACTCGTGCTCCTTGTCTGTTCCCCTCGACTATTCGTCTTCAGTCAATCTGGGCGTGTTGTCAACGCACAACCATGGCTCATCGGAGTGAAAGGGGTCGTCAGCATCACAGAGGTAGAGAGGCATTTGTACGGAGGTGCCAGAGGACACTTCCCAAGAATGTATTTTACGCCGAGTGGATCACAGTTCTCGATTCCAGAACGAAGCACAGAACGGGGAGGTTCGGTCAAACAATACGACGATGCCAAACTAGCGGATAGTGGACCAGACGCGGGACACATCTATACGCTCATCGACACTTACTCGTCGACGATGTACTATTTCCGTGCGGAGCGACCACCGACTGTGTGTATATTCGCAGGACGAGAGGGAGGGCTTGGGAGGTTCGTACTGTGTTCGGAGAGGTGCAATATCAATGAGCTGCATAAGGAGAGCGTGTTGAGAATGCCGACGGAGATCAGTCAGAAAATGGAGTTGAATGGATGGGTCGCGCTTGGATGAGATTGTTTTGCTAGAACCGTGGGAGGATGTACCGTACAGTATACAGTATCAGTTCAGTGTATGATAATGTGATTTGAGGTACTTTCAAACTCTCTACAATGGCTACAAAGTCTGGAGGCCGGCCTCTCATCAAAAACAACTTCAGAAAGGGGGATGCTACTTCTGCCAAGTCCAACAGATACTGTTGGAACCATTTGCTGGCGGCCTGCAAGCAGACGGATTAGCTTGGTGGCATGCAATCTGGCAAGCGCTGCAATCTCTCTGTTGGCACATTCGAGGCACTTGGCAATATTCGTGCTAACCTTCGCTATCATATCCACCTTAAGAATATCGCTGACAGAAAGCCAACACGATGCCACCATGCTCACATGCATACGACCGAACTTCCAGGCATTCAAGTTGATACAGAGGTTGCCAAGCAGCTCGAGACTGACTTCACATTCGTTCCTCCACTTGCAGCAGTCTCCGGTGACAATCTCGAAGGTCCTGAATCAATCTCACTTGATGACATTGATGCCGAGTTTGCTTGACTTGAAGATATTCATAATGCAGAAAAGATGACAGACACGGAGTTTGCTTCAGACTGGGATGTGGATGGGAAGGAAGTCTTAGAAGGGAGAGCATTTGACAGAATTGCAGCACGTTGACGAGGGATTAGTACCTGCAGCAATAGAGAATGAGATTATGGTCATGGATCATGATGCAAATGAAGATGGGACTTGGAATATTGATTCCATGTTGCTATCGAGCGGTTTTACATCCATGTAGTTAGTACCTCTAGTACCACGTGATTCTGCCATCTGCCATGCTGGCAGAACATGGTTTCTGCCCACAACACTACCGGGGCCACCGCTCTATACTTCTTGACGATACTCCGGGAGCAACAGCAATGCGCTCGATGTCCCTTCCTTCCTCCAAAAGCAGGTACAGGGCTCATTCTTTCCGATGACGACTGATCCTCTGGTAGACCATGGTGAGTCTGAGTGAGAAACTTGTGAGATATATAATGTTTTTGAAGCCGTTCAGAGGCTATGATAGTATGATACAAAACTCGAAAGTGATTTAAACGAATTTTGAACATTTCTAGTAACTATTTTTGAACCATTACGAGCACGTGAGTCAAGACTTTCCGAAAAGACTGTAGCTAACATTTTTTTTTTGGCCATTCCAGTCAACCGTCAATCTGACACGATCTCTCACAATCGTTGAACGAGTTCAAATTGTCCTTGCCCTTGCCCTTGCGCAGTTGTCATCCGGCGTTTCAAGGTAAAATTTAACTCCCAAGGGCAATGTGGTTGGTGCTGACAACCTCATGTACAACCATGCACGTGTAGTGTATCTCGTTCCGATATGGGGGATCGATCTCAATCATCTGAACGCCCGGCATTACCAGACCCAACACCCAAGCCTTCGTTGCCACCCGGTATGGTGCTTGGTCCGGACGGAAAACCCTGCAAAATATGTACGGCGTTTCGTAATTGGAGGCCCCCCGCTTCGGGCAAGAAATCCACCGCAGGAATGATGGCTGCTTTTGCATCTGGAACAGGCTTCCGATCCCTCGATTCTAAGCAAGAAAATGCAACACTGCCCCAACACTGTCCGCCGGATGTCGAAGCCCTTGGACGTGCCACGTGGTCATTTTTGCATGCGACTGCAGCATACTACCCAACACGGCCCACTACCCACCAGCGTGCAAATATGCTCAATCTCATCCACGCGCTACCCGTCCTATACCCATGCACACACTGCGCGGCGGACTTTGGCGACAAACTAAAGGAGCATCCCCCAGACGTGAGCAGTCGGGAGAGGTTGAGCAAGTGGTTCTGCGAGCGTCATAATGAGGTGAACGAGAAGTTGGGCAAGGAAATGTTTGATTGCGCAAAGGTTGATGAGAGATGGAAGGATGGTCCACCCGATGGCAGCTGTGACTAGACTGCAGTGTGTTCGTGCAGGTGGGTTTATTCACTCCTCAGGAAACACATAAAGCCATCAATAAGTACGGACTGCAAGCTCCTAATAATACCACTCATGGATAAAACACGGTCCTGTTCTGGGTCGAAAATTGGATCACCACCCGACAAGGCGACCAGACAGTGGCATGAGTCTCAAAGCCGTCACGCAACCGCACCAAGATAAATGGTATGCAATGCGCTTGATAAGCGGTGGACACTCGATATTATGAATATGAGTAGACCTCGCGCACTGCATGAGGCAGCAACGTGTGGATGCAGACTGTTGAGTCTTTCTTTAACCTTCAACTACACTTCACTTACCTGTCCTCCGTTGTGTTGGATTTGAGAGTCTTGGTATGTTGCATTCGTCGCTTTTTTCGAAAATGTTGACCGTCGTCACTGGTCAGCATAATTCAGCAACTTGAGCCCAGTATCTAGATCGATACCACAAGCAAGAGGGTTGTGCATATGTCGGTGCGTATCTTGAGCATAGCGCGCAATCTACATTGCTCACTATATAGAGTAGATGTCCAACGTACTCGTCGTTGGCCAAACTGGATGTGGGAAGAGCTCAGTCGTGAACATACTCGCTGGAGAAAGCCGGGCACCCACGTCAGACGACCTGAGTCACTGCACTAAACAGTGGACTGAGTATACAATTCCGGTCGACGGTCGTTCATTCCAGGTCTTTGATACCATTGGTTTTCTCGAACCCGGGCTGGATACAGAGGGGTATACGGATGCTATCGCCGATACATACCTCGCGATCGATGCCCTGAGGAAAAGAGGCGGCATTGATCTACTCCTGTATTGCGTACGCGACGAAGAGATTGAGAAGATGAAGGGACACTATAGGTTGCTCCATGAAGTGTTTTGTGACGAAGAAGTTCCAGTTGCTCTCGTCGTCACAAACCGTGGCGTAAGCGACAAAGGCTACAAGGCAATTTTCCGCTCACACAAGATCGCCTGTGTGGACTACGTCTGCGCAAACATAGCTAGTACGCCTGGACCTGGTAGTTCAGCTGTGAACACCGAATCGCAGAAGGCGATCAAGGAATTGCTAGTGAAATGTTGCGATGCAGGACCTAATCCTAGGTCCACCCTGCAACAGCTATGGCGGCGAGTTCAAAAATTCGTTGGGACAGACCAATCTCAATCTCTCAAACGAAATGAAGTATTCACGCTGCTCACACGGCGTTGCAAGATGCAACAGGCGGTGGCCGAGCAATTGCTCACAGCCCTAAACCTCCAGCTGCCGTCAAGTCGGCTTTATCGAGCACCCTACGCAGGCGGTAAATGTTGGTTCTCTGCCATATCCTTTAGCGTCACATTGACTAACCAGCGATTGCAGCTGCAACTCGCGAGTTGCCTTCGTCAGAGAACAGTGCTGTTACTCGAGATGAACAAGTGTCAGATGCCAGGCCGAGGTAAGCCCACCAATTGTTTGACGAGACTTGAACTTAATTAAGCGTACTGTGTATTCCTTCCCTTCAGCTCTGGATCTCAATTACATTCTGTTGTGGATAGTGCCTCCCTACATTCTCGCTCAGACAACTGATGCCGTTGCCGAGCACCGATCTGTCAAATATCAAGAACGTACATGTGTATTCATGAGATAAGATGCTGATTGTTAACCACATACTTCAGATATACCGTATGCTTTCCTCCTACATGTTATTAGAAACAACACCGTGACACCGGTGCCATAAGACGTTCTAGGGCAATGCTTATTCAATGTACACTGCGTGGACGAACTATTGACTCCATGCATGTGCTGTATTAATGACTTCACAAGGGAATAGACTTCTCGATAAAAATAAAATGGTGTAGATATCGGACTAGCAGTTTGTAGAATCCCACAGCTCTATATGATCTGTGTACGGTGGGGTTTGAAATGCCATGGGTTGAGAAACCACTCCCAAGATAGTCAGCTCGTCTGTCACAACATCCTGCAAGTCGGACATTGCTCGTAAACTGAACAGGATGCGTGAGGCGAGAACGCTATGCGTGACTAGCTGTGGGCTTTTCCGACTCAGCTTTAAACACGAAGTAAATAGCGACACGGTTTACCCAGCAAGAAGTGCAGTATATGATGGCTGGGCGCCTGGATCAGAAGCTTAAATGGCGATATAAAAACGACTTGCTCACAGGTAGTAAAACGATGGAAATGCAATTCGCCATCGAGACCACTGCGAAAAGTAAGGCCGCGTTACTCACAAGAGCCTTCGAAACTCACGAGTAATACATAGCATGCAAATCACGCCATCCCGACATAAAGTAGTCGCCAGCGGACTACCTTCCAATCCGAAAGACTTGAAGCGTTTGTACAGTGTCAGCGTCATCAGCACTGCAGAGGGTCATGCGGTAACTGAGTAGAATCATTGCAGTGCTACGTACCAAGCTCGCCGAACATCAACAGGCCATAAACAATGCTGGAGTTCGGTGGTTCCTCAAATACGCCAGTCGAATCTGAAGAAAATTTTGGTGTGAGCAGAAGAAATTCGGGAGAAAGATACAGACCTCCGGATTCACTCGCACCGACATCTGAGATTACCAGCACCGCTACTGAGGTGGCCTGATGGAATGGTTGATTTTTCAGTCAAAAGCAAATGGCTCAGGAGAAAGAGACCAAGGTCACCGTGGTCAAAACCAATGTCAAAATCAAGAACCTCTTGTCACACCCCCAAAGCACGTATATCCTTAGCACAAGTAGGACTTTGAATAAAAGGAGTCATTGGAAATGAAATAATTTGACTGAGAGTTGATACTCACGCTCAGCAGCGGCTATACCGAACCAGCGGACGCCTAGAAAATCATCGAGGATTAGATTTTTAAGTGACGTTCTTGTTATACACAAACCATCATATACAGCAGCGAATATCCCATGATCGGGCTGAAATATCGTCATGGGTATTTTTAATGTCGTATCGCGAAGAGCTTACAATTCCTCCATGAGTGGACTCGATCGAGTCTATCCGAGGGACCTCAGTGAAAGGCGAGGGTAGACAAAAGGTCGCGAATACTCACAGTATACGGTCATGGCAAGGCCTACGAATGGCAAATAGCGCGAAACGATGAAGATTATCCTCGTGATCCCCCACCCTCTTCCCCATGTCCAACGAACCTGGCATCTTGTCAACTTTACAGAGCGCCATTGATAATAACTGACCTCCGAATCGAAAGTGATGATGTAGTCAAAAAGCTGCAAAGAAAAATCAGTAGTTACGATCGTGTTCCATTTGGTCCTCCTTACTAAGACTGCTAAGGATGCAACTGTCACGAGGATTCAGTTTTGCAACAAAAAAAAGGAAAATATAGACTACCCGCAGTATACTGGATTCAAATGAGCAAATAAAATCAACAGGTGATGAGGAGTACGCACTGCGACAGTCTGAAAACCAACGGAATCGGGAAAATAGTCATTCATCGTGTTGAGCTGAGGTAGCGGGCAATCTCTCGTAGTCAGACTAAATTGAAGTTGAAAAAGGAATTAGACAGTCGTTCCATCAAGGTCGGCGTATTGTGCATTCCTGGGCCCTTGAGTCACTTTTAAGTAGTAACTCACCCCACAGCCGCTGAACACAGCCATTGGCAGGAGTTCGACCGATTTAACCACCATACGTGCCTTTTGCTTGGGTGGAGAGGTGCACCGAATATATGTGTATATTGCAACTCTCGAGTAGGCAAGCGACATGCGAAGACGATGAATGAAGATATGGCGAATCATGGTAGATGTTTGGTTACACTTCGACTTCCCGATGTGCCAGACCCAATCGCATGCCTGCCATGGCAGCACAGTCATCACCGGGGCCGCAAAGACCGTCAGCATCGGGAGTCCGAGACCGCCCGGTAATAAGTCCATCATGCCAACCACATCTTTGACTTGCAAAATGTGATCCCACGCGATCCTATTGTTTTTACCACGCTGCTGTGCTGAACGACTGTCCAAGGCGAACGATGAATCGCAATGCTCGTGAGAGTTTCCAAATCCTGTTCTGCAGGAGTGCGCTAGGCATCTCCAACCTTCTCCAACATGCGACAATCGATCGGTATATATATTGTGGATGTTTTGAGGTGCAAAAGTACTGGTCCGATGGCGAATAGCGTCACCTCCCAACGACAGACAGAGAGTTTACACATGAGACTATCATGTATACACGCCCACCTGGAGAGTTGCATCATTGAGGACGGACCTCGTTTACTAGTCCACGACACACGAGCGAGTTGGCAACCACATACGGTACTTCAACCGATAGTAGGCGCATCCTGATTATATGCAAGCTGCAAGTCGAACTTCAAAATTTCAAAGTCAAAAGCATTTTAAACACCGCTCGAACTAGATCTCAGATCGTGCCAAGCATGATCAAGTCACTGGACGATAATTATATCGTGCGATATCGTGTTGCCGATTCCTTTCCTTCTATCATTGTACGTATCAATATTGTATCAATGTCATAGTGCACACATAGTTCCCGTCTTATCTTTGTGTGGGCAACTGGCATACTTCCCAGGGAGGCCATTCTTGTTTTTGCAGGATCTCCTTGTAGAAAGTTGCTTACAATGCCCCCCTCGAAGAACGCCAACCCTACGCTCAAGCCCGGCAAGAAGTCTGCGGAGCCTAATTATGTGCTTGTCATCCACGGCGGTGCTGGTACCATGATACGGGAGGGCTCAACGCCTGAACAACGCGCTAGGTACAGGGCTGCACTCTCGCAGGCATTGAAAGCGGGTTATGAAGTGCTCAAGAGCGGAGGAGAGGCCATGGATGCTGCGGTCGCGGCTGTATCAGTCATGGAAGGTGGGATAAACAAGTATTCAGCCAGTCGATAACTAACTTCTACATGTGATTTATAGACTGCCCATTGTTTAACTCTGGGCATGGCGCGGTCTTTAATGTTGCAGGCAAGGTACGTTTCCTTACCTATATTAAGGGCCCTCGTGTACATCATGCTATCTAGATTGAGCTCGAGACTTCCTTGATGGTCTCCAAGCCTCCAGCATCACACCCCGCAATGCCCGCCTCCCGACGCGGATCCTCGATTACTTTAATCACTCACACCAGAAATCCTTCTCACCTCGCACGCGCGCTCTACCTCGCGCCCCAGCTTGCCCCTCACCCAATGTTGTCGGGTGCAGCAGCAGAAGCCACAGGCGCTTCACTTGGCGTACGTCAGGCTGATCCATCCTACTTCTGGACTGAGGCACGATGGAGGGAACACAGACGTGGTCTTGGATTACCTGAAGATCCTGTTGAATACCCCAGACCTGAAATACCCGACGACACAAACTCAGAGACTACGGATGTTGCCAGCCTTTCTGATGACAAAGAAAAAGAGACATGGGAACCTCTTGATCTGATGCCAACAGGTACCGTTGGTGCGGTCGCACTTGATATCCGGGGCTGCATTGCGGCAGTAACCTCCACTGGGGGACGTACGAACAAGCTTGTTGGTCGAGTTGGAGATACCCCCGTAATGGGATGTGGTTTTTGGGCTGAAGAATGGGAGAGGGACGGGGGATTTGTGAAGCGTACCTGGGATCGACTAAGAGGTAAATCAAAATATGAGGGTGTAGGCGTTTCTGGTACTGGTGACGGAGATGTGAGAAACAGTCGAGCAGATGTTCAGCTTGCAAGTGCTAACCTTATACTTTAGTACTACATTCGCCGTGCTGCAGCTTCCAACATTGCTCGGCGGATGCAATACCTTGGCGAGTCTCTAGACGAGGCGACTCAGAACGTCATCGATGACCTGTTCAAGGAAGGAGGAATGGGTGGCGTCATTGCACTGGACAGAGACGGAAACGGTACGGTTTCGTTCTTGCGTGAAACTGCACACTGACTCGAACTCTGGGTGTACTAGTGGCTCTTCCACTGAACTGCAGTGGCATGTATCGCGGCGTTATTCGCCCTGATGGCGTGCCGCTCACGGCTATTTTCTTTGACGAACAACTTACTGAACTCTAAGTTGGGCAAACATACTGCCCGAGTGTACATTCATCGTGGGTTGTTCTCAATCAGATGGGACTTGGCAACATACATCTCTGGAGACACATTCATGTGGGACTGGTTGATAATTAAGTCACTGAGAAGGTACACACTAGTGAGTTTAGAATGTGCAGAATCCTCCGACCTCGTCATAAAATCTGAAAGAACAAGATCGTTGTGGAACTTAGGGGAACTTGTCGTTGGAATGCCACATGTAGTTGTGTATACTTTCTCCATGCAAATGAACAAGTCACTTTGCCGGAGTGGTTAACGGGATCGCCTGCTATACACAGCTAAGCGGTTGGGCTTTGCCCGCGAGTGTTCGAATCGCTCAGGTGACGCTTTTTTGGTACATTTCTGCAATCGAGTGTTCCCACGGGTTCTAGCACGGACGTGGTGATTATTCTACTTAATTACCGCAACTTTGCACAAAGTGTGAATATTTGAATTCGAACGCTCATGATGAGTGCGAACAAATATGCAAATCTTCCCGACATTGTGCGTATTATCGCGGCTATTCCTATACTATACACATTTATTGCTTGATGACAGGACACTGCACCAGATGTCTATGAAACGGAGGACGTGTTTCCCTCATCTGAGATCGACGTCAGTGCTCCTCGTGTTCCTAGAATGCTAACCACGAACAACTGATCTCTGTCAGAAAGGAGATTCGGATTCTGACGAACCCTCAGGTCCGCGGATACGCGCCCAGCGGGGTGCGGATGCCTCGAAAGAAGAACTCGATAACAGCAACTTGATCAGTGCGGAAGATGCGAGCAGACATTTTCGGAGAGCCGAACGACGTCGTGCGTTGTATATGTATACTGTGTATCTGGTCACTGACATCTGATCATACGTCAGGCCAGGTATCACGCTTTGCATACCCCCCGTCACCGACATCCTCTCCATCACGTTCACCATCACCGAGTAGGCGACCTCTCCCTGCGCGCCTACGATCACTACAAGCTGAGCTTGCTGCTTTGGAGGGTGAGCTTGCAGATCCATCAAATCCTGCACTCAAAGCCGAGGGTGTCGATGCTGGTGAGATGATAAGAGGATTAGTAGACGTGCGTAGACGGCTAGAGAAAGTCAGAATGGGGCGCGAGGGAAGAGGGAGATTAGTCGGTGTTGTGCTTGGCGATGGCGGCAGGGAAGACAGTGAAGAAGACGTGGGGCAGCCCAGTCCGGATGACAAGGCAAAGGAGTCGAAAGTGCACGGAGTACCAGAAGTTCGGGGCGTCGCTGAAATGGACAAACGAGTCGGGGAACTAGAAAAACTAGTGGGCTCCGTGGGCGCGACTTTGGATGAGGTATGTATTTTTCGAGGGGTAGGGTACTGTGCTAACTAGTTTTCAGTCCTCTCCGATTACCCCACCCCTTCTTCCTATGCTCACGCGCTTGAACTCACAACTGATGCTTTTGACTCAACCGCGGCATATCGACTCCATCTCTCGTCGACTGAAACTTCTGTTGTCCGACCTTGAGCGAGTATCTACCGCGCAGGCACAAAAGCGCCAATCGCAGCAGCCTGGGGGTACAACAATAATTCCTGGCACTGCAACCCAGGATGCACTCCTCCCCCTGTTAACACGTCTGGCTCCTTCACTTCCTCACATCCCACATATATTAACTCGTTTGCGTACTCTCTCTGCACTGCATGCATCTGCGGGCGAGTTTCAGGGAACGATGGCGGCGCTCGAAGAAGAGCAGCGAAAGACAAAGGACGCTCTGGAAGTTCTCAAAAGTGCCGTCGGAGATGTGGAGACCAGCTTAGAAGCTAACAAAGGGACGGTCGCAGGGAATGTGCAGGGTCTGGAGGACAGAGTAGATAGAGTTTTAACTCGACTCGAAGAGCTCTCAAAGTAAGTAACAGCAGGCAAATATAATCATACCATTAATGCAATGACAATCGATGCGCGTAAAATACAATCATCCCATACAGCTTGTTTTCAATCATTCCAGATCGGTAACCCCACTATCTGCAAGATACTCTCTGGCATGCTGCTTGGCCGCAGCTGAAACGTTTGGATCTGGAGATGCACACGATTAGAAGGCGCTGTGTGGTACGGGAGCTGATCTTACTATGGATAGCTGCCTTGTATCCAGCAAGAACACGATGCTGGTGTTCCTCTTCTGAGTGCGTATCAAGCTTGTGCTGGATACCAGCAGCCTCCAACACTTCTCTGGCGTGTTGCTTGGCTTCCTCGGAAACATTGGGATCTGCATGCATCAGTAAGATGGTGTACCCTCGCAAGCAACCAACGTACTGTGGGTCGTTGCCTTATAGCCCCGAAGAACATTCTTCTCATGTGCCTCGGCCGCTGCCGACTGAGTAGCCTTTGCCTGTGCTGGCATACTGGGGTCTGCTGACTGACCCATCTCTTGAAGGCGTTTCAAGGCGTTCTCCTTGGCCTCACCCGATACATTGGGGTTATGGACGGCCGCTTTCAGGCCAGCAACAACGCGCGCTGTGTCTTTGGTGTGTTCTTTGGTTCCTGGGAAGCAACGAACTCGTGAGTAGAGACGACTGAAGATGTGGAAAGACATACCAGACATGATTGTGTTTGTTAAAGAAGTCAGGGAACTGAATTGCGGATGTCACCCCCTAGGGACGCTTTATATACTCACTAGGGGCTTCATGGACTGACGTCGGTATGATATCACGTTCACGTGATGTGTGCGTCAGTATAAATATTTTTTGGAGTCATTTTTTACCAAAATATTTGGATTTCCTTAATAATAAAACATTGCCGCTTCCTCCGCTCGTTGCCGCTCACAGTGAGCGGGCGCTCTTCAGAGTCGCGGCACAGCCACCGTGTTGAAACTCGCACTGACTAAGCGTCTCCCTGGTTCATTCAGTTGCACAGCCACCGTCCCGCGAGTAGGAACTATAATCGTCGTCGACGATCCCACACTGGTTGCTGTGTGCCTATTTGAAGCACAAGGTCCGTCATCAATATGTTTCCTTTCCAATTGCACCCAAGAGTCAAGTACTACAATGCTGCTCGGCCGCACTAGGCGGTCATATGATAGTGGGCCCCCCACGCCGCCGTCGCCGACTCTTGTCGTTGATGACGGGGATGATGAGCAGAGCGACAGCAGTTGTCCAAAGCGCACGTATGGTGATCACCGCAGGTCTGCATCCTCCAGTGATGCAACACCGCGTCCGAAATCATCCGCTTTCCGCTCGGGTCCCTTCTTAGCCCTGCCCACTTTTCACCACGAGCATGATCGCCGCCGGCAGCAGCATGAAGCATTACTTGATGCCGATAATCACTTTGATTTTGATGGTTCTGCACCGCATGCACGTCACGATCTGAACATTAATATCCCTAGTTCCGATCCGTTCCTTGCCGCGCCTCCGCAACAACCATCAAGACGACTGGGCTTCTTTACTGCGTCGAACAGTACTAGCAACCCCAGGAATACGAGTCCATCTCCTTCGAAGCACCTCGAGCACAGCGACAGGTCGCACACTCATCCTCGTGCTGAAGTCGTAGTCTCCCAATCCCCGATAATGGCTTCTGTCGCATCTTCGAACACCCTCAAATCACACACGTCTCCCTCGAAAGTATGCCTCCCATTCATCACGCAATCCAATATTTGACGTTCGCTACATTAGCCATCCTCTGCTCGGACTTATGATGCGAAGCTAGTTTCACGAGAAATGCACCGCCTCGGGACCCTCGCAGGTCTTAATCCCAGCATTGCCCCCTCCCTATCCACAGGTCCTGTTGCACCCCCTCTCACATTCACACCATCAACCTCGCCATCCAGCAGTGGTATTGCAAGTGCTCCTATACTTCATTCCAGCGCGTCAAGTGTGGGTATAACGGATAAGGACAATCCCTGGCGCACACTACATGTGCATGTCCTCCCCTTATTCAATGAGGAACCATTACGTGTACCCATGTACGTTCGTTGTGCAATTAGCTGTTCTGCAGGGTTTAAGTATATACAGAGAAGACCTCAACGCCCTTGTACGGCGGCACATCCAAACGGTGCTAGCTTTGTCCCCTTCGAAAACCCTGGCAACTCTCGAAACGGACGCGCGCGAGCTCATTGCAGCAGGCATGGTCACTCTCAACGCTAAGCTCTCTAATATCTCTGACGAAATATTACTCGGCCGTGTCCTTGAGATCTGGGGCTTTTTCTGGGACCAAATACTCCCGTATATCGAGGGGGTTTGTTGTCTTGCTCAACAATGGCTTGTTTTTCTGTTCTAAGATCATCATTTAGGTCCTATTACCATTGCAAACTGATCCCTTTTTGACCTCGCTGTATCGCACACAAAAACAACATCGGACCTCTTCGCCCACGCGACAAGGCAGTAAACTGAGTGGCTCACTAGCGCTATCTTCGCTATCTCCGACGATCGACGTTCGCAGCGTTGCCTTGTGTGCGTTCCGCGATCGTGTCGTGCTTCCTATATATGGCCGTCTACAGAATCTGCTGTCCCCTCCTTTGGGGAAAGACACGCTCGCACGGCTAAGTCCCTTCCGCCAACCGAGATTGCAGCAGATGTGTGTGCCCTATTAATTTTCAAATTTAAATCCTCGTGACGCCTTCGCTAGGTTACTAGTCCTTACGTCTGAGCGGCGCGTCCGCTCTCCCTCTCCACCCCTTTCACTACACACACCTGTCATCCATCCATCGGCAGGTGAGGCAGCAATCGAGTCTCTACTCCGCCTAGTCTCGAACCCGCAGCGGCTTTCGCATGGACTCGCACCTCGAGCAGCCACGCCCAGTTTCCTGTCTGCTGGGCGCCCCCGAGATCGACGGGGGCGAATTGGCTCCTCCGGGGCGGTGAGTGTACTTGGGATTGTTGGCGGGTGGGCGACGATGCCCGCACGGCCAGATGAGCGGGAGGAAGAGGAGGAGGGTGGAGAGACTCCGAAAATTGGGGGGATTGATAAAGGGCTGACGAAGCCGTACCACCAGCGTGGGGGTGGGTGGGGTCTTGGAGCTGGGAACGAGGACATTATCAGGCCAGCTGAGGAAGACGACGACGACGAAGCGTTAGACTGGGATCAAGCTCAGGTCAGTGGGAGCTACCTAGCTGAAGCGATTTCAAATTAATTTAATGGTTTTAGGCTGTGGTCGAGAGGATGGTAGGGGTAAAACCCGTTGAAGCCGTTGCTGATTCGCGCAGAAGGGCCACTTAACTGATATAACTGATGGATGTCTTCGGTGCATTGTCGACATATTCTGGTCAGCAGGACGGGAGTCAGCTTCGATGCGGGCGACAAGTACTTGTCTTCCGGGAGACAGTGAACGAAAATGTGGGATAAGACTTCAGTTGGCAAGCGCCAAAGAGGTGATACGAGTCTCTTGTGCAACGTGATGGACGAGATGATCTTTCCCTTCTGTTTAGTCAGTTGTCGGTGAAGATGGTTTATTTGTCGATGACTGTTTGCAGACTTGAAAGGTCGTGCAAAGTTGTATCTAGCTGCTGCTGGCGGTCGGTGATAATGGCACTGATGCTATGGTCTTTAAGCTCGATTGCGCAGTGGTTGGGATTGGGGAAAGTGGTTCGGAAGTATGGGGATGCGACGTCTGGAATCTGGTGATGATCAATAATGTTCGCACCGGATGCATCTAGATGGACAAACCATTGCTTGTGAATGAAGCTGAGCAAGAGAATAGTGCACTGAATTTGGAACTTTCGCACTTACGATGATCTGCAGTGCACTAATGATGTCCGAGAGATTGACGTTTTCTTTTGAGTTGACTGTCCGCTTCATGATGTTGCTTGCTGGCGCTGTGAGGGTCGACCGGTCAACGTTCGATGAACACGAGGCTGGAGAGCTGAATAAGTCTTGCTGGTTTCAGTTAGACGCCTGCCAGTGCACGTTCCACGACTCACGACCGTCTATAGTCTATTGATCGATGGGTTGTCGAAGGGTAAGTACAAAGTGTAGGGTATAGCGTAAGCCCGTTATCGTTCCAGTGATTTCGTGAAATATGTACATAGTAACGATCATCTATTGATTCTATTCAAGTTAAGAGTTATAGGTTGGTATAAGGTGTCGTAATGTGGAACGCATAGGGTCTACAACTAATTCGAGTGAAGGAAAAAGGGTAACATATTCTGCTACCTGCTGATCCGTCGTCAGCACACCACCGCCGAAGATCAGGCTCTCCAGGGGACACTGTGACCGTGTCAAAAATGCCTTAAACTCTTCATGAGGCCATAGTCCGAGACCGTGAACTTCGAGCGCACGTAGATTGGGGAGCGTGATTGCATTGAACAAGCCAAGATTTACGATCGAGTCCGAAGGCAAGTGTCCGCATATGTGCAATGATTGAAGATTGCTGTGCACCAATGGTTCCGAGGTCCGGATCGTCGTGGATATTCCAACCATCGTCAAGGACGAGAGGTTGGGACACATACTGAGAAAGTGTAGGAGGGAACCTAGCGCGCATACCGCGATCTCAAGATTTGTGAGGCCGACCCATGATGCGAGAGGATTGCCGCCAGACATGATAGGATTCATGAGAGGATGGGAGCCAGTGAACATAAGCATCTCGGGGTAAAACCACAGGTCCATTAACTTCAGACTGCGCAAATTGAGCGGCAATTGCACGAGAGAGGGAATGACGGCTAGTTTAGCACCGTAACCGCCCGTGGATATAACCAGCTCCTCAAGTGCACGGAAGTCTGACATCACCAAGGCGCCGGTACCCGAGAAAAACCCAAGAGTCAGAGACGATATTTGATCGACGTATGGCCGGAGCAGGCTTCGTAGCTCCGTCCAGTCGTTATGACACTCAAGTCTCAATGAGAGCTGAAGTCCACGTGATCGCTTGAGGCAGGAGTCGTAGCAGTAAGCTCTCTGCTGCCAGTCACCGTGCCCGACTTCCAATCGCAGCCTGCGCCATAGACCCGGCATGTCAACAGCAACCTCCCTCCATCGTCGACACACTGTGGTCAACAGCATCGGGGCCAGATATGGCGCAGGCGTCCAGTGTCCGGTTTCTGGCATGCAGTAAAGGAATATTTGGATGAGGATTTCCGTGGGCAGGCGGCAAAAAGCTGATGAAAATCCTCTGTGCGAATTGTTTGACTGCACAATAATGGCCTTCTCAACGAGTTGATGGCTGACACCGTTTTGGCGTGACACCTCATGCATGACTACATCCGACTGCTGAAGTGGATGTTAATTATTATATCAGACGCCAATGTTCCAAAACCGAGCACTCACAATGTTCTGCAAGGTGTTCGCGCCTGCTGAAGAATCGGTGTTTGAATTGATCGCTTGCATAGTATTAACGTGAAGGAGATTGAGATGTTGGGGATCGAGATTGTAATTCTGATGTTCGGTCAACCGTCGCGTCCCTATTTAAATGATGACGCTTCGCAATCCACAGGTCCACAACAGACACACCTTGCCATTGTAGTTTCTCACAGCGTGTCTTGGGTAAAATAACAGCCATCCACATCTAGAGATATTGCATTGTTGCAAAGGGGTCAATGCGAGCGCCTGTGGAATCTGTGGAAGGATGATCTCGCTTGCCAGTGGCTTCGACACACTCGGCCAGCACTACTAGGCCATCCGAGACCTTTTGTCTTATGCGGACGACAATCGAAGGTCATGGAACAGCTTTGTTGAGCTGTGACATTTATTTCGCCCTATTGTAGCAAGGTGCTCAGGTGCTCACAAAAATCAGGCTACGAGTCTCTTTCAAGTTGGCACCTCTCCACGGTCCTACCGTACGCACTGAAGGGCCAATTCCCTGTTCGCCGATCACTTTTCTTCCACTACATTCTTGGTACTGACGCACCTGAACTTCGACAGAGTCGCGCTCTTTTTCAAGTTGTAAACAATACGTCATTTCCTGCTGCAATATAGACACAGGCTCCGAGTTAACTTTGAACGATTGACAATGTGCTCCCTCAGAAGAACGAGCGTACTGGTTGTCACTTTAGCAATGACACTGCCTGAGTCAGGGCGATGATCCGAGAAGCGAAGAGAAGCAAATCACGGTGATGAATGGAAGGATTCAGGGTGCAATGGACGGATCGAAGCATGATCCAGATGGAGCGTAAAGTTAGGGTATATATATGCAAGGCGGCGCCTAAGGCCAACAACTGTTCTCACATTCAAGAATTCATCACTCTTTCAGTTCTTCGCTGCTAACCTCTTGCTAACACCAAATTCTCATCTGGACTTCCAGCGTGCATCAACTGACGTGTGGCTTTACCAGGGGCCCATCTTCGAATCACTGACAGCGTTAGTCATATGGTACATCGACACCAGGAGACCTCGCGTTCGCACCGTTGAACGTATCCAAAGAATACCTTGCCCGTACTCGACTACATCACGGTTTCACTGGCGGAGACGTAGCTAGTATGGCTTCCACATCAACGAAGGCAACCACTACGAAATCGATTCTGACATCATCAATAACTTTGAAGGGTCGCGGAGAATGTATTGGATCCATATCCTATTTTCCGGACGGCCAGCGAATGATCAGTGGATCTGATGATAAGACCGCTCGGCAATGGGATCTGAAGGCGGGCAAGGAGATTGAGGAAGCGCGGGTTGTTTGCGAGGAGGAGGTATGGGCAGTGGCGGTATCAAGGGATGGTCGATGGGTTGTTACTGGTGGCGGAGATTATGATCGTGCGGAGCTGAAAGCCTGTGAGGTCGAGACTGGGATTGTGAAAAAACTTCAAGGCCACTCAGGGGAGATCACCTGCGTTGATATCTCTGCAGACAACACGTTGCTGGCGAGCGGGGCATGGGATGAAACAACGCGGATATGGAATTTGGACACTGGCAAACTCGTGGCTGGTCCGTTCGAGAGTTTTGATTCGGTGGGCGCGGTTCGATTCTCAACAGACTCAAAGAAGCTGGCAGTCAAGTCAATTGTGGGGAAGTGCCTCGAGGTCTGGGATGTCCAATCACAGGCACTGGATGTGAGGAGAGGGGAATTGAGTAATGGAGAGATCACGCCTGCGCAGGTATTCTGGACGAACACTAACATCTTGGCTTCATTCAGCTCCACAGAGGATGACGATGCCACGACGATCTACGAGTTCAACGCGTCGACGCTCGAGACTATCGGACCTCCCTTTGAAGGGCACACCAAAATTGTCATTGGTCTAGCACTATCATTTGATGGCGCTCTCCTTGCTAGCGCTGCCAGAGACGACACCATCAAGCTCTGGGCTTTCGAGTCGCGCCAACTCCTCGCTTCCTTCGACGTTCAGAATCTTAGGGTCCTTATCCTCTCGCCCAATTCGCACCAACTAGCTTACACGACATTCACCAAAGATGCTTACGAGATTTGCATCTGCGATACTCCACCCGATGTCCTTGCTCAGGCCAGTGTAAGAAACTTCACTTTTCGTGTGCTAACATTCCCTTACAGACCATTGCACGCAAAAAGCCAGCCCTCAGCAATCTACTACATGTGCGCTTTTCATCTCTTACTCGTCACACCACTCACCGTCGTTGCAGTCTGATGCAACTCGTCGTCCTGCTGTTAGGCGCCGCAGACCACCAATACCTGTCATACCTATGGTGCAGAGACCTCCGCCTACAATAGACCCGCAGCAACCCATTTTCGTTCGTCTCAGCAAACTTCTTCGCTTCTCTCCTCGCACGAACCCAGTACACCCTGTTCGGAACAATCAACCTCGTGATCCCTTAGATGTGAGTCTCTTTCTCTTGCTTCTTTTGCATTTGATTCGACACTCGCGTCGCAGTTCTCTGCTACGTTACCCCTACCCCGCCCTCTCTCGGGGCACACCTCAACTCAGGGACGTTCGCATATGAATTCCGGCGAGAACGTGAGTTTCGACCGCTTCCCGTCGCATTTTCGACTCATTCTTTTCAGTCTCGACCACTATCAACCACTCGATTGCCCGCTAACCCACCCACCACATTCACAGCCCGCATACACCACCTATCATCCCGGTGGCCCGTTCGTGGAGGTCTCGCACAGACGCCTATCGTCGACGTTCCTCTCGCGCAGGCTAAAGAGGCGCGTTCCGTTCATTTTTCTCATTGTATTCAATGTCTAATGCATGACTTACAGCGCAACGCTGCGGCAGGTGCTCCCAAAAAAGACAAAGATATAGTACCCATTGAATATATCGACCCTCCCTCACCGAACCCTGATTCACAACAACCAGCCACAGCAGTACAGCCTGCCACCGGAGAGCATGGAGGCGACCGGTCATGTTTCTGCTTCTAGCCTCGTGCGGTTGACATTTCCTCTGTTTTATAATCGTAAACTTGCATTCAGTGCTCTATGGATGTAATACATCAAAAGTACATATCTTCTTTGGATCTCGCCTTGCCATCGATATTTTGATTCCGGAATCTAGTACATAAACGAGACACGTCCAACACATCCTCAGTAAGCTATGTGCCAATGATAGTTCCTTGCTATTTTATGGTAAGAGCTTCTTTTGTCCTTTGTATCCACGCATGCGGATACCTTCGCTAAACTGAGGTCGACATCCCGGAAGTCCTGCGCGCTAAACCGTGTGTCGCTTCTAGTTGGGTTAAATAGAATACGAGAAATTTGCAATACGAGAGGTTAAACCACCGATTCGAAGCACAAATGATTGGAGCGATACCATTGCGATATGATAAACACCGTTTTGCGCACCCTCACACACACCTCCGCTGTTCCTTTGGCGCACTCCAAGTATGCGGTTCTTGTCTGCAGAAAGGCTCGCAAGCAGGAGGCGAGTTAATGTCTGCGTCGTGTGGGTGCTGCCAGAAATACCGTCTAGACTCTACAGTGGTGGTGAAAGCGACATGGAATTAAACAGGGTGGAAGTCTGCTGCGTGGTTGGCTAAGATTGAGGTATCAGTCTTACAAACAGAAAGTCAGGTTAATGGACACTCTGGGGGTAGAGTCATGGCGCGTAAGCAGTAGTATTTGAAGGCGGTTATGACTTGTAGGGAGCATTCTTGCAGCATTCCTGGAACGGAGGTCGCCCGAAGTTCCGAACTATGTACCTCGTGTCCTGGGCGTCTATGGAAACGGGGTAGGGCGTGGTGAAGCAGCATAAAAACGCACAATACACGCACCTCTGCAGCTTAGAGAAAGACAACCACAATCCTTCGACCGTGCTCAACACCATCAACCTCCAGTAAAATGTCGCAACTCATTCCAAGCACCACACCCCTTCGAACTTTTGAAGGTCATGAGGAGACCGTAAGAGCAGTCGCAGTGTTCCCTGATAAGCGTCGAATGGTTACGGGCTCGAAGGACAAAACACTTCGTCTATGGGACTTGGAGACAGGTGTTGTGTTGAAGAAGATGGAGGGGCATAGCAGTGAGGTGTGGGCATTGGCGGTGTCAAGAGGCGGTCAAATAATAGCAAGCGGTGATGAAAATGGAGAGCTCATCGCCTGGCACGGTGAAACTGGTGAATCTCTCACCCAACCCATCAAAGCCCACTCCAGAATAATCACCTCGTTGGATTTTTCTCTGGATGGTACGGTGCTGGCCACTGGTTCATGGGACGAAACGACGAAGTTTTGGTGTACCAAAACGTGGCAGATGCAAGGAGAACCAATCAAGTGTGGTATTGTCAACTGCATTGGATACTCGCCTTCTGGTGAACTTCTTGCCATCGCAACATCCGCCATTATCCAAATTTATAATACAGGCACAAGGGAACGTGTCGCATCTTTGGAGGGTCACAGTACCGACGGAGCATGGAACTTGTCACTCGCATGGACGCCCGACGGCACACGCCTTCTTTCAGGAGGCGATTATGACGGTCCTACTATACGAGAGTGGGATTCATTGACCTGGCAGCAGGTCGGTCATCCCTGGAAAGGCCACACTAGCAATATTAATGCCATTGCCATTCATCCCGCTGGCACCCTCGTCGCTTCCACATCTTCTGACAACCATGTCCATCTCTGGCGGCTCTCAGATCAACAAACCATCGCCATCTTCCAACACTCATCCCCGCTGCAATCCGTCGCTTTCTCCACGGACGGCAAGCACATCCTCAGCGGAGGCGAAGATAGGAAGATCTCAGAGTGGGCAGTCAAGGGTGTTCATGCAAAGGCGAGTTCCCATTGTTGACTCTCATAACACGGTTCGAGCATTCTTCGTGCAGTTCCTGGCTATCACGACAGCCCGCGATGCATGTATAACTGGGGACCTGTCTACCGCTGAAGAGCTACTCACGCACGGCATCCGCGCCGACGCCAACGACTATACTTCATATGCTCATCGCTCATTCGTTCTCGCCCGAAAACACGACTGGGACCACGCCCTTGAGGATGCAATCAAGGTGACTTATACCGACTTATCATGGCCCTCTTAAAAAAGCTAACTTTCATCTGTGACATAGTCCGTCAGCATTAAGCCCTCGTTGACAGGCTTAATCTCCAAGGGCATCGCCCTCTGCGGACAAGGCCACGTCCGGGAGGCAAGGGCAGCATTCGACGTCGCATCCATGTTCACCAACCAAGATTCAGAAACCAACCATTTTCTTCTCTTGATAAAGGTAGCTCAAATTCGTCTGGCATATTCTCTGCTTCATTGCGTGTTTCAGGCAATCGCACTCTTTAGCGCAGATCAACACGATGAAGCAATGCTCCTCATCAAAGAGCTGGCTGCTGCTTGTCCAACTACCGATCTTCTCGGGTGTTGTGTCTTGGAAGTAAGTGTCATGCGGCCACGCTTGGTCACCGACGCTAATCT
Source organism: Suillus placidus (assembly GCA_016628565.1). Lineage (NCBI taxonomy): Eukaryota > Fungi > Basidiomycota > Agaricomycetes > Boletales > Suillaceae > Suillus > Suillus placidus. Next base: position 219,328 of record JABBWD010000023.1, on the reverse strand, counting down.
TTGCAACTCGCACATTAGACATATCTACGCGTTCAGCTCGGAACCAATGCCTTCGATGGCGCGCGTCACGACGAAGCTGCTAACCACTTCACCGCCGCTGTCAACTCGGGCGCTTTCTCATCGAAATACATTCATCAAATATATGAGGACTTGACTGTGGTGCGTCAAGATGATGCATACACAGTGTTTTTCATAATTGAGTGTTTTGTTCAGCTCTTCGGCTGGGATCTAGAGTCTTTGTGTCTCACTGCCCACCAGAAACGGTGTCAGGCATTCCTTTCGGCAGGTAAACCCGATGAAGCCCTCGAAGCACACAAATACATGATGGATGCCATTGACGAATCGGCGAAGGCTAACTGCCTTGATTGGTCCAACGGCAAGTGGAGTCCGTGATGTCATGTAGACTACAATCCTCACCCATATTTCACTCAGCTTTCAAGCAAGAATGCAGCGCGTTCTGTGCTACCAACGGAGATGTCGCCCTCACTGCGAGCGATTATGACAGGGCTATCGACCTATACTCTGCGGCAATCAACTCTAATTGTGCATCTGATGCTGTCTTTGCAAATCGTAGTCAGGCAAAGTTGGGTAAGATGCTATGGATAGAAGCACTTCTCGATGCGCAGAAGGTGCGATGGCATCTATCGTTTCATAACCAGTGCTCACTGTGGTGATACATAGGTCATTGAACTCGACTGTTTGTCTTATCTTGGATACAATTTGAAGCACGCAGCGCTTCATGGTGCACGACGCTACGATGAAGCAATCGAGACCTTCCAAACGATGCTCTCGAAATTGGACAATACTCCCGATATTCAGACACGAAGTAAGCCTCTGATAACACATTCGTCAATATATTTAACTCTTTCTACAGAACTGCGCCAGCAGTATCTCAGACCATCTGAAGTAGAAAGTGCCATTCGACAGGTCATCAATGCCCAACTCGACAATACTCCGCTCCGTGTCCTCGATACCACCACCGGTCTCTTATGCGATCAAGAGGCGCAGATAAGCGCCTTCAAAATGAGCATAGAGTACAAGGAGCTTGTGTCGTCAATGATCACGCATCCAGACCTCCACATGAAGCGCATAGAAAAAGTGGTGATGACTTACCTCCAATATACTATGCTATCACACAGGTGGGAAGGGAAGGAGCCGCTGCTGCAGGATATACAGGGAAAGGGCGTGTACGACTCAGAGTTGGATCTGGTTGGCGGCATGACGAAGTTGCGGTCCTTCTGCAAAACTTCTCGTGATGCGGGGTATAACTGGGCATGGAGCGATACTTGCTGCATCGACAAGAGCAACAATGATGAACTCCAAGAATCGGTCAACTCCATGTTCGTCTGGTATCACCACTCCGCGCTCACGATTATCTACCTGTCGGATGTTCTGCCTTCGTCAAAGTCTGGTGCACTGGCAAAAAGTGCTTGGAACACGCGCGGATGGACGGTTCAAGAATTCATTGCTCCCAAAATCATTCTTTTTTATCAAAACAATTGGACTCTTTATCGTGATGATCACACTCCCAACCACAAAGAGTCCTTCGCAATCATGCAGGAGTTAAAGGACGCGACAGGCATAGACCAACTAGCCGTTGCGGCCTTCCGTCCCAGCATGAGTGGCGCCCGAGAAAAACTCCATTGGGCCTCAACCCGCATTACCACGCGTCAGGAAGACATTGCATACTCGTTGTTTGGCATCTTTGGTGTCCGCCTGTCTGTATATTATGGCGAGAAGCAGGACAAGGCTCTCGGGCGGCTCTTGCAGGAGATCGTGGCTCGGTCGGGTGACATCACTGGCCTCGATTGGGTCGGAAAATCATCAGAGTTCAACAGTTGTCTACCAGCCTCCATCACTTCATATCAAGTTCCACCATGCAAGCTACCACTCCTACCTGAAGATCAAATTCAGTCATCGGTTTCTTCGCTGCGAAAGACGGTGGCTGTGGATTTCGCTTCGAACCTTTACACCATGCTTCGGGACATGAGCGCCCCTCGCTTCGCAACACAGAGATTGCATCTGCCTTGTCTTGCATTCAATGTCAGGGAAGTCAGACGGGTGCGTAGTCTAGCCCCGGAAGCTCATTTCACATATGGAGTGAAGGCAGACGGGCTTCACGACTTGCTTATCACCACTGAAGAGACCCTAGTTCAATTCTGGCCAGCGAGGCCCATTGAGCGAAAATTCATTCTTGTCCGTCCCTGGGATCGGTCTCTCCTCGAGCTACCTGACTTTGCAGGACCGCCTAAACCAATGGAACCGTCTGACTTTGGACACGATACGGAGAGTGAGGAGGAATATGGGACGCCGCCTTCTTCTCCGTCAGACGACCAGTCCAGTGATTATCCTGTAAAACAGGAGGTGGTTGATCTAGAACCACGAGCACTACGGTTGCTTGTTTGCCTTGGGCAGCCATTTAGCGCATTTTTGCTAGCGCAGCAGTGCAGTGGAGAATACAAGAGGATCGCGTCGGATCATGATATCATTGGACAGGTCAAAGACGCGGTGTCTGTTGGAGACATCAGGACCATAGAAATATTGTAGTTGTATGTTTTGAAATTTTGAAGTTTATGGATCTGAGCGGTTTGCATTTGTGCTTTAGAACATGATACTCGTACAGTATGCGTTCCATATATCAGACTATAGATGGAGTGTCTGCCCATGGGTGCTTGGGTACAAATTATGCTCTAGGTGTCGTTACTTCCCTACTTATAAAGTCTTGTAACCCTTTGTTCGTCCTGTAGAATTCTTCGGGAGTGCGACCGCGACAAGTTGGAGCGATCCGCAAATTGGCGTCACCAAGTCTTTCGACGGGTAAACATCACATGTCCCTTGGATCCTTCGCGGTCCAAAAATTGTACATTGGCACGTGCGACTCTGGTTGACCGAAGTGTGCCGAACACCAGTCGATGCTAATCAGTACGTGAGTCGAAATCAAGACATGAAAGACAACGGATAACACACGTTGCCATAGAATTCACGGGCATAATTTCAGTAGAAGGAGGGTAGTAAAATAATTTCCCTGCCTTTGCAGCTACGAGCATCAGGTGACTGGCTGCGGACATCCATGTTGAGATGACTTCGTGCTGTCGATAGTGCACGAGGGTCTCGCGGATGCTTGTGGCGATATTTGTCATATTGGTCGAATTCGCTGGCAGTGCTGTCAAAGCCTACAGAGATATCAGCAAGCAAGAAAAATCCATGTGCCTAACATACATCAATTATAGCATTGCCAGCGACATCAGGAAATGCGAAACTTGCTCCAGAGAAGCGATACTAAAATGACTGCGTCACGGGGTCTGTAAGCGGTACAACAGAACGCTGGCAGACGCTGTCAGTGGTTTTGATCTTGCGTATTTGACTAGGCAAGATGCGGTTTATAACGGTGACGACGTATGCGGAGAGACTATCATGGATTGACAGCCGGCTTGCTGCTGAAGGTGATCTTTGACGCAAAGAGGTACAGAGTGTCTCCAATCCCTGCCTCTCAAAGAACCAATTGACCCGTTCTGAGTTGTGTACTCTCCCTGAGTACTTCTTACGAAGCTCTTCCTCGCTATAAAGTTCGTGGAGGTAGTGCATTAACGGACGTAGTTCTTCAATGGTTAACTCCGAAGGCTCAGGGAAAATGGGCTTCTCGAACGTAGGCGTTGGATAGACGAGGTGTAAGCCTTGGTAAAATTGGGAAAACGCATGAGTGAAGCGGAAGAACGCAGTTGCATCATCTGTATGCATGATGGTATGAAACGCATGAAAATTGCTTCTCGCAGATAACAGCCTACCCAACGTATGGTTCCAAGAAATCCCGAGCGTGGTTTCATCGCGTGAGGAGACGACTTTAAGTCTCAAAAGAGGGAGTTCGAAATCGAGCGCACTGCGCTGACGAGCCTGAGGGCCTGGGGAGTGAGTCAGCAAGCCCGAGAGGTCACGTGAGAATCAAGGACAACTGAAGACGTTGATTCATGAGGACGCTCTTCAAATTCAACTGGGACTCATGCATGATTTGTCAGATAAATCTTGTGAGCTCGTAAATTTTGGTGTGGTACAGAGTTGAACTTGCCTTATATTTCCCGCCATCGTCTGCCAGCCTTTCAGCGGCATGAGGCCACAGTTGCAAAGTCCTGGAGAGCGCAGCACTGAACTCCTTCACATCATCCAGCGAACCCAGAAGGCCGCCGAATGTGAACGTTCTGGATCTAGATAATATTCAAGTTCAGGGATGTACAGGAGGCGCCGAATGCATAACACACCATGGTTGCCCACTGTTCATAATCAGGTAGTTCCACTTCATATCTATCTGATAATACAGTTGATTGTGCGGGCTGCACAGAGAACGTCGGCATCAGCTTCTCAAACGAGTAGTGACTTGAGTGGAATTTATGTCACGAATCGGGCGCATCGTAAGTAATGTCTTCGTTCGCTCAAGTTGGATCTCACTTAAACTTAAATCTCCAGTTAAGTACTAAGGTGTGCGACATGTCGTGTGTTCCGAGTCAGGGAACTTGATACCCTACGTACTGCTGTCAAGTTTGCATGATAGGGTTCTCCGGACCGCCATTCTTGTTGCTTCGGAGGGGAGCATTATTCCCAGATGACAGCACGGACTCCCGCAGACTCCCGTGCGTTCCTCCATCGTACAAGGCCCAAGTCTTGGAACATTCCCACCACATGATTCCCAGAATTCTCATCATTGCGACCCCACGGGTCGAGATTAAATTGGTCGTAGTCAAACGCCCAAGCCTTGCTAGTGTTTAGCTATCTTCAGCTACAGAGAATTACAAGCTGGCGTGCTATTCCTTCTCAAGACGGTTGATTTCCACTATGGCATCATCAAATTCAAAGGTGTGGTTTGGTAAGTGAGGAGTATCTCGATAGCCCGAAAACGCTAATCGTTGTTGCTAGTGACTGGGGCGTCTTCGGGTTTTGGTCGAGCGGTTACCGAAGTCATGCTTCAAAAAGGGGACAATGTTGTCGCGACTCTGCGGAAACCTGCTATGCTAGATGACCTCGCGAATTCATACGCAAAGAATCGGCTTCTCGTCTTGCCTCTGGACGTCACAGTTCCTTCTGATATCACTGCTGCTTTTCTCAAAGCGCGCGAGACATTTGGCCGCATCGATGTTGTTTTCAATAATGCGGGACTATGCATAATCGGTGAAGCGGAAGGCATGCCTGATAACGACGCAAAGCTCCTGTTCGATACATTGTTCTGGGGTGCCGCAAATGTCACGAAAGAAGCCGTGACAACGTTTAGAGATTTCAACCAACCCCCTGGGGGACGTCTCTTGCAAATGTCATCTCGTGGAGTCCTACGAGTTATTCCAGGAGTAGCGCACTACGCCGCAGCGTACGTGACACCTTCTCGCCCATCGGTTTAACTGACATTTGAATAGCAAAGCAGGTATATACATTTCACCTGTCCTTGATTCGAAGTATTTAGTCGCAAACAGCTTTTGAATCTCTTTCGGAAGGGTATGCTACTGAGTTGGATCCAGCATGGAATATTAAGGTGCGTTCTACGCACGATACTAATTTCAAGCTCGAATTCATCATTCACAGATCACTGTTATTCAACCTGCTCGTTTCCGTACTGCCGCACCCTGGACCAATGTTCTCGTGCCAATCCATCCTGCGTACTCTGATCCAAATTTACCTTCTAGACAGTACCGCAGCATATATCCAGGAGCTGAGCGTTTTTCAGACGGAGACATCTACAAGTTTGCACTGCAGATGCATAGGCTCGTGCAAGTAGATGATCCCCCGTTTTATCTCCCGTTGCACAGAACGGCCTTGGAAGCGGCAAAGATCAAGGGCCAGAAGTTGTTACAAGCTGTCGAAGATTACGGTAGTTGGTCAGATGATGTATATCTTGACGAGGAAAATAGCCAGGGGCGAGCATAATTTTGTAAACTTCTTCGACGCGCTAATTTCCGATATGTACAGTTTGCATGTGTCCTTGTCCAATTTTACCACCTGAGGTTGATATTCTCATGGTTGACGTTGCAACCGATATCCACTAGAGCCCTATCAGTGACGGCCCGGTTTATCACCTCTTCATAAGGCGTGATCACCCATGAGTGTCCACATATCCATCTTCCGCATATTGATACCAAACCCAAAGCTTGGGAATACGTCAGACAACATTCAACAATGACCTCCCCGAAAGTTTGGTTTAGTTAATTTGTTTCTGCTGCTGACTAGGAGACGAAACTAACAACTTCTGCATTCAGTCACTGGCGCATCGACTGGTCTAGGGCGAGAGGTTGCTGAATACGCTTTGAGCAAAGGAGACAACGTACTTGCCGCCTTGCGCAAGCCCTCGATGTTGGAAGACCTCACTGCTAAATATCCCTCCTCCCGCCTCGTTACTTTCCTGCTCGACGTAACAGACACACCCTCGATTGCCGCGGCATTCAATGAGGCCATCTCGCACTTTAATCGTATCGACGTCGTGCTGAACAATGCAGGATACTATATAGTATCAGAAGCTGAAGGCATGCCTCACAAGGCAGCACGAGAGATGTTCGATGTGCTGCTCTGGGGTGCAGAAAATGTCATGCGCGAAGCCATACGATGCTTCAGGGACGTCAATCGTCCAGTGGGCGGGCGATTATTAAACGTTTCTTCCCGGACAGCCATTATCCCACAGCCTGGCACTGTACATTATGCTTCAGCGTGAGTTCGCATATTCTGCACAGTTTACATTATAGGCTGACATTCGACTGATAGCAAAGCTGGTAGGTAGGCTCTCAATTTCATCTTATGGTTGTTAAGTCCAACTGGGCATCATTAGCTTTGGAGTGTTTGTCGGAAGGATACATGAGCGAACTTGACCCAGAGTGGCACATCAAAGTAGGTCGCTTGTATTTTCCGGTGTTCGAAAGTAATTCACCTCGACAAAGATCACTCTCATCGAGCCAGGTCTTTTTCGTACGTCGATAATCCAAAGCCATGTGACAGAGCCCGTTCACCCTGCTTATGTATCCAATGCATCCCTCCCTACGCGCACATACCGAGCTCTCTATCCTGACATCGAGCAAACCCATTTTGACGGCGATCCGGCTAAGTTTGCGCAAATGATCTACAAGTAGTCTCGTTTGGATGAACCCCCAGTGCGCCTCCCTTTGCATAGGGTCGCCTTGGAATCTGCGAGACAGAAGGGAGAATTGTTGCTCGAAGCTGCCGAGAATTGGTCCAGTTGGTCGGACGATGTATACTTTCGTAAATGAACGAAAATCAGTGTCACATATTACGGGTAAGTGCCATGTGTCGGGATATATATATACACAATTGAGAATGTTTTAGGATGTACAGTATCATAGTCTGAAGCACACTAGTATCGATATATGCCTCTATGTCCCGGGTAACCGTAGCCCTTGTTAAGACCACCATAGGAACCACCCACACCGCCCCCCATGGGACCAGATGCGCCGATTGAGGCACCTCCCATAGCTCCTCTTGTAAAACCGCCCACCGCACCTCGTGCCAGTCCTGCTACTGCCCCTCCAACAAAGCCTACTGCTCCTCCAGCGATTCCGCCAACAGCGCCGCGTACTGCCTTCGCGGCACCATCGGCTGCACCCCTAACATTGTTGGAGGTACGTCCCATTGCGTCAGTGTATGTAATCAAATCGGGCTCGGCACTTCGCGCACGCCTGTTATCGTGATTATGATGATATCTGCCAGATGACCTGTGGTGTCTTCGGGGCAACTGGATGACAGTCGTCGTGCCTGGATAGGCAGATGCCGTTGTGGCGTTTGGGGTGCTGGTGTATTGCGAAGACGCGCTGTAAATGAGCGGTGCATGTACCGGAGATGTCCCTTCATACACAGAGGACCCACCACCATAGGCAGGGTAAACACCTCCGTGCATCCCTATAACTCCCATTTCATTCCCGCCCGGTAGGGGGCTCCGACCACCATAAATTGCAGGCTCCGCCCCCATGCCAATGCCAGGTGTGGTGCCCAAGTAAGGCGAGCCCCCAATCCCACCCATAACCATTCCAGCTCTGGGGCTATATGCTCCTGTAGTGCCATATTGGGCTGGCATCGAGAGCCGCCTGTGTCTGCCACTCCTCTGGCGGAAGTATGGAGCCTCATAGTCAATGGCATGTGGGTCCATCCCACCAGCCATGCCAGAACCTGCCATCCCGGGCGTTCCGAATCCTGAACCATATGCCCCAACATCCATTCCGGCAGCATACCCCATCCCGGCACCCATATCACCTCCGCCGGAACTTGTCAAATCCTATGATAGCATTGCATCAGTATTGGTGCGATCATTCGATAGCTCATGGAATAGCTGTCCAGATGATCAAACACACGAATACTAACTTCATCGAATATATGCGATGCAGTCACTGCTGCAGCTTCGCACGCTGGCATACAACCGTACGCATTAGCTGGGTATGAGATCATGTACATCTTGATGGCTGAATAACAGATATCGTGAGTCGTGAGGAAGAAGATACAGGCGGAAGTCGGTACCTTCTGCAATGGCAAGTCCTGTGAACGCTTCTCTCTGGCGCTCAAAATCTGCGCCGAGAGGCTCATAAAGCGCGTTGTTATGGATCCAGACTCGGTACGCTTCGTAGGCCGAGGCATATCCAATTTCCTGGGGAGTCAGCGTATCGATTGCACACTGGTGATGCATTTGTCTCGTTCAATATTACAGGACTCGATAGAAAATATTCCTTACAAGACCACCATATCCCCGTTGGTGCCATATACGAGCCTCATGGATACCTACACCCACGGGAGTCGCGTCTTCACTAGAAATTTTGGCACAGACCTGATCGAAGACCGCACTGAGATATAGTGTAAGTGATCATGCTATGGAGCGGGATGTAGTTGTTCTCACGGGTCCACATGTGGTGCGTGGGCTCTGAAATAATCATGTCCGCCCCCTACACTTGACCACTGAGTTCCTACGAAAAAAGATACCGGTACGCGACGTAGCACTTACAAGAAGGCTGTGGTTGATACTGAATCGGGGGAGGGCGGCCAAATTGGAACTGTTCTCTTGGTCGATGAGATCCCCAGCGTTCAGGCAATCAACTTACTTGGTTGCTTCCCCATCCATCTAGAGTTGACTGGTAATAAGGGTAGGCCATTGGTGAAAAGTGTGAATTGATGCGAAGCAGGACGTGCAGCTCCACAGCATACTCACAGCTGTTAAGATATGGCATCATGAGTATGACATCACTGTTGGTATGACGCGCCAAAATGATGGTGACCGCATGGAGTGCGCACCACAGAACTTGATCTTGTGGAGCACTTGGAGGTTCCTGGATATAAGCTCAAGTATTATGATCTTGTGCCGGTGAAGGTATTATTAAATCGTTGTAAGTACAAGGGAACTACTGGTGCGCACCACCGGGGCTCCATAGGAAGTTAAAAGGTTTTAGCATTTCACTCCATGAAACACAGGGAGTATAACTCACGAAGTATCATGCCGTACATATTCAATGATATGAGCAGTAGTGTTAGGTGATGCCGCAGCAGTGGTTAATATTCCTGAATGCAGTATATTCCATAGAGATGGAGCGAAGGTATCTAAGCAAGATGATATTCCCCCTAATCCGATATACACAAGTCCAGGTCCTACATCTATCCAACATCAACGTCGTCATCAACCAACCAAATTTACCCACCTCTTACTGTTCGGGGTATCAACCAACGGTCCATCATCACACCCAGCCTTCTCATCGCCTTGTGGTTTCACTTTTCCCTACTCATTCAACGCACCCTCGAGGCCCTCCCACGCCACCTGACCAAGATGCACGCCCCCCAATTCCCCATCATCCGGTACCTGCGCATCGGCTGCGTCTGCCGTTACAGGGCTCCTGGTATCTGCCGGTTAACCGCACACTCGCGGTAGAGTGCACCTGCCTTGAGCACTTCTTCTGGAGTATCTGTGCCTTGGCGAGCATTGCTTTGAAAGGCGTTGGAAGAAAAAGAACGTGCAGCACGGATTGCATAGCAGATGTGTGAGAAGGCGGAGGAACGGCTGAAGGAGCATGTACCTGAAGAATCTGACAGAACAATGCCGGACGTGGATTGATCCCGTCCTCGAACTGCGTTTAATAGCGGTGCGATGTAGAGAGTCCGGGACACACGGATGCGGCGACGATGTTGGACTTTTGCACCTTGTCGCCGACGACGTGGATGGTGGTAGTCATCTGTCTTTGGTATCTGCCCGCCCGATGGGAGTGCGTTTAGGACACGCTAGAGGTGGCGGGTGAAAATGACCATTTGAAGCGCACGCCAGCCTTCTTGGTGGAGCCCAGTTGTTGATACTATTACTCGTGTGCAAATATGATAGCATCCAGTCTAGTCTCCTTTGCTGTGAGGAAGGATGTCAGATCGCATTCGTCTGCGAATATCTGGTCGTTCTTGTCGCAAGAGGTTGATGAGAATCTCTACTTCAGGATCTTGGACTGGCTTGGGCGAGAATGCAATGATATGTGCGCCTCGCTGAGCAAGGTTCTGCATGAGCGTCACTTGGATGCCGACGCGAACGCGGAGCCTCGTTGATACCCTCTTTTCCCAGTCCGTTATATATGGGGATAGAGGCCTAGGGTAAGTTTCTTATCACTTTACCCGCCCGCGCTATCGCTGACTCGTACCTAAGTCTGTACATTCTGTGAGCATCTGGGGATACTAGAGGTCTGAAATAGCGTTTAGTTCTAACACCAGCTGGACGTGTGGCTTCTGGGTCGTTCAGGAACCGGCACCTATCACATGGTCACACACGCGCACGGCGGCCCGGAAGTTCTTTCAGTCCTTGTAATTCCATCAGCGGTGATGTCGACGACTCGATGGTACTGCCGAATTCACAGCATTCTACAAATATCTAGGCAGCGATATATACAACGTACGTATGGTGAGCAAAAAATTTCCATATATAAAGTTGATATAAAGCCTGCCAAAAAAAGGGCTTACTTTGGGCTTACTCAAAGTCTTGGTGCGCTCATGTCAGTGTCAGTATGTTTCTAACACAGTCGTCACGCATTTAATCGCTGATCTTTACTGGTACATAAGGTCAACATTACCCAACCGTGCTGATGAGATTCCACGCGAGCCTGTTAGATCACAATGGACCAGTCAAGATACGAGAAGTCGCTTTTGGGCGACGTACATGCACGAAGCAGCTGTGCATGATGGACAAATTCTCGACAAGTACAAAAGTGACATGGATATCGTTCTAATATTCGTGCGTCGTTTACCTTAGCACCATCTCTCTTCCTACTCATTCACCCGGTACACATACTCATTGTTATAGGCTGGTCTTTTCTGCGCTGTCACTACATCCTTCATTATCAATATGCAGCAACACTTAGCTCCCGATCCAACCACAGAGACCAACATGCTTCTCAAGAAGCTGATCTATACAGTCGACAATTCAACATTTCCGGGTGACAATTTCAATATGCCACCATGGACTGGTCCTAGCTCCACCGAAATATGGGTTCAGTCGCTCATATATGCAAGTCTATCTGCAAACCTTCTTGCAGCGCTGGGGGCAATGCTGGGCAAGCAATGGCTCAACCATTTCCAACACTTTGGTCACGGAACAGTTGATGGTCGTGGAAGGCAACGGCAACGGAAGCTTGATGCTTTGAATACTTGGCATTTCAATGCTGTTCTAGAAGGTATCCCCGTCCTATTGCAGTTGTCCTTGTTGCTGTTTGGGGTTGCGCTCGGCGCAAATCTATGGACAGAACAACACATTGTCGCCTGCATTGTCATTGGCACAACGACATTCGGGGCCGTCTTATATGCGCTAATTGTTGTCGCCGCATTGATATCTGATGTATGTCCATTTCAAACGCCGGCATCTAATCGACTTCGTAGCATCGGCCAGCGCGTTGTCCGCTTCTACAACACTCTTCAGAAGGGAAATCAGACCGTCCTTTCATCACTCTTGCGCTTCCTCAGCTATATCCCCTATATCACAATAACTTTACTCCACTCATTCGCATCATGCATTTCTCACCGGCTTTCCTCACAATACACCATCGAAAATACGGATGCCCCTTGTATCCGATGGCTGCTTGAGACCTCCGATGACCCAGATGTGATTACCACTGCCGCCAGCCTGGTTCCCGAGGTCGAGTGGCCACCAGATTTAGATGTATCTTGTGCCTTGCTCAGGCTGCGAGACACTTTCCTGGATTGCTTCGAAAACACACAGTATGGTCAACCGAAACTTCCTGACTTTGGCCGAAATTGTGCGATTGCATGTGGAAAGGCCTTCTTGCATCTCTATGTCGAAAGGCGGTCATTGGATGCCAGACCCGTCTTTCTGCGTGCCACTCATGATCCAGAATTCCCACTTACCAGCTCCTCTCGTCTGCATGATGTCCATTGGCTAATGTGGACTCGCCACAATGACCCCGAACTCTCTTTCATCTGCGACCTTATCCTCGAGACAGTCCTGGATGTTGGTGTCAGCATACCCATTTCGCTTGGAAACCCGAAAATTCCGAATACTTTTCTTATGTGGATGTCTCATCCCCTACTTCACTGTCTCAGTGCAAACCGGTATGCAAGGTTTTGGAGGCGGCGTGCATTGGATGTAGTAGAGAGGCTACTTGTGTCGCCCTTACCTCCTACGAATGTCATAGCAAACTGCCTTATGGCGGCAGGTTTGCTTCTGGATCAACCCGTTGATCCAAATCAACTAGCCAGCACAAACAAGGGGTAAGGAACTCTTTGACGTCATGTAAAGCTTGTAAGTGACCCATAATTGCACAGGGCATCGATCAAAACACTGCTTGTATCTGTCCTCGAGAGCATGCAGCAAGCCATCAGTATTGACATCCATCTAGAGCTACGCGAGCGCTCGTCTGTTTACTCTCTGAAACTTCTACAACCTTTGGCAGCTGTTTTAGAAGTTGAGCAGTTTCGCCAGGCGGCATACGATTTGGGAATGCCCGACTGGGGTGTTCGACTGTGTCAAAGCCTTGTCAACATAGTACTTCATCATCCGGAACTCTGCAGACCAGAAGCACGTGACAAGGCCTGGGTGGCTGCTCGCGATGCGTTGCATTTCAGCGTGATCACTGCTGGGAATGGTGATAGCGGCCCGACTGATGATCGGATCATTTGGAAGGAAGAGATTTCTCGTCTTCGCACGACCAAGAACGATGGTTGCGGCTGGCTCCTCGATTATATCATGCATCACCATTCGATCTCTCATCAGTCAGCGCTCACTGACGCATTCCTCACGATGAGCGAAATGAACATCGACGCTGCATGCAGAGAGAAGATGCCGACTTATATTAATGCGATGGTTTTTGCGATGGCACCAGATAAGCCTCCACAGCTTCGCAAGGCTGCGCTTCGTGCTGCGTATTCATCAAGGAACTATCTTGCATCGCTGGACACCGATTCTCTCTCCCAGGATCTCTGCACTCAATTTTCGGCAGCGCTTTCGGACGTCATTGCTGACAGTATATCCTTTGATCAGAGCGAGGATGGCATTCTTTCTGAATATTCCAGTATGTGCGGCAAGCAAAACCTTCATTATTTGCACATATTGTTCTCGTGGACTCGAAGTGAGCTTTGGTCCCATCACCTCTATGATGATGGACACCTCGAGGCATGCGTACTCATCGCGAACAACCTTCGTTACTTCGAAATCTACCCTCTCACAGAACATCTCGCCTTATACATCATTGCAATTATGGCACGACTACAGTCGGAGGGAGAACACAAAAACCTCATCCCGGACGATCTTTGTGGCCTTCTTGTACACAAGGCTTGGGCATTCGTTGCCCTTCGTTCTCTCAAGCCACTCGACTTGTCGGAGTGCGTCATACATGAAGTTCTCGAACCATTTGCAAAGTTCACAATGCAGCTACTGAGACGTGATGCGGAACTTGTCGATGTCACAAACGAGTTCAAGTCACGTGTAATGCAGACGCTGCACCACTTGGAGCAAGGTTCCGCGGACAGTGTGGTGATATCACTGGTCAAGGATGTTGTATCACTGGTCACTACATGAGCTACCTGTGACCGAGTGGGTGTTTCAGTACTTGTCCCCCTTGGCTCAATTATTGATGGATGTTGTTTGTCGGTGTAACTGTGCACATCTCAATACGAGGTCAAATAGTATAGGGCTGTTCCGTCGCTCCGTACAGCTCCTTCTGATGCGGCGGCGGCAGCTCCGCTTAAAGCCCCCAAAGGTACTTAGTCACCTTCTTGAATAGGCACATCAGTGGCACATGTTTATCTCAACAACGTCATCCATGATGTTCCTGGGTGTCTTCTGCGTAACAGTTTCTCTTAAATATGTGGGTATATGGTGCTTTTTTCGTGTTGATGCTCACCGCAGCTTACGTCTCTAGCACTGGCTGCATAACGACTAGTAAAGGCATATCATCCTGATTGTTAATGTGCAGTCGCATCATTCGGGCGCTTTAATTGAGGTCATGGGGCGGCAGCGTTGGGAATGATATGGCACAGCTCACGCATATGAGGACCTTTCCAATCAACCGCCCTGTTTTGTTGCACAGGTTCACACACTGAGCGCTTTTCGTATTTATATAAGAGCGATATGTTGACATGATCCCATTATCCCCATTCCAACCTGGACGATCGACCTATAGCCTCACTTGCCACCGTGACAGATGCCGAATCAAGATGTTGACATGGAATTACTGGAAAAAGGCGACGGCGCAGAGTATGTCCTTCCGCAACAGTTCTGCTTATCGACTCAATAAATTCGATTCTTCAGGGCTCCAGAGCTTCCTCAGAACTTGGAACCACTTGTAGAGACTATGCAGTTCTCACATCAAACACAGGGCGACGGGAAAGACGCCAAATCTCGCTTCTGGGCTACCTATACACGGGAAGCTATGGACCATGATGTAGAGTTTCTTGAGAAGTATCAGTCAGACATGGATATCGTTCTTATATTCGTCAGAACCTTTTCTTTTGTCCTCGCTTCGTCATCTGAGCTTGAATCACAGGCTGGTCTGTTTTCAGCCGTCAATACGTCGTTTATCGTAAACATGCAATCGAACCTCAACCCAGATCCATTTCGCACTACAAATGCGTTGCTTGGAATGCTGCTCCAGACTGCCAACCCCTCCTTCGTTCCACAGTTCGATCAACCCTACGTGCCATGGCAGGGACCTAGTACTTTAATAATCTGGATCCAGTCGTTGATTTATGCCAGTCTTTGCGCAAGCCTACTCGCCGCCCTTGGAGCCGTGCTAGGAAAGCAATGGTTGAGCAACTTCAAACGCTCTGGCCGTGGTACTATTGATGATCGGGGCCGACACAGGCAGATGAAACTCGATGGTCTTCGGACTTGGCATTTCGATTCTGTGTTGGGGTTCTTACCCTCACTCTTGCAGATCTCTCTCCTCCTGTTTGGGATCGCACTGTCCGCTAGCATGTGGACAGTGTCACCCACAATTGCTATCATCATCATCACATCCACAACGCTTGGCTTTACATTCTATCTAACGATCGTCCTGGCATCACTCATGGCTGCGGATTGCCCTTTCCAGACACCAGGATCCATCAATCTTCGTGCTCTGGGTCGGTCTGTCCTCCGCTACTATCCATCATTGCAGAAACATCGTCGGAAATTCAGCAAAGCCTGTTTAAGTTTCATGCTTTACATCCCGTTCAAGATTGTTGAGACTCTGAACACCATCTCTCAACGACTCACGCCTTCCGTCTCTACTGCACAGCAAACAGATGCTCCGTGCATCAGGTGGATTATCGAATCATCTAGCGACCCCGATATCATTACAACTGCGGCAACCTTTGTTCCTGAGGTGGAATGGCCACCTGAGCTTGAGATTTCTACTCTTCTTCTACAACTTTTCGACACATTTCTGGGCTGTTTCGAAAGCACTCACCACGAGCAACTGACGCTTGTTCCACCTAGACGGGAACGTGCAATCGCTTGCGGAAAGGCATTTTTGCACCTGTACATGGAGAGAATGTCTTTCCTAAATTCTGAAAACTCTCCATTCCCAGTCGCTGTCTGCGAAAAGGACATCCGCAAGCTCATATGGGTACATCACAGCGATCATGAGATATCGTTCATTTGCTATCTTGTTTTTGAGGTGGTCTTAGAGGGGGATTCTCCAACACGTCTTTATCAACCCAACATACCGGACACTTTTCTTTGCTGGATGTCACATCCACTCCTCCATCGCCTCAATGATTCGCGCTACTCCTCCTTTTGGCGTGACCGAGCCCTGGATGCCATCACAAGAATTCTCGTAAATCCGCTTCCTCCCAAAAATGTACTCGCCAATTGCTTTATGGCTGGTAGAATGCTCCTTGATCAATTTACCGGGCGAGATGCGATTTTGAAGGTCACCAAAAGGTCCGTAAAGTTCTTTTCAAGTCCGTGCATGTACTAACAACCCGTGATACAAAGCTCTACCACTGCACTTGACATCTTGCTAGAGCATATAACGAAACAAGAGTCTCGTGAACAGTCCGCAATCGTGCTGAGACTGTTAGAACCATTAGGTGTGGTCCTTGGATTAGAAGAGTACCGTCAAATCGCAAAACATCGCCGTGTCGCGGAGTGGGGATTCGAAGTATGCAAAACCTTCGTCAGGACTGCTGGTCAGAACCAAGATGCTCAGGACGCAATCTGGAACGACACTCGTACCGTACTACACTTCACTGTTATTGTGGCTGGTGATGGGCCCATTAACCAGAGCGATGCAGGACTAGTGTGGCAACAGGGGCCATCTCGGTTATCAATTCAAGAGCCCGCTGATTGTGGTTGGCTCATCGACTACATCATGCATTACCGCAATTCTCATCACACCGCTGTCATTGACGCTATGATAACACTGAGCCATTTGCCTCATGTCAAGTTCAACCAATCCAGGACCCCAGCGATGGTTGGTGTTATAGTGTCTTCTCTGGCTTTAGAACAGTCGGCCGCCCTTCGAGATGCCGCTCTCCGTGCTGCTCATTCCTGCAGGAAAGTCATCTTTGGTGACAGTTATCTGCCCGCCCATTTGTTTCCAGAATTTTCCGCCGCTCTTCATTCGACTCTCACCGAGAGCGACTCGCCACGGCAACATCTGCTTTGTCTGCAGATCTTGTATTCTTGTGCCAAAAGTGAGGCATGGAGGACTCACATACTCGGGCATGGACACCATAGCAGCCACCTCACTATCGCCAATACTTTCCCTTACCCCGATGTTGATCTTCTGTTATCCGAACACCTTGCACTCTACATCATTGCAAATCTGCAAGCGATGCAGGGATTATCTGACCTTCCACTTGACCTCCCGGACGCCAGTTCTTGTCAAATGCTTGCCGAAAAAGCCTGGCATTCTCTGTCCGTTCGACAAACCGGAAACTTAAAGGAGACCATCAAGCACCTTAGTGCCTTTACTAGGGACCGCTTAAGTGAGGGCATGATCCTTGGCACGGATGATTTGATTTCTTTCGTCAGGCAGACTCTCGGTCAATTAAGACTGGGTGGTTCTGACATTCAATTGACAAGTGCGGTGAATGATTTGTTGCTATATATTACAATTCCGCAGGATTCCAATACTTGACGCTGCTTGGTGCACTCGTCCGATATATTTATGTAACTATGTACATCACGCGAAGTTTTATGTACTAGGCAGCAGGCGGACTCACAAAGCGGTCTTCATCGCGTTTACGAGGTTCTAAGTATGTATAATGTGTCGTCCAATTCTATGAGGGAATAACATCCAAAGCAAAGGTCAACTTTGCGAGCAATTTTAAACCTCTGGAACACTATTATACTGGCCAGGACGCAGCTGCTGTGAAAAGCCCTGGGAGCTGGCTGAGTTTTGGTAGCTGGAAGACGATGTGATGGTTTGGTTGGTAGAGGACAATGGCGGTGGGAAAGTACTCGGATCAGTGGGATCCTGCGCAAGAAGATGGGTATGATGCATCACAAACAGTATGGGAAACATACATAGAACCGCGGAGGCTGCGCTATTTGGGGTTGGTCGTTGAAAGCGGCCAAAAGTACTCTGCGAGAGCGACGGCGGCTGATGAAGAACCATACTGCAAGACCTGCGATGGACTCAGTTCAGTCGAACATGAGTACTTGATGCGACTTACGCCACAGGAATGAGGCCCTGGCAAACGCCACACGCGCTCGTCAGTGAATAGGTTTGTTACGTCAAGCGGGGGACCTGAATATTGAGTACCTGCAGGGATAGGAATGATCTTATAGCCTGCCAAAAAATGAGTCATGCAAGGCCAAGGCACGCAGAGAAACGAAAAGGCATACTTCCACTAGCGCAGGGGCTCCCGAGGTAGGCAGTAACTAGGCACAGGTTCTGGCCGAGACTGTTGTTCATCTACCATCACCCGATCGTACCATCAGGTCTTGCGGCTTGGAGGTGGGGCAGAGGGGTGATGTATCCCCTGGTAGCCCTCACATCAGTGAACCGATGAGATGGCAAGATTAAATAATTGTTAACAACAGATAGTCGACCATGATTTCAATTTATTCATCAGTTCACCGTGTGATGCATGAGCAAGCATCAAAAAATTCTCAAGAAGGGTAACGGCCACTGTAGCCCCCAGTGGAAGCAGCCTTTTTAAAAATCTTGAGTGGGGCCATCACTGATCAATATTCCACGATCAAAGGGCTGGATAACTGCACAGCATGTCAGATGTGTTTGTCTCATCGCCCATCATTGATGCTGACCTTCACGATGCATGGGCCACTGACTTCCACCTTCTCAGGCTGTTTTATATTGGATACCACTGGTTGAAACATGCCAAGTAGCGAGCGAATTAGTTCCTCCAAAGGTCCTCGATGCTCAGCGGTGCTGGGTTGTAATTGATAGGAAGTTTATAAAGGCCCGGGATGATGCACCAGTGCGTCCGACAATGGCAAGATATTACCGCTTGGGACACGGCGGCTGTGCGACGACCTCGGATAGCGCACGCTCGCTGTGTGTGTCGACGAGCGGAGGCGGCCGCAGACCGATGAGCGGAGAGGAAACCGGTGGGAACGTTAACGTCGATGATGGCATGTAGTACAGGGCGCGAGACAATACACTGCCTGTGAGGCACATACTTTGACGCCTCGGGTAAGCAGAAAATATGACTTCGGTTGAAGTCGGACGAGTCTGGCTCTGGGACACGCTGACCACCTGAGCTTCTGCCAAAAAACGCGTGACCCAGAGCGATGATTCTTGCCTCGCACGTTCATACGACGTACCCAGAATTTTCCGCCACGAAAACGGTGCAGAAAACACGTCTCTGTGCTCAAACGCGCCTCCTCGCTCGGCGTGTCGTCACTTCAGGCCCTTCAGCAGTCATGTGACCGGGAAATTCCCGGACTCCGAAAAGCGGTTGTGTTCTTCCACGTGACAGTCGACAATCAAGACATTCCGGACCACTCGTCTTGATCCATGTCTCGATGACGGGTAAGTGCTTTCCACTAGTACTTACATCGTGCGTCACTTCAACCTAAACCATGTTAGACTACTCATTGTTCACTCTCCCCGACTTTGATGCAAATGACTACGCCAACGCCATTCTTGCTGGCGAGCCGTACCCACAAGTTCACCAAACGCCATACGCAAAGCCTCGAATGGGCACAGCTTTAGAATCGGCCAAGGAGGATATATCAGTCGCAATATCCAAGCTGGACTTGAGCATTGAGGACGTGGGCAAGCAAATCAAAAGCCTGGTATGAAAACATATCATCACATTGATATGTTGATCACGCGTTGACCGCAGGTTACCGCTCACCATGAAGAGCTACTTCAGCGAGCAGCGGGCATTAATAACCTCTCTGGATCACTGACTTCAGTTCGACATGGTTTGGATGACGTCGATGCCTCCTTGGAGAAGTACGTAGCTAGGTCCTGTCGTTACGTCGTAACTTGACGTGACCTAATCAGACTTCGCCAGAAAATTCGTGTTCCATACCAAACTTTGGAAACGAGTGCCATTAGGCTTCAGCGTACTCGTCAAGCCTCAGATGCTTTGCGACGTATTTCACGTTTCGTTGTCCTCTCGCGACGTCTGGAGACTCAGATGTCCGAGCTTGTCACGTTTGACAAATCGGGCACTACTGAGAAGAAAAAACCTAACAATTCAGAAGGCCTGTCCACTGATCAGCAAGATGACAAGGAGCGCACCATCGCTAAGGCAGCATTGACAATTGCAGAGCTAGGTTCGTTTATTCATTACTTCGCAAACAGCTCTTGATTGTTCACCCGTATCAAGGTGCCTTGTTGGACGGACCTGAAGAGACTGGAGATACCCCAGTGAAAGACTCGTCAGAAACTGACGATAGGGCTGCCCTAGCAATGGATTCCCTGGTCCCCCTCCGATCTGTGAAGGCAGCAGCAGCACACATACCATTTATCGAAGAAGCGCAATACAAGGTCACGCACGAGATGGAATCAATGATCATAACTGGTCTATCTACTTTGGTTTGTTATTCTTCATTCTAGTGTAAATCCTTAACTTAACTTCGATGTTGAGGATCAATCACTGTTGGCATCTTCGTTACAAACAGCGTATAACCTACGTGCACTCCCGACGCTCATACAAGGTTTATCAAGAGACCTTTGTGACGCCGTCGAGGATCGGATACGAACTGCATTCGATCTCTCACGTATTTCCAGGGAAATTGTTTCGAAGGGTATGTCGTATCGAGATTATTCTTCCTTTACTGATATTGTTCTTGTTCTTAAGAAACCGTGCCTTCCTCTCAAGGTCTCTTATATAAATCGCGTGTGCGAACAGAACCAACAAACATCACGGCACCGCAATGGACAGCTGCGCTTTGGGCCCGCCTTGAGTCTCTTATCGAGGAGATGGCGGCATGCTGTATCAAGGTGGCAACTTGAGCACCCGTCCTATATTGTGTCGACTTACTGTCAGTCTTCTTAGGTGTACACCCTCGAGAAAGTCCTGAAATTGAAGAAGGATCCGATAACCCAAAGATCATTCCTTGATGATGTAATGAAGGTGCCTTCCTTGCACATTAATGCATCGAATCCATGACATAAAGTGCTTGAAGGTCCTAGAGAACAAACCTAGTTCTGCATTCTGGACTTCGCTGGGACGCTCGCTTGAGAAGTACGCTCGTGACGCTGCCAAAGGTTTGTTTAAGTCATTGGTGCCATGTATATCACCACTAAAGTGTCATAACTAGGATCAACCTTCCTTCAACAGACTCTTAGCGCTGGTTACCCTAGGCTCTTACGTCTTTTCCACGAATTCTTTGCCAAAGTTGCAGTCCATACCGACACAGTCTACACGCAATCCCAGCAATCGTAGGTCTTCACCTTCTCATAAAATATAACATCATACATAAATTCCAGACCAGAAACTGTTCTCGTCCTCCGTGCGCTCTCCACGTTTGAGGCTCTCTACCTCTCTCGCTCAACAACCCGCTTGAATGAAACCGTTTCCCAGGCTTTCGCTGGTGGCTCTCGCGCACCTCCAGGTACTAACGAAGGAGTCGCAATTGCGCGGGCAGTGATGAATGAACTTGATTCCGCTAGGTTTGATCCTTTGTTAATGCTTGCGGTGGCCAGAAACGTTGGCGTGGCTCTCGATGGTGCGACGATGAGGGCTGAGGGTCTAGTGAGTTTTTCGGGTCTGAATAGGTACCGCATAGCTCATGCGTTGAAACTAGATCTCTTCAGATCGCTCAGCGGTTACGCTTATTGGGCCGATGGCGACTCCACAACAAATTTTGAACGGTCAGGTTGCGACGTGCCTGTATTATTGCTGGACGAAATTGGAGAAGGTAGCTGAAGAACACACCGAGAGCGCTGCTGCGCTTGTAAGACCTGGTATAAAGGTATTTATTTTCCCAAGTATGACGAGTACCAAGTCTTGAAGTCACTCCGCCGCATAGAAACTGCACGTCACTTACGATAGCATTGTTGACCCGCTCCTGATGGCGATACGAAGAGAGCTCGCTTCCATTGTCTCAAGGCTTCATAGAGTTGACCTACAGAAGGCCATGGACCCGATGGCAGGCATGGCAGGACCAAGCCTATACATGAAAGACCTCGCTGATAAACTCAACTACGTCAAGACGCAGATCTTTACTAATTTTACGAGTGATGCGACGCAGTCTTGGTATGCCCTTCAGACATTCGCTGTTGAGCTGTCGCGCTAAAGAGAACACCCAGGGTGCTCTCTATCGTGAAATACGTCATCCGAATCTTTGTGCTCCATGCCAGTATCGCGAAACCGTTAGGGGAGAGCGGGAAGCTGCAGCTCACGACAGATATGACGGAGCTCGAATTTGCGTTGGGTGCGTTCCTTGGGCCTTCAAGCAAGCGTGGCCTTGAAGTAGCTGGGGAGGAGTACAAAATGCTCAGAGCAATGCGGTTTGTTCTATTCCTCATACTAACTGATGGGCGCTCACTCACTTATAATAGACCCCTCCTCTTCCTCGACACAGCTTCACTTGCAGGTCCAACACACGCCGCGAACCTGCCCCCGCTCGTAGTGCTGCACCATATTCTTGTACGGTCCCCACTGCCGCTGCCGCACATAATGCATGGATGGCAGGAAGCGGAGTATGTGCGGTGGGTGGAAGAGCATAAAAAAGAAGATGCGTGGGGACTGGTCGAGGCTGCGCTGGTTGGGAAGGAGGGAGAGTTTGTAGAGCTTGCGAGGAGGGTGCTGAGGCAGGCGAGGGGTGAGTGAGACAAGTACTAACATTCTCGCGACAGGGTACTCAGCCCTTGCTCCTGATTATTTACATGCGGACCTTGATAGTGTAGTGTCATTCGTATTGAGAGCCATCAATTGTCTGATGGTTGTCAATTTGGTCCTTGTTTGCGCGTGTTACAATCGAAAGGTCTTGCCAAACAATGTTACGCCCAATTTGGTTTTCACCCTGTTTCCAACTCAGCATAGAAAATCTACCCACTGTCCACTGACAGGAATCGAGCGACATACAGATAAGTGGTGACGAATGCCACAGCCAGAACCCGCTACAGTGATGATGCTGGACTGCATTACTGATGACGATGTGGGGCGCAAGCTCCGTGTTGCAGGACGGTAAGTCCTTTGTCTCTACTATTCACGCGTGTAAATCTACTCACATTCACTGCAGGATGCTTACGTACGACCCTTCCACCGCACTTGTGCTTCTCTCATTTTCCTCCCATGGACTTCTGGTAGACGTTTCTCTCGTGATCGATCCCGATGCGGTGCTTTCTACTGTAAAATGGGGCGGAACACTTGATCCAAACGTGGACTATAACTGGATGCACGAACGTAAAGCATGGGTGTGGGTTATGGGATGGTTGGAGAGGTCTGAGGTGGGTCGCGTTCAGTGCGCATTTCTTTAGCTGATTCGTGAAATGTGTCTATGGAAAATGCTCTTGTTATACATGCCATGCTAACACATCATAGCAGGACCTCCCAATACCGGAGCCCCCACCCTACACATCACTACTAGACATTGACCCGTCGATCGTGCTTAAGGCGCTGAACGTCACTCCTGCGCGAGATCTGGATGTTATCGGGCTACGGTCGGCGCTTGCGACGATGGGAGAAGTACCACCTACAACGTATCCGATGTGAAGGATGTATAGGCGTCAAGTTATGTCGCCAATGTTGTGATGTGAGTAATTAATGATACAATGCTCTACTGCAGGCTGATTGTCCATTTCGCAGCCATATTAAGCTGTCGATTCAGCTCGGCCATTGCAATGCCTTTTTTGGGCTACGCGACGTGGTCGCTCTGTGCCGCGCGTCTTGCAGGGCATTTGTGCATATTCATTTGGTCGTGTGGACATATACGCACAGAGAACTATCCCGACGAAGCTCGTGGATCTGTGTGAGCTAAAATCTACTCTACCAACGATTTTATTTGAGCTGTTTATTTCACATTGCAAATGGTTCCGAGATAAATCGGAAATATACTCGACATGATACGTCAGACGCGAATCCACTTCTCATTACATGTACTAAATTAGATATATACTTACAAAGAATAAGTTATAGAAAACAACTATGCCGCTATCGTCCTGCCTCACCTGACACTCATGTCGCAAAAAGTCGTTCTAGTAACTGGCTGTTCAAAAGGCGGGATTGGCTTCCATTTGTAAGTTTACTGCCTTCGATGATCCCACTTCAACTTGACTTTAACTTATGATAACAGATGTGAGCGCTTTGCGGAGCAAGGATGCACTGTGTATGCCACATCTCGTAGGCTGGAGACTATGGACGGATTCAAGCATTCAGTGGAAAAGCGTGCTATGGATGTGACCAGCGATGACGATGTGAAACTCGTCGTACAGTCCATTCTGGAAGAGCAGGGGAAAATCGACATCGTTGTGAATAATGCTGGTGCTATAGCCATTGGTTCGTTAAAACCTTCAAGCCACAGTGAAACGGTTGTCATATTCGTTTTCTCTCAGGACCGTTGCTTGATGTAACCTTAGATCAGGCTAGAAAAGCTTTCGAGACCAACACGTTCTCGGTCTTGCGGGTTGCACAGGCAGTCGCACCCTCCATGGTGGAACACAAACAAGGGATTATCGTCAATATTGGGTCAATTGCAGGAAACATGTGAGCACGGTGCAATGATGCCATCTTTGAGCTGACATTTTAATAGCCCTACTCCATGGAATGGATTATACTGTGCAGCTAAGGCGGCAGTTCACGCGCTCAGCGATGCTCTGGCCATGGAATGTAAACCCTTCGGTGTTAAAGTGATTCTAGTGACACCAGGCGCCGTTCGGTCAAACATCAGTACTAACCAGGCAGCCACCCTTGAATTATCCCCCACGTCCATCTACAAGCCTTACTTCGATCGGGTGTACGAACGTGTGCATCTCAGTCAAGCCAAAGGGAGCATGCCTACTGATGAATTTGCACGACGTGTGGTTGCAAAAGTGCTGAGTCCCAACCCTCCAACTTACATGTCACTTGGGGGCGGCTCGCGTCTTTTCGCACTCTTACACTGGTTCCCTCATTGGCTTGTCCTCTGGATCATAGGATCGAGGACGGTGTGGAGGAAGACCTGAGCCATCTACGCAGCCACCACCTACCGTCTCATGCCATGTACAGTACGGAATGATGGGCGATCGCGGGCGACTCAGGTGACTGATAATGAAGGGACGTTCTGCCAGTGTGAGAAGAACTAATCATGTGGCAATTGCTAGTCTGGACCAGCTTTCCCGCATCTTCTCTGATTGTTTTATGTTGACATGTCCGTTTGTTGTAAATTCGAGACCGGTTTCGTCACAAATCAGCTTCCTGCTTCCCTGGGGATCACGGAGGGCTGATCGAAGCAATGTTAAGGTTGGGTTTGGAGATGATTGAGGTGAGATTTATGACAAATTCACGTCACGCATGTCCTCCCTTCCATCCTCGATCTACTGGGCGGGAGGCGTTGCCCGAGTAGCTTCCGGAGGACTGGAACGACCAACCTGGGTTCTAATAGGATGGCTCGATAGGTTTTGCTGTCAGGTTTCCACGAGGAAGTGGAGCATCAGACTGTCGGTGAGAATGTTCTGCCGAAGTAGCTTTACGTACACCTACGTGTACGCAAGATGAGCAATTTCTGCACAGCAACCGATGCATCGTGAGCCAGATTTTGAGCCAGGTCCGGCAGCGTGAGTTTGAAAGGAAGGCCGACCAAAAACACGAGAGAAAAACTATGGCTAGTGATAGACTTACCAATTCGCGACATCCTTGGGTCCTCTGTATAGTCTACCTCAGGGGTAACTCCAGCGATCCCGCCGCTCACAACAACCCTGTGAGTGGTGAAGGGAGTTTGTGCGTGAGGCCGTTTGGCGGGAGACTCATGGCATCATAAGGCTTGACAAGGAGGCGTTTGCGTTCACAATTCACGGAGAAGTAGATTTGATGACGAGCAGAAGTGTGTATATTACATTGCTGACTTGAATATATGCCTGTAGCAGCAATCGACAACGTTTGCCGCGTTCGTCAATCCTGGAGGATATACCTATTATCAACCGATAGACGTGTTGGCTCGTGAAGCACATTATATGGCCGCACACTGGATGAAATGCGACTCAGCATTTTAAATGGAATTATCAAGAACGATAAGGAGAGCGGATAGCAAAGCAATATTATAGAACGAACACCTAGCACTTCACATCAAGAAAGCAAATTTCGCTTGTTCCATGCGGTACTGATCATGCAATTCCAATACAACGAGCGGTGGCAGCAATGCGAAAATTCATGGGTATGACAGTATGCCTGAAACACTTTCAGATACGATCGCCCCCATATAACTTGAGACTTACTCATAATGCTGTTGAATACCATCGCCTTCCATGATCAGTACGTCTCCCTGAAAATGTTCAAGTCTAGGACAGCTGCACTTTTAGGAATACGACTTACGTGCCGGAGGATCAAAGTCAGCGCGTTTGACGATGCGTGTTTTGCCTCCTTTGATGTAGCACGGGCACGAAAATGCATGAATGCCGCGGATCCTAGTGAAAGAGAGGCTACGACAGGACCTAGCCCGTGCTCACTATCACTGTGGAACTAAGATACGTCAATGCAAGACTACGAAGCAATAATTTCCTAGAACTTACAGACATCTTTTGTTTTTCCATATATGCAGCGCTAAGGATCTCGTTAAATGGTATGTCTTTTTGAAGAGCGAGACGAGATCTCTCTTTAATCAAGGCGAGGGCGCCACACACGGATGATGGTGCCTTGTCGAAAGGCACGGTATTTCCTGTTCCACCAACATACTTTTTCATCCCTGAGCATTTTGTCATTAAAGCAGATACAGGATGTAATGACCTGGTACGGTTCACCCGCTGCGTGCCAAGCTCAGCATGAGAATCTACAGTCAAAAAATATGAACTCACAATTTTGAGAAAAATAATTAGTAAGGAAAGTTCCACGAACTGCGACACGGTTTGAGTGATCACTAGCACAGTTATAAAATCTTCATTCCGTACGTTTTTTCTGCACAGATTTCAGAAAGACCTTGTAAATAAAAGGAAACTGCTCACAAGCCTCAGTGGGTATCTTCTAAGAAGCAATTCTCCCTCGTCAGCTTGCTCCTGATATTGTCGAAATACCTCGTCCGCCCGTTTGTTTGCCAATGGAGTGCCCAATATGAGATGGATCCTTCCTCTGTACATGTATGACTTCGTCATCAAGATAATGGCACAGCGTACTAGTGTGACCCTTACCTCTCATGAGGGAGAATAAAGGTGAGGTAGTTTGTGAACCCTCCGCCATCGCCCAATTCGAATGGCTCTGGTCGACGAGCGATGATCCCTGCGAGAGTCGCATGAAGGTGAGGTGCCAGTGGATGACAATGACGCCGCAAACCTGATTGTTTTCCAACACGCGAGTGTAGAAACTCTGCTGGTGGTCGCTGGTGCCAAAACTCTTTTGCTATCCGCAGTCTTCCGGGAACTTTGTGAATCGACTATGGGAAATGCCTCAAGGGAAGCTGCATAATAAGAGGGGATGACACATACATGACAATTAGAACATTCCCAATGTTCCCATTTGAAACTTCAACCTTGCGTGAGCATGGCACAGTATATCTGCGAAGCTACGCTTACCGACTCGAAAGGCGCCCACACTTTTCGCAGTGCCAGCCCTTGCTAAATGCATACGAAGTAGTGATGGAATCCATCGTTTCGATGAGCTTCGCAGGGCGAAGCTCTGGAAGACTGGTGAATAACATTGCAATTGGGCGTAAAAATGCAGTGTCATAATCAAGTTGTTCCAGCTCTCGTCCTCCTAGACTCCAAAAGGAAGTGCAGGAAGGGTTCAGACACATCCATCCCTGTGAATAAACAACAGGACTCTTCTGAGAACATTTGCTGCATGCCACACTGGCGACAGCATTTGGCGGCGAGGGATCTTGTCTGGGAGCAGACTGACAGTCTGCTGAAGGTTGAGATATATCGAAATGAGAGAATCTCAGTAACCCACCTCTCGTTGGATCGGAAAGCATATCCACATCATTGCTCTTGGATGATATCCACCACGGATTGCCTTGCCCTTCGCACCACCGGAAAGCAAACTTCCAGCGGACAACCCTCCCGCAGCCATTGGATGCGGGTTGATACTCGGCTGCAGCGAGAGCTCAGCGACTCAGAGATGCAAATTAGATGTGTCATACCCCATGCATGAGATATCCAATATGATCCAAGGACGACATACGTGCAGCCTGAGGCACCAAGATCAAAAGGGAATAGAGCGTACTTTTCATCAGCTAGAAGAACTAAAGGTCGTTTGTCTGTGTAGCTCCTTAGTAGAGCACGGACGGATTTGTCTGTGGCTTCTTGATCCTGAGCCTGTTGAAACCGAGCAGGACCAACCCGGTAATCGAGTATGCTCTCAGATTTACCACCACTGTATGACGACAAATCAGACAACTTATGGGAGCGATGTGACATAGACTAACCCATGGGAAATAATCACTTTTCCCCCGCAATGAAAGATATCACGGCTGACCTCATTCAGTTAACGACATCTTGCCTTTTGATGAAAGAACATACCTTGCGGGTGATCCGCCCAAAAGATAGCCTTTGACAATATCCTTCGAAGAATAAACACCACCCTGGTAGCTTCGAAAGTAGTCGAATGATTCACAAACTTCTTGGCGAGACTACATGCCAGTTAAAGGTACTGTATGCTCACAGTGTTGTGCATACCTCGGCCCAAATTGGCGGCATTGCCAGTAAAGGAGGTTTCTGCTCTTCAATCGTTGGCGCACTAACGTCGGTCACCTCCTTACAGCTCGACGATGGGGGCAAAGCATCGTTAGTTGAAGGTGCATCAAATTCGTTCGCAATGTCATCAACATCCTCGACATCATCTTGATCGTCATCGTGAGCCCAGTCCTCCATATGCACTGAAATTGTCTGGGAGTGCATTAACGAGGCGTTCCTACCAATATCCGTTAGTAGGCGATCGATGCCTTCCTGATCAAGGGTTTGTCTCGACGGTTGAACATAGGTAATCTGTTGTCCATGTCTTGGTGGAATATACTTTGTCGCCACTTTGCGTGGTAAGGGGCGAAGAGACCGTGTAGATGGTGGAAGTGCACGTGCAACCATCAATTCGGAAGATCGCGCTATAAAGTGATCTGAATCGTCGAGTTGTAGGCGGCTATCCTGACCGTGGTTTTGGGACAGGTTACTATTAGCAAGAACTTGTGTATCTTGTCCTGCATGGGTAGTGCTGTCGACACCACTGAGCGAGCTACTGGCCAGTCCTGGGTGGATTGAACCTGATAATTGACAGACAGGCAATGAAGGTACATCATCTGAATAATACTCCTGACTGGGTGATTGCGGGGAAATCGGCAGATCAATCGAAGAAATGCCGCCCGAACTGTCGCGCATGCATTTACCATCGGGAGCATCATTAGACTCAGGCGCCTCAGATGTGCGAGAATGCTCTTGTGGTGCCTCGGTGATTGCCAAAGGTGTTGGACTTGAACACTCCTGACCACTGCGGCGGCGGCCACGACCACGACCATGGCCCTGACCCTGACCACTACCGCTACCGCTACCGCTACCACGGCTGCGGCTGCCATTGACTTCACGTCCACGGGCCTTCGCGCTGTGCCCGCCGCGGCCCGATTGTGTGCCTTGCGTGGCGGGACTGCTCAAGAGTTCGCGTTTCTTCTGTAAAAGGTACTCCGCTGGGTGGTTCTTTGCTTGTAACAGACGATAAAATTCAAAGAAGATGGCCAGCATCTTTGGATCATTGGCAGAGAGTCCTAGGGTTTCTGTCTCATCATTTCTGGGCGGAAATGCCAGACGGAGCCATGCTTGAGCTGCGGCAAGGGCTCGTGACTAGATATCCAAGTTATCAGGTTTAGCATGTTATATTTGTACTGGTGCACGCGACATACGTTGCCTTGCATCTCGTTCACGAAGTTATTGATGATGGCTTTGCTTCCACCACGACTCGAAAGGGAATATAGATAGCAGTAAGATAGCAGAGGCTCATGGTCAAGCAAGGACGTGTCATTCCAGCTAATTGGCAACTCCATGGGGCACGTCTTGCGCTGCCTTCGATAAGTCCGCTGCGCCTGGTTTCTGATTTAGGCCTCGCACAAGGAAAACCTTGAAGGAAGCAAGGCGCATACTCCTCAGAGGCGCCCTCACGCATTACGCGAGGTTACGCTCTCGCTAGAAGAGCCGCGGAAATACCCGGACTTTCGGACGTGAACTTGAAGAAGCCGCCACTCGCAGTGAAACCTCAAAGACACGCAAAAGTAAGAGTGTTATCAAGGCTGGAATAAGTAATACTCTAACGATACGGTCAACGACTGGAATCACGAATTTACTTTGACCCCAAAGCATGTTGCAGGGCCTCATACACATCAGCCTCTATCCGTGCTTCCATTTTGTCCTCCTCGGATCCGTTCCCTGCAGCGACCTTCAATGCCTCCTGTAGGTTTGCACGAACAGCCTGAGAGGACAAAATTGAGAGTACGGTGACGCGTGTGAGAACGGAACTTACCTCGGAGGAGAATGACTCCAAAGGCGCAGCCTCGACGACGTTAATGGTGAGTTTGTTACCGGGATGTACAGTTGCGAAGCCACCGGACGCTATCACTGTGCATTAATATCATTTGTAGAATAATATCAAATTTTTCAACACACCAAACCACTTCTTGGAAGCGTTTCCCGACTCAATGACCTCGATCATACCAGGACGCAGAGCCTCGATGGAGGGAACGTGGTTTGCCAGGATACCCATGTCACCGGTTGCAGCAGCAACGTTCACCTGGACAACATCTTTGGAGGTGAAGATAGCCTTCGCAATATTCTGGCTTCAATTCCGAGTAATTGGGAGGAATTACAGCGGACGCACCTGGTGAGGAAGGACTAGGGAAAGGCTGATTTTATCAGCTACTTCAGCATATCCTCGTCGCTGCTGTGCGAGCGTTGATGGGGCACGTCGGGCGGCAGAGGAGAGCAGACGCAAAGCAGACATGGTCAAAGTATTTTGTGGACGATGAATTGAGGAACGATACGTCTTTGGTCGGATAAAGCCGCTTCACGACCACGTGGACTTATGTCACATGACTGTAATGACTGTAATATGATTTGTACGCAAGTAACAAGTACTTTCAATAGATCTACAACTCTATAAAAACACATCAAGAGAAACAATGCAGATCACCATATGTCAAGCAGGACTGTCAGGCTTGGAATGGTAGCCGTTGTTGGGTGTGTAATCCTCTGGTAACAGCTCTGGGACGTGTCGCACGCCACGCTCACTATCATAAAAAGATTTGAGAATCCCACAATATATGCATCGTGTAAATCACTTACATTTCGTCCACAGCGACCATGAGGTCGTAATTTATTTCCTGGCTCACAACAGAGTCACGATTGTAGCTTGGGTGAGAGCGCACGAAGTTACGAATCCAAGTCGCTGGTGTCTGTAAAGAGCCTAAAACTGATGTAAGTACACGTCTGAAAAGAAAAAGAAAAGATATCCGTGCCTATTGCACGTCTGCGGACAAGGTCGAGGTATTTGCTTATTTGCAGCCTGTCTTCCTCATCAACGTCTAAGGCGTCAATGTAAGCCTCGACGACGCCAAGCAGACCAGGGAACTTGGATCCCTGAGACAAGTGTCAACTTCTGAAGGCTGCAGGCAAAGAATACATAACCACCTTTCCAACAAAAATCTCTTCTACAGTCATCTCCTCGTATTCATCTTCGATCGGTCCATCGTCCATATGCGACGGTCGGGGAACAGGGGGAAAACAATTGCGAAGTAATTTCTCCTTCATTGGAGCACCTTCCACAGGCGAACATGATCCAGAGCACGAAGGTGGACTAATGGTAAGAGTTTCATGCCCTGGGGGGAGAACGTCCTTCCGAAAATAAAACTTGCCAGAACGAGCTGCGTCTCTCCTCTGCGCACGGGCCATATTCTGGTCGACCTACTACAATATCAGTTAAATGACATTGTCAAGAAATATCCGTTTGAACCTTGGAAATAGGAATATAAAAATTAAGGTTGAATGCTAGGATGGCGCGAGAAAGGAGGACAATGAAGACAGCAAATGCAGCGTTCTCAAAGTCTGTCATTTGCACTTCCATGCTACGAAACTCTACACGCCAGCCGATGGGAGAGTTTGGCGGGGGCGGTTTGAATCTTATAGTCTGCCAGTTTGTGGATTGAATATTCTGCCAAGACGTTCAGAGCAATAAAAAAAAGTAGGACGAAGAGTAACATCACCTCGAAGTGGTCATTGCTAATAATATCATCTTGGTTAATGGTTTCAGAGAAAATAACGACAGGATCTCGAATGAATAAATGTGCTATATGCTTTGCAAGCATCTCATCTATGCCTAAATTCCAGGAAGTCAGTCGTAACAAAGTCACAAAGACCACATACTCACCGTGATTACGAAGACGTTGAAATATACCTTTATTATAGGGTGCAGGTGCGTCGTTGTATTCGGGTTTGTTGGTCCAATCATTCGAGATATAGAGGTCAACGCTGTCGTAACGGGACTTGGGAATTATGTAGTTGTCTTTCGAAGGCTAGGATACTCATTTCAGAAACCCTAATAAGGAACTGAAATGATACTAACTTTCAAACCGCGTTCTTCTGGTGTGCGATCATCGACACTGCCAGCGATGACATTCCAACGGCAATCTACATCAGCGAGGTAGCCTCTCCATGCGGGACTAGCTGCTGTCAAGGCAAGCTGCAAAACGTCTTGATACACCCGAGGGTTCCTCGCTAGAGCACCTACGCACCATAATTGGCCCAACGGGGACAAGAGCGTCATACATGCGCCTTGCTTCATCTACATTGCAACTCTGGAAAGTGAGTTGTAAACAGCAACATCCCATTCCGAAGCCCATTGCGTCCATATAGATATGATCGATCAATGCTGCACCATTCTTCGCCTCTGTTCACCGACCGATTAAATCCGTTTTAGTAAATGGGATAGGGTTGCACTCACCCGGGTCTTCCGGGTATATCGAACGTTGCCATGGTATAGTGGGGTCGACAAATGGTCGAGGTGTTCTTTCGTCAATGAATATGGGAAGGTTGATTGCGACCTTAGAGCCCCGTCTACTGCGAATATTGGCTGTTAGGGTACTAAACAAGTTGGATAAGTCCTGCGCCCATGTATAGCTAAAATGGTCAGGCACTGACGGGAAACGTGCGTGAGGGTTCGTGATCTCCTCCGGCAAAAAGAGGCTGTGACTAGACTTGGCGTCATCTGACGAGAAATGAGGTTCCGTGAAGACGCCACGCGTTCCCAGGCGAGGGAAACATGTGAAGGTGAATGGGATTTCATTTGCTTTCAGGTGCTTTCTTGCGAGCGTACGTCTTGTTAAAGCCAAGGTTCAATACCAGGCAGAATACATTGAGGCGCAACATTACCTGTAGTGCATGTTTGTCTCGACGGATAGCAAGTCCGGGATAGAGCCCGTGTATGGAGAGCCAGGAGTCGACTCCAGCATGTATCTTCCATACTCTGGGTGGAAAGTCGGAACAGTCATGCTGAGGGACAACTCTATTACGGCGCTTCCCCTGAGGATCCAATTACTCACAGGGCGGGTGTATCATCGTTGGTGAGGTCGCCTACGACCTGACTAAGCTTTGCGAGGATCTCGGTCTGGCGGAGAGAAAGCTTTGCATTTTTCTCCTCGTCGTCAAAGGTCACGACCATGTATTCCACCTTTCGTTATATATGTAAGCAGGCAAAACTGGGACTAGCAATATTTACCTCGTCTCCCCACAGCAACTCATCGCCACATCTGTCCTTAACTCGATCCCAAGTATGGAGAAACTGCGTGATACCATGTTCTCGAACATGGTCGGCATACTGCTTTGCTTCATCCCATGTTAAGGGTGTTCCGAGGTACAGGAGGCCCATGGCGTATTGCGGGCACAAGCTCGTGCAAACTTGCTTGATATATAAACGGGGAATAGGCCAAATACAAGTCCGATTGGATTTGGAATGGTTGGTCGCAAAGCTACACCTTACCAATTGGATCACATGCACACTCGATAACGATTTGTAAGGCAAACAGCTAGGATGGACTCGGAGGTTCAAGGTCGTTATCATCGTGTAATCATTATGGCATATTATGAGTATCAGTCATGATCACGCAAGACTTCAAAGCTCGGAAGTTTCAGGTACTACCACCTTGAGCCGGGATGTCAGGTCGTAACAACCCAGTAAGGTTCAATCATCTGCTCCATCATTTCGTCCTCCGATTGTCCTTTTAGGAAAGGCATAGAAGCGGACGAATAGACGCCCATCCTCACATGTGCATTCTCGTGTGAAACGCGTTATTCTGGTCAGAAAGCCGCATCTATTATCCGCAGCGCTCCAAAAGAAGGATGATCACACTGCTAGCAAACATCCATCCCAAGCGGGCACGTTATACAGTTACAGGGAAATGAAGCACAATAGACTCTCTTTAAGTTTAGCCGTTGCCGCCATTGGTTGTCCACTTCAAGACAATCTTCAGCGCAAGCAGAACGTGTCTCAGTGCTCGAGTCCATGCCTCTTCCTGACTGAACTGAAGTTTTACAGACGCTTCCCCTATCTTATCTTTGGCAATCCTGCCCAGGGTCAGCATGGTGTGGGATGAATATAGAAGACGCTCACGCACTGATGGGGGAATTCAACCGTAGGATCCTGAGACTTGACGGAATCTATGAGTTGCTTCAAGCATTCTAGGAATGCTACCATAGCAAAATCAAAACGACGGTTATGTAGCAGGCGACCGAGGTGGAGATCCCCTGACCCGTACAGCTCGTATGTCGCTTTGTCTCCTAAAGTTCTTTCAATGCGCGAGAATGAGCCCATTGGGATCAAACGGTAGCTGTAGAAGATCCTCAGTATATATAGATGGCGATATTGAGTTCTGACTTGCTTCTCGAATGTGTAGTCAAGCTTCCGCGCAATCGTATATAGCAACAAAAGGGTCTGACCCCATGCTGCATTAATTTCGGGCCATTCAACCTGCACGTTGTCAGGAATCGGGTCATCATGAGAAAGGCTAACATACTGGGACTCCGGGAACCCGCCCAAGCCGGAGGCCATTGATTGTTCCAAAAACGCCATCATGACCAATGCAAAACGCGTCATTGTAAACATTTGTGCGCTCAAGCTTCTCGAGCGTAGCGTAATCTGCAGCATATGCAGCACGCAGTGACGCTAATCGCGAGGCTTGTTCAGCCAAGACTAGGAGGTGCTCATTGTGCGATCGCCAAAATCTACAACGGAGATTAATATGCGGTCAGAGGAGCTCAACAACCAACTTACTCAGCCTCCTCCTCTTCCAGCGCTTTTTCTTCCGCCTCCAACAGCTTGAGCTCCTCATCAAGCTGCTCCCTCTCCCTGTCAGCAAGGCGTAATTGTTCAATGGCGTTCCGTTCATCGGACTTAAGTCTTTCGATCTTTTTCTCTGCATCCTGTCTACTGAGATCCAAGCTCTCCCGTTCTCTTTCCTTCCGAACCTCCTTCTCGAATGCGATATAACCATCACGCTCTTTTTTTGTCTCATCAAGCTGCCTTTGAAGCGATGAAAGGAGAATTTGTGTGCATTCCGCGCACAAAGGGTGATCAATGTCAGATCGGGTTGAAAGCACATTAAAAAGCCTCATAGTGGAGCGCAGGTGGTGTGAGATAGGTGTTGGATTCGAGTGGTCTGGCTCGGATTGCTGGTGTGTAGGTAGTGGAGTTTTGGCTTGGAAGTTCTTTTGGTTACCAGGAGCAGTCTTCTTAGGTATTGCAGCTCCTGGGACTGGAGAAGGTATACTGCGTATCATACTCTCCTGCAGGAGCACAAATGACTCATTCGGTGCTGGGAAGTTGCGCTGGGGCTGTTTCCCCTGAGCTCGAGTAGAAAGGGGTGGCGAGGCCCTCAAGTTTTCTGAGGGTGTGGCCTGCTGCCATGCTGCTTTGCTTGCAGATGGGGATGGAAGTTGAGCTATTTTCTCGGACTCCGAGTCTGTCACATGGTGCGCACGCGAGGCTGGCACAGAAGGCAAAGAGGCTACGATCATGTCATACGCAGAGGGTGCGAGATCTACCAGTGATGCATCAAGCTAACACTCATCAGTCAGGCCTTTCATTTCAATGAATGATAAATTGTCACCTGAAGTGGCTCTTTACACTG
Organism: Suillus placidus; assembly: GCA_016628565.1. Taxonomy (NCBI): domain Eukaryota; kingdom Fungi; phylum Basidiomycota; class Agaricomycetes; order Boletales; family Suillaceae; genus Suillus; species Suillus placidus. The sequence goes on along the minus strand of JABBWD010000023.1, from coordinate 183,204 downwards.
TTGGCACACGTAGCTCATCGTGCTGATGGATCGGTTCCAAGTAAAGTGATTGATCCTATTGGTCTATGGCAGTCCAGGCAAACTCCAGCTATTAATGAAAGCTTGCGAAGCGTAAAGCTTATCAGCGACAAGTTGAAGGAAGACGTCACTGCGTAAAAGTGTAGCTGGCTGAAGTGTACAGACTCGTGGACTAATGGATTACATAATTCTGTGGTCCATGGCCTCGTACCATGATTAGCACAATACTTACGAATCCGATCGTGCTAATGCTCTCCCTTTCCCTACGTACATGAATTTCACTTACAGAATTTACGCCCTCGAACCAGCTGCGGTAGTCAGTTCAATGAAGCAATGCGTTGTAAGTTACGTCAAACACGCGTCTTTCCACCTCATCTTCACGAACGTGACGAAATAGAAGTTCCTGACGCCGTAGTCATTTTATCTTGCCAGACGTTTGTCAGGAGCCTATTCGATCCAGTGGCACTTTCTCCTTCTACTCAGATTGCTCCAGCACATGGAGAACAAATGTTTGTTCTCAGCCAGGCAAGATTCAGGTATGTTCCGTGTTGCACTGATCATATCCGAAGGTGATGCGACTCCGCATGCCACTATGTTTGATGCCCGTCCTTTGGCTTAGCGGTCTGCCGCGTCAACGAACGCGTGTTTTACGCGCTGCACGTATCTCCAAAAGACACGTTAGCGTGGTGTACTATGAGTAAAAAGTACTTAAGCTATCGTTTCCTGCTACATATTGTCCATAGTTCGGTTCCTCCGCATCGTCAATTCTTCAAGAGGTGAGTGACATCCTCATTTTAGAGGGTACTCACCTCCTAACCGTGCCTAGATGGCTTCTCACGTATTCGCTCTGTTAATTGGTATCGACGATTACAAATCCGGAAGAATCTGGAACCTCGAAGCGTGCGCCCATGATGCGCAGCGCATGAAACAATGGCTCATGCAAGATTTCCAAGTACCCAAAGAAAACATTGCGCTTCTTCTCAACCAAGAAGCCACGAAACGCCGTATTGAAGATACGTTTATGAGTCATCTTGTTAACAATTCTGCCATCGAAAAAGGCGACGCGTTGATTGTATATTTTGCTGGTCATGGAAGCACCTTGCCCGCACCACAAGACTGGTGCGAGGGCAAGCTTGGTAGCGTCCAGGTCTTGTGTCCGTACGACCATGACACTAAAGGACCAGAAGGACGTGTAGCAGGCATATCTGACCGCTCGCTCTTCGCGATGCTAGCAGAGCTCAGCCTCATCAAAGGTGATAACATCACCCTCATTCTCGACTGCTGTTTTCCGAAGGCACAGCTTGGCTCGAGCACTAGAGACCGCCGCTTCGTCCGCTATACCCCCACCTCAAAAGCCACACCCGAAGACCTATTCTTGGGCTTGTGGCGAGGCGCTGTCGGGCGGAGGTTTAGAGGAGAATTCGGCTTCTTCCAGGACGAATGCCAGAGCCATATCCTTCTTGCCGCCTGCCGGCCAGGCGAGAAGGCACTGGAATGGAAGGAAGGAGGGAAATTCACCTCAGAGCTTCTGACCGTGAAAGACGCACTCCCTCTTCATCGGGTCAAAACTTCTGATTTATCAGAGCACCTTGCGAAAGGCTTGACTCACATGCAGCAGCATCCGGTCTGCGTTGGCCAACGCAAGGACCGAGTTTTTTTGAATGGCGTCCCCTTCGTTGCCGATGCCTCCCTTGTTCCCGTCAACGGTGAAAAGGACCGCCTTCGTCTGGAAATGGGGGCCATGCATGGCGTTGTTGAGGGCACCGAATTCAGCGTTCACGAGCACAATCGCTTTGGCTCTATCAATCCGTCACTCGACAGCTTCCGCGTGTATGAAGTTCACCCTACGTGGTCACTCGCCAGGCGCAAGAGCATGAGCAAACCTGGGGGTCGTGGTTCATGGGCACGCATTACTCGATGGAACAGCCGCACTCCTTTCCGAGTTTACGTCAAGAAAACGTGCTCTTATCTTCTCAGGCACCTCTTCGGCCGCAACAAGAATTCAGAAGCAGAACTAGATGGCATTCCTGTGAAGGAAGGGTTGAATATCGTGCAAGTCGAGACTTCTGCTAAGGCGGACATGTCGGTCGGTGTTCACACACGAGACGTACGGGTCCAAAATCTTGATCACCTCGTTCCTCCCACTGCACACCCACTTATACGCATCGAGAAAGATAGGTCCAGATCTGGTGTCATCCTCAGCGAAGCCGCACGCTTCCACATGCACCTTCACCGAACCAATCCCGCCAAGCCGTTCCACGAATCACTGGGCATGGAAATATTCCGGATCGACCCTCACACCAAGCGACGGGTTGGCCCAAACCTGTTGGTCCATGGAACGGCTGCAATATCGCATAGTGAGGGTGCACGCTACGCCGTAGTCCTCCACAACCACTCAGATATAGATCTATGGCCGTATCTGGCTTATATGGACTCCAACGGAGTTGACATCCAATTGCTCTACCACCCTCAGCCGTCGTACCCTATGCCCCCACTGCGGAAGCGCAGCTCTCTTGACATAGGCTGCACGGGCAGTGGTATTCCACCTCTGAATTTCCCTTTCCCTGAACACCAACAGCAAGAATCTGCTTTCTTAAAGCTCTTCGTCTCTACTTCGTACACCTCGATGGGTTTGTTAGAGCAGAGCTCTTCGGCGTATAGCCGTCCGCCCACACCTGTCCCGCCTCCTACACCCACAATGGAATCGAAAGATCAACCACAAAACTGGGACACGGCACTCGCGTGCGTCGTCATGAGAAGGGCGAGGGCAAAGAGCTGAGTATGAATCGTAACTCCTTTTGTTGTGGATCATGTGGAAAAGTTATCCGAGTGGGCTTCAAGTTGCCATGCAGTATTTAGGTCGTTTATTGATTTTTTATGGTGATACAAACAGGCTTAGAATCTATGGTTTCATGTTGTAATAAGTAGTGGTAGACAAGTTTCGAGGGAACAATCCTGAGTGCTAGCGCTGAGCGCTGAGCAGCCGATTTCTTTTATGTGATGTTTGTTGAACCAATGAACGGCTTCTCAGGAGCTACACAGCCACTGAAGCAATGAAACGAACTTCCGAAGTTCACGCGTTCACGATTGAACACAGCGGCACCTACTAGCCTTCTTACTAGAACCACACGGCAAACGCGAGGTTGTCTGTTCCCCTGACTCGGCGTGTTATGGAGCCAGAAAAACCACATGAACCCTCTCAAGATTCCGCCAGTTTACTCAAACGATTGGCTGGTCCCTCCTCCACGAAAGCTGGGTTTGTCACCTCCTAATAATAATTGGACCTTGAACAAGTTTGACAGCTTGCAGCCTCACTCATGATCAGACTGCAATCAATCGCATCATTGCCGAGGCTTCCAAGGGCTCCAAGTTCTATGAGGCAAGCTTACGTCGTTCGAGCCACCCACCACATCACTCAGAAAGATATTTAGAATGAGAAACGCAAAGACAAGGAATTGTCAGAACGCATTGCCAAAATCCTGAAGCAACGTGACGAAGCCCTACAGGGCGTCGATATACGTGCGTGAATCGATCCGCCTCAAGTCAAAGTTGGATTCGATGCTTTACCGCCAGGTCCAATTGAGAGAAATATTGATCACCTTGTGAGCAGCAATTACAACTCAGGGAGCGCATTAAGACAAGTCATATTATAGCTCGAAGAACTCGAGTCACAACGCGATTTGAGTCAAATCGTGGTACATGTTGACATGGATGCATTCTACTGCAGCGTTGAGCTACTTGATGACCCATCACTGCAAGGGAAGCCATTTGCTGTGAGCTTGCAATGTCATATTAGTGCTGTATCGTAAACTACGTTTCTTTAGGTTGGGGGCGGGGTGCTCTCCACTGCTTCCTACGAGGCGCGTAAATTCGGCGTGCGCTCCGGGATGGCCAGTCCGTCTACGTTTTCTGATCATTGCATCATTCTCACTGCAGTCCTTTTAGCATTCGTCGCCAAGAAGCTCTGCCCCGACCTCATTCTCCTGAAATCTAGCTTCGAACGTTATTCAGAAATGTCTGATAAAGTCATGGAAATTTTCGAGAGATATGATCCTACTATGCTCGTGGCCGGATGTGATGAAGGGTACTTGAAGTGTGTCATTGGCAGCTATATTTGAGGGTGTCGGCACTAATTGTCTGCTTACTCAGTATCACGAAGTATTGTGAGGAACACATGGTAGATGCGGATACCTGTGTACAAGAAATTCGTGACACTGTCTTCAGGGAGACATCGTTGACAGTGAGCGCTGGGATTGCTCCGAACAAGGTGCGTGTTTGCCTTTTTCAACGAAGCCGTAGCTTACGGTCCTCAGATGCTAGCAAAGGTCGTTTAAGCAAATTTACTTTGGTTTTGTTCCTGATTGAACTTCTGTGCTGTCTAGATATGCTCAGACAAGGTTCTGAGAACGTCGCGAAACTAGGTGTCAGCGCTGACTTCTGCTACAGAACAAGCCGAATGGTCAATATCATCTGCCGTTCGACTGCACTTCTATCAAAGCTTTCATGCACGATCTCTCAATCCGCAAGGTGCCCGGGGTAGGACGTGTCAACGAGCGTCTTCTTGAGGCTCTAGGCATTAAGGTCCGTGCTCATAATGCTGCATTGAATATGCACTGATTTCGGATAGACATGTGGTGATATCTTCAAGCATAGAGCGACACTGCAATTAATGGACAAGCAGTTTGGCCTGGTATTCCTACTGAGAACATATCTCGGCGTCACATCCAATGTTGTACAACCCATTCAACGAGAGGAGAGGAAAAGCATTGGTGCAGAAAGGCAAGTGTCATGTCGCTCTCGTCAGCGTTGCGCTTCAACAACAATTTAGGACCTTTCGCGCATTAAGTAACAAGGCACAGATCCTGAGAAAATTGGAAGAGGTGGCAGGGGAACTTGTGGACGACATGGTCAGAGGGGGCTGGACTGGGAAAACGGTGACACTCAAGTATAAGTTAGACACATTCCAAGGTAAGCCACAGTTTGTGCAACATCTGGGCATATCAGTTCTTGCTCACGTCGCGCAGTCTTTACACGAGCAAAGTCATTTGACCGTTGGGTTAGTTCGAAGAAGGAAGACATTTTTGCGGTGAGTGAAGGATCAAGAACTCCCGTCTACAAGGCTCACGTCGAGGTACATCAGATCGGGAAAGAATTATTACTCCCTGAGTTGCCCCTCACACTCCGACTAATCGGTTTGCGAGTCACCAAACTGAAAGACCTGCACGCCCCAGAACCGGCAGGAGGCATCAAGCGGGTACGCTTCATTATATTCTATCGTGAACAACGACAACAAAAATATTCTGGACTGTTCCAGTTCTTTGAACCTGCAAATTCGTCGCCAAGGAAGAGACCGAGACTTGCTAGCAATGCGGAAGATTGCAACGACGAGGAAGACGATGCTGAAGAAGATCACGAGTCGATGCCGGGGTTCTATGAAGAAGAAGAAAATGCAGAAGGACGATGTTTTGATGCTCCCGAAGACGAGGAGCAGACTCATATTTCTCATGATCTAAACCCTCCACACCATGAACGCCGAACACGACCACCGGTGTCAGCCCCAGGGCCCTCACGGACTAGGCCAAGTGATTCGCCGTTCTCGGAAACCACGTCAAAGCCAATGAGCGCTAGACAAGGGGATCGTGTTCGGCATCAGGACTGCCCTATCTGCGGGAAGCTGTTGGAGACGGACAACAAGGGGCTGAATGCACATATTGATTTCTGTCTGAGCAGAAATGTCATCATGGAAGCTCAGACTGATGCACAAAGCACTGCGAAAAAACCGAAGGATCTTGTGCTTTCTTGGCCAAGTAGTGCAAAGGGGAAACAGAAGCGGAAACGTTAATCGATTCCGCGTTCGCCAGAGTTTTATCGGTCTCACGTACATCTACCAACGTGCCAAACAGACGATATTGATCGGTAAAACTTGCGACCTTGCAGTTGCAGTATACCATAATCCGCCGCGTTAGGAGGTTTGGCCCGGCGCTCTGTGGGGTTTACACTAGTAGGTGTGAAGGGACGAGTGCCAAAGAACAACCGCGTCTTCTTGACTTGAGCTAGGCTCGAGCAGAGCAATGTATGCCTCACGGCTCATGCGTGATTATCAATTCGATGCGATATAAGATCTTCCTTCGGTTTGGTCTACATACGGGAGACTAATGATGTTCATAAGTACCACAACGAAACTTGAAAACAAATTCTCCCGCTCCCTACAGAGTACCTCGGCGGTGTGAATCACACCGAGCATCTCCCGCTACACACTACTGCTAGTTGGCACATGCAGGCGCTCCCGGAAAGTAATTGACGTTATACCGGCTGCTGCCGCTTTCGCATTAAGCATGACTAGTTGACTGCCGACCTCTCTGGGGTGTTGGAAGAGATAGTACCACTTAGTGCAAGTGTGGATGAGCAGCCAATGCCGCTGAACGATAATACAATTGGTTTTTCTCTTTTACATAGATATACTTCAAAACACCGAATCACATATATAAATCATATACCAAGACGAAATGTCGAACAAGAACAAATTCTCCCGCTCCCAGCAGAGTATCCGACGAGTGTTAATCACATCGAGCATCCCCCGCTACACACTACTGCTCGTTGAAACATGTACGCGCTCCTGGAAGACAATTGAAGCCATGCCAGTTGCCGCATCGGAGTCAGTCACGACCTTGGCGTAATATTCTCGAACGCCAAGGATCAGGCGCGGTCCTAGCACAAACATCTGCAAAGATCGGAACACTGCAAGAAGCCCAAGATAAATCTGGGTTCTCAGGGAATACTCCTGTAGAAATGGTGAACCGTGGGTCACATGCAAAGGTCAGTGACAGATCGACATACCGTTGAAAACGGTGGAAAAAAAGAACCGAGACCGAGGCACGAAAGACCAACAACGCTAGCACGTCCGGGACGTCAGCGGACAAAGGGACCCACACTCGCCTATGAGCTCACCTCGTGAAGTAAGCCATGTGAGTTTTCATCAACACCGTGAAGCAGTCGTTGATCATTCCTCCTGCAGAATATTGTCGCAGTTCACGGAAGTGTTTCACGGCAATCCAGACTGCGAGAGACAATGCGAGGACCTCCCATACAGTGCCGAGTATCCAAGTTATGAAATCCAGAAGTAAATAATCACCATTGTAATTAAATGCGCACTGATAAGTGCCGGAGAGAATGACCTCCTCTGGAATTTGTTCATGAGCCTGATGCACTGAAGTCCTTGAGCCATAATTAAACATACCCCCTGAAACATTCGTAATTGTCATTGCGAGGCCCACTCCGATGACAATGTTGGCAGCAACGAAGACGACAACGAGAGGTATCAGCACCTTTCTGCCAGATCCCTGATACATAGCGTATAACCGAGCGATCATGATCACTTGCATATTGCTTCAGTTAACTCGAGATCACCGAGGTATTGCGTTGCGTCACTCACCGCCCAGCATTACAGTTGCGAAGATTGCCACCCAATTCGCTGCGACGTACAGAATAAAGCCTGACGAATCCTTAAGTGGTCAGCCCCAGGGGATCAAACACTCGAAACCAACTCACAGCTGTGGCAGTCATTGTATTGAACCAACAAGATGGTAAAGAATTTCACTCACCCCTACATGGGAGTGCAGGTGATTAGACGGGAATGGCATGCATCATTGTGGAATACTCACTGCATCTGTCAGTGAGATCGTCGGAACAGAAACTGCATGCAGCCGGTCAGAAGAAACAAACACGATGTATGAGAAGACATACTTAGCACCAAGAGGCTGATTGTGAAACATGATTGATGAGCACAGCACCGATTACCTAGTCAATCAAACTTACACGGCAAATATTATTCCAAGATAGCGCACCTAGGGTATTTTCATGTCAGCACGACCTCACCAACAAACAATTATAACACAAGCTACATACACCGAGAAACAAAACGGTTATAAGGGACCAGCGTTGCCTCTGTCACGAATTGATTATATTTCAAGTTGCTCTTCTAGTGCGGCACTCTGCTCACCCAGACCAATTCAACCTATGGATCCATTGTTAGTGAGATTCTTGCTCTGGTCATGATATGAACGTACCTCTTGTCCGAAAGTCAGTACTAAAAATACTGTAAGAGTATCTCCGGTTTTTCATACTAGGTTGCTCACCCCAATCGTACATCACCCCAGCAAAGGCGGCAACTACGAAACCATAGTCCAGGTTAGATCGGGACATCAGCCGACTGGACATCCACAAACCTATAAAATAGCTGTAAATACGATTCAAATCGATGGTGGGCCATAAACTAGGATCATTTAAGATTAGAGTCATGGTATTCGAGGATGGAAGTGAGCGAGCTTGCGAACCTAGTAGACAAGCATTCATGCAAGATATAGCACCATCCAGCGATAGTACAGGCATAAAGGGATGATATTCGTAGCTGTTTTGATTGTGTGAAAAGATGAAAACAGATGTGAGATTCATAGGATGCTTGACTCTGGAAGGTGTTGAAGCACCGGTCCGCTGCTCATAATTAAACCGCGGGTTCAACATATATCCTGAATTCATTATTAGCAACAATCAACATAAATGTGGCGGGGGGTTACTTGGCATTACGAAGGAAAGATGAATTTGTAAGTAAACCAGCTTGCAAGTTGTCCTACTTTCTATGCACCGTTGTAAACGCACATTGGTCTCTGAATAAAAGATGTGACAAAAATTAATAGAGTGAATTGTATCGTCGAGACAAGCGCTTAGTAAGGTCCCCACTGACGAGGGTGGAACATCTTTGCATCGGATCAGTAAACTAGTACAGTGTTCTGTACAGAGCTGTAGTATGCAGCATGCAAGCTACACAGCTTGGTCCCTGCTGGCCAGGACAGCTCACCACAGCTCCACCGTGTGACACAGCACTACATCTCCTTGTGAATTTTTGTACAGACAATTCACAGATACTGGAAGGCTGTCACAGTAGACAGCCGACACTAACGGACGGTCAGACAACAGATAACGTGGATGAGCGTATGGGATTCGGTGACAGCGGTAAAAGATAAGATACACGTAGAGGGGCGATGCGGTCTATATACTAGATGGTGCAAACACCGAACGGTGTCCAATCACGATGCAGTGCAGCTGCGGTAAGCCGTAGGCTTACAGATACCCACTCTTGTAGTACAGAGTTTGTTAATAACATGTCAATTTGCTCAACTGTCGTCGCATGCACAATGATCACGATATGTATTCAATTAGACAACGCGGCAAACATGAACTTATGCACAGTATCCTAAGAATAAATCATGCTGTGGTAAAAATTCACACTGATATTCATGTTCCAAGTGTTTTCTTTCAAAGATCATCGAACTAGTACTGTTGTAGTAGCCTGAGGGTCCTGTGTATTTGAATCCTGTGATCTTCATTCCAGCGTGCCCTAGCTAGCCTTGCGCATGGCCCTTCCCAAACCAAAACACCATCCCAGGCATCTCGCAACATCCCATGTCGTCGCCATCGTTGATTCTGGCGCCAGACGGCACAGTGCAACCATCGCTGAGCGTGTCTCTAGCTTTCGGCACCCTTTAATCGAATCATGACATTGTAATGATACCGAAGTCACTTCTTCGTAGCTTGGGCTAGTTCAATTTCAATATTCAATACTTACTCTAGGTCCAGACTTACATATATGTTTTGTTACTGTAGCTACTACTGATCAACTGTTCTCTCTGTGTGATTCCTTTCTTCGTTGAATCAATTTATTTAATTTTTGGCTGAACTGTAGCAGACCGTAGCACGTACTCCGACTCTGCTTCCGCGACCTATACTAGTAGAAGGTCACACTCAATGCCACCATGTCTAGCCGCTCGCCACCATGTTCTTCGTACAATCTTCTCACTGAGGGATCTCAGCATCGAGCTCTCTGTCTTGCGTGACCCAAAACAATCCAGGTCATTTACTGGCCGGTGGCGGAACGCCAGCAGTTACACCAAAGCATACAGTAGTAGTAGCGCTCAAACCTCCAACGATTCTCTAGGGAAGAAGGCGTCTTCAAGTAAACGCGAGGTTTCAGCTCTCTTGCATAGAATCTCAGCATTTTTACCGAGCGCACTATCGGGATCTACCACTGACGGGGGAATACGGTCGTCCCAACTTTGGAGTGAACTTTTGAGCGAGGTCGACACAGATTTATGTTCCCCGTCAGAAGCGCATCTGAGTGCTCGCGTAGTCGGTGAGTCCTCCGTCCGACTTTTTATGTTCATGTTTCCGACAAAGTTACCTCTTTACAGTATGCGGAGCTGACCAGTGGGCCGGCTCTCATGAGCTCATCACAGCTCTCCTCGAAAATCCGTTTACGACTGACGAGGCTTACAGCGACATCCTACGAAACCGGTGGAAAAACCAGTCTACCTATCTTACAATCGAGTGCGTCTATGTTTTATGTTCCATGTCGGTGGAGGATGCTCAACAGATATCCTGAACAGTCATAGGTCATCAACCTCCCTCATTAATGGCACCCTCACCATCCCTGCATCTTGGCTCCAACAATACCCCCTCCCCATTCAACTCACCGAAATTCCATCTCTCTCCTCCCATCTTTCCCTCCCAAAAACGCTCCTCAAAGGAGACGTGCTGATCCTCCTCTGCAACCCACTAACAACCCCCCTACCCACGCTCATCTCCACTGCCCAACACATTCTTCAAAGACCGAACACAATACTCGTCCTCACCGCTGCTAGCGCATCCGAACATGCGCTAGATCACATTTCCAAGGAACTGGCAGCTGCAAACTGCACACCCGGAAAGATTCTTGCTATGGACCCTATTCGTGCATTGGAAGCTGTCTCTGCTCTAAAGTCGGATCCTTCGTCTCCTGCTGCTATTCAGAGATACCAGGACAATTTTATGGGGTCGAGGATATCGCTTCTTGGTGATGTTTTGGCGGGGATGCTTGGGGTGAAGGACTCGGGTCCCACGTCATCGTCGTCGTCATCGTTGTTCTTAGCTATCCGTACCCGGAGTGCTCTGATACAAATGCAGAGCGCGTTATATGCTAGCGCCCGATCGGTATCCCAAGCACGCGCAGCGATAGACCGCGTCTTTATAGGCGCAAGCGAGCTGCAATCGCAAGTCGAAGAAGTCCGTGCGAGAACAGACAGGGAGGTGCTTGTAGAGTCTGGAATAGACGAAGCTCTGCTTCGCGGTTCGAAAGAGATGAAAGCCTTACTAGACTCGTTGACCTGGCTGAAGATGATATGGCGCGTTGATGAGATAGATTCTTTGGTAAGTTCCGCGCTGGACAGGCACTGGTGTAGGGAACTTGAAAACCAGGTACGCACGCATCGCATAGATGCTTTTTTTGTTGTAAAACTGATGACCTATACAGCTCATCCTACAAACGGGTCGTCTCGGCTCTACCCAAGCATCCCTAACATCATCCACCTTTTCCCAACTCGCCAAACTCAGATCTCCATCCTCATCCCCCGCCTTCCATTCCCCCATCCTCGACAACCACCTCCGTCAACTGAGACACTCCCCAACATACGCACTCACCCCAGATGCCCTCACCCGCCCCATCCAGGCACGGCGTTCCCAGCTGACAAAACACACCACCACGCGTTTACACCGCGAGGCTCAGAACGCAGTGTTGGGTGTGTTTGGCGGTATGTTTGGCGGTGCTGGTGTAGGATGGTGGTTTGCATTTGGAGAGAGCGCTTTGAGCGTTGGCGCTGGTTCTGAAGCAGGGACTGCGTTAGGTGCTGGTGCGCTCGTTGCTGTTGCTAGTATAAGATGGGCGGTGGGCAAATGGGAGCGAGCAAAGAGGAAATGGGTGGAGGATGCTGATAGGGTTGGGCAGGGGCTGAAGAGGGATCTAAAGGTGAGCTTCGATAGATTTTTGTTTTGCGTGGGTTGGACTTATGAGTATGTTTGACAGGTGACTCTGGAGCGAGGCATCGAGAAAAATGTCGCGGTTGTTCCTATGGCGGCGTATGAAGGGCTGCGAGAGCTTGTTGGGAAACAGCAGGAAGAGATCGATGTTGTTAGGAGCGATCTTATTTCGATGCAAGCTGATGTTGAAGCGCTTGAAACCGCTCGACCTTCATAATATGTAGCACGATTGGATATACTACATCACATTTGTCGTACACAGATGCATTTTGATCCAGATAGATGCTACGCTAAATGATGGTGTACGTGATGCCACAAAAATTCTGTTACGTTGATGAACCGTTTGCTTAAAAGCGAGTCAGACCTTATTTTGAGGCAAGCGAATGTTGAAGCGCTTGCTCGACCTTCATAGGGTGTACATCAGATGCCATAAAATGCCGTTGCGTTCATGAACTCGTGATAATTATCTTTGGAGGAGGGGGAGAGGGAACGTCCTGAAAACCTTCATGATGCGGTCGTGGTGTGCCTGCACCATCTTCTTCGCCGCTGTCATCGCCAATATCAAACAACTCTTCTCTTTCGTCCCAGACGTCATTTAAGCGCGCGCCTTTAACAGGCTTTGACTTGGATGGGGCTGAGGGATGAGAGTACAAGGGCAGGAGCTGTGTTCCGGACGGTCCTTCGCCGTCTGACGCATCGTCTGCATCGGAAATATCGTCCATCTCCAAGGGGCGGTATAGGCGTGCGATCTGAGGAATTGGAATTGGCGTGAGATCACTGGATGATGTAGGAAGCGACTCACCTCTCGCCGCGAACGGTAATGTTTCTCGATATAATAAGCGAGATAGAGTCCAACTGTGGAACCCAGCCAATTTGCCTATCAAGTATGACTCTTACTGAATCAAAAGCGCCAGAGCCAAGAGCACATACCACCACATCACCAGATTGAAATTCCTTGTGCTAGTTCCGCATGATCTCGTCGTACTCGCTCAGACGAGGAAAGGGGCACGTACTGGAAGCATGGACTGCACGATCTCGCTCACGAACCCTCCAAAGAAGAAACATACGACAGCGGTAAATATCAGCCCTGAATGGCGCCAGAACCAAATTCTACGAGCTTCTCTACGATCAAATACGAATCTTCAGCAAAGCACCAGTAAGCCAAGACGTCAAAACTCACTCCTCTACGTCGAATATAAAGTAAAACACTCCCGTCGCGATGCACAAACAGGTAAAGTGGAGGAACTTATCGTTCAGGGGTAGGGCCCGGGCATAGTTTGTGAAACCTAAGAAAGCGAGTATCACCATTATCGTGCAGGTGAATACGAGGAACCACTGATGAATTTAATGATTAGCGCTTCGTGTGATAGTCCAGGGAGGCCTACCGGGCGCAGTCGGATGGGTAAGTCGTATTTTGGAAGTTGGACTCGATGAGATTTCATTATGGCTTTTGACATTTTCTTGAGATGCTTGCGCATTGGCTTTGACGGTGAGCTTGGAGAATTTGATGTCATGGGTAGTCGGATGTGCCCTGTCATGGTGAGCGCGGTCAATTAGCCTCCGCAGCCGGGAAGTTATTTCCTTATATAACCGGTCAATAACCGGCAAGTTCAGAGTCTAGACCTACTAGTACTTCATGCCTGTGCCATGGTTTTGTTTTCGATCTGAAATCAGTAATATCCCTTAGGACGACATCGACGCCCGGGCCGTGGCATGTGTTCATGTCCAAGTCAAGTTCGCGCAGGGCATATTTCAAAAGATTTACCTTCACCATCTCACTTTGAAACTTGCTAGGCGAGTCTGTGTGCAACAGGCTTCCATTTCTGCCATTCCTAGTAAGCCCTCCGCTGTCCTTTACCGTCCTATTCCAATGGACTGGCGAGATTCGATGGTACTATGTAACATCACAGCATGTTTGTCAGTGACATTCTTCTGCATACACTGACCCTGTTTATAGCCTCATTCTTACTAGCCCTCGCAGATACGTTTACCCAGTTTGAACAGGAAGTTTCGCAGATTCTGACAATGAAGCACCAGAGGAAAGCGCTCACCGCCCAGAACACCATATTGCATCGTGCCTCAGGCTATTCCAGGGCCTTCTCCATCTCCTTATGCGCATTCGCGTGTTTCGTACTGTGGCACTTGCTTATACTTGCGCAAAGTCCAGGCTGCTTTGGTATAAGCAAGGACTGAGTACTGATGGCGACTTCTTTCTTTCGTTCAGGAAGAATTCCCGCCAGTTGAGATCAGCGCCTTTCCGATATTCTATGCAGGAGCGGCTGGGTCATTAATGCATTCAGCATGGCGGGATCGGTCAGGCTGGATGGGAGACAGCAGCATGGCTAAATTGTGCACAACGGTCGGTGGGACTCGTTTTACTCATCATGATATAGGATTAGCACACTGCTCTGGTCATCTTTGGTATCATACGATACACAGGCTCTGTTTCATGCCTGCTTCAATCATGCGGTCCCTTATTGATTCGATGATACCATAGCGTGATCTGGACAAATATAATAATGCCGTGCGCACGTACATGGGACAAGAACGAACTACGTGTAAGATACGTGATGCGTAACACACATGAAAGGGAATAGAGCCATTCGAGTGACAGAGTTTCTAGATGATTTCATGACTGATGCGAAGTAGAACGACGGCCAAAGAAAAATCCGCAGCAGCTAACTTCATAGGAAACTTCTCCCGTCCCACCAGTTGACTGTTGTGTTTTTGTTGGTCGTGCTTGAGACCCTTGTGCTGCGGTTTGACCCGGTTGCGTTGAACTGTTGGTCTGGTTGCCATTTATGCGTTGCATAGCTGCGTCCACTTCTGCCTTGCTGGGAGGGGAAATGGCAATTCTCTGAAATTTTGTCTCAATGATATCAAGCAATAGCAATATGTGAGCCACGCTCACATCTTTCTTGCGGCCAGGAGCTACTTCGACGGTATGGTTGGAATTTCCTCCAGAAAACAAGTTGAAATTCCAGTGTCGGGACTGTCCCTCGGTTGGTTGGGATGAATTTGCAGGTCGTGTGCCAAAATGTATGGAGCTGAGCAAACGACGCCAACGAATAAGGGACGACGGGCTTGCAGGTGGAGCTGCGCGGTCTGACTCGCTGCCAAAGAAATCATTGCCCTGTATCTTGATGTCAGGCAAAAAAAGGTCAAGAACGAGAAACTACACTGACATATCTTGCCGATCCTATTTTTTTGGCCTGCTGATCAGAAACAAGATGGGCATTAATGATCTAACGAGATATACGTGCAAAATGAGGTTGCTCACGATTGGTTGGCGCACAACTCTCGGTCGGGCTGGACGTTCCTAGTAAATATGTCAATTGCAATGTGAAAGAGAAGCAGAGAAGACTTGCCTTGAGCTTCGCATTGCCATCATCCGCACCCTAAATGGCCAAAAGTATTAGGAAGGGAAATTAGACAACAAAGCGCATACGTACTACAACTTTGAGCGCCGCCTCCAGGCTCCATACATAGTTTTTTTTGTCTACTCCAGCACTGGCAATGTATTTTCCATCAGGGGACATGGCAACAGCGAAGACTTGGTCATCATGCAAAAGCGGATCTCCAACTGGCTGATTGGTCTTGAGGTCCCAGATGCGAATGGAGCAGTCATTTGATGCGCTAACAATATAGCTTTCATTGGGAGTCAGACAGAAGGATTTGACGGGGTTGGTGTGACCTCGAAAAACGACGAGCTCCTGACCATCAGTCACCCGCCATTTTCGGATGGTGTGATCGCCTGACCCGGAGAATATGTGTGCGCCGTCCTTGGACCAACACAATGATGTCACCCCACGCTCATGTCCCTTGATCTTGCTTGATGAGCAACTTGCCGTCCCTCGACCATACGCAAGCACATGACTGCCACATCGCCATGCCCCTCCCACGGGTCGCCGATCATGCTGCCCTTCTTGATGTTCCACAGCCGCAGTCTGCCATCGACACTTCCACAAACGACCATTGTTTCATCCAGGGATACTGCCATTGAGCCTATCCCTCCCCCGTCGCTCTCCAAAGGCTTTCCTACTGGCTCTCCGTCTCTTTTCCATTGACGAATTGAATCATCATCCGATGCGCTCAATACATTGCAACTGGCTCCCAAGTACGCAAGACTCCATATGCTTCTGGAGTGACCCTTGATGACGCACTCCGGCATCAAGCTCCCTGCTGGACGTTCTGGCGCCGGTTTCTTCCACGACGTGGTTCGAGTGTTGTGATTGACGAAGTAGGACCGACCAAGTCGTGAGATGTGCCATTCGCATTCTGCAACAACAAGATCTCTAGGATCATCTATG
Source organism: Suillus placidus (assembly GCA_016628565.1). Lineage (NCBI taxonomy): Eukaryota > Fungi > Basidiomycota > Agaricomycetes > Boletales > Suillaceae > Suillus > Suillus placidus. The sequence continues at coordinate 167,032 of JABBWD010000023.1, read as the reverse complement.
TTTGACCGTGAGTTCATCGCTCCTAGTGGCACTTTCTTCGCTCACCTAGTCGCACTCCTGGTAAAGGTCGGTTCCACGAGACCATCATGAGCGTGTCATCTTGATAATTTGTTTTACCATCCGCCGCCTTAAACTGATGCCATACAGGAGGTAGCACTTCATTCCCACCTGCTCACAGTGAGTAAGCTGGTAGGTATCACTGCGACGTGGTTGCCCACCTTCCCAAAGTGCATCCTGACGGTGCTGTGCACCATAGGGTGGTGGATCCTTCGCGCTCGTCCGAAGTAGTACAACTGGTGCTGGTGAGTTTGACAGCGCTTCTCGTCGTGCTTCTCTCCGTCCTGCTGATGTGCTTGACTCACTCACTTCACTGAACATGACTCGGATCGATAAAAAACACAGTGCTTGCAGATGGTTGGATAGCGAAGTAGATTTTGAACAATAATTTGCAAGATCGATGGTGAAGAGAGAGAAGAGATGGTGGAAGCGATGGAGAGACCTGTTAGACGCACAGGTTCGCATGCTGTATTTACAGGCGCCTTCTATGCACCGCATGCCATTAGAGGCAGTGTTGCCGTTGAAACAGGTGACCCGTCGAATTTTGGAGTACATAAATTTGTTATGTTTTGCCAATGGAACGACTGTGCCTATATCGACATTTGCGTCCGTACACCGTACACGGCGTGCAGCAACACTCCCTCCCAGTGACATATCAATATCCCCGATCTGGGTACACCCTCCTCACGACAACGCAAGTGAGGCCACCAACTCCCACTAGGATCACATTCCCAATAATCATCAAGCTCCCCGCGTGGAGACCATTGCACCAAAAAGCGAAGCCAACTTCCCTGGCGGTGCTGTCAGCACATGGCGTAGATCTGGGGACAGCGGTACAAGGGAAAGGAGGTGCGTGAAGAGAGATGGATCCGAGTGTGCAGGTGACAGTCACAGTGGCGAGCGTTGATTATGAGAGGAGTCAGACGCAGGTGCGGGGGAAGGGGAGCGGACCTGAGTGTGCGCGTGCCACACGCCTTCCATCCTTCATGACTGATGCGAAGTGCGACGACGACGACCGAAGAAAAATCCACAGCAGCTCACTCCTTCATACAAAATGTCATCCGCTCCGCCAGTTGAGCCTTGTGCTTGTGTTTGGACGTGTCGTACTTGAGGTGCTTGTGCCCCTGCTTCAGGGCGACCTGATTGCGTTGAATTATTGGCCTCATTTTCATTCGTACGCTGCATAGCTGCAGCCGCTTCTGCATCAGTCTCGGGGGTAATGCCATATCTCTGCAATGTAATTTATTGGGATGAAAGACGAGCGACGATGAGCCACTTACATCTTCATCGCGAGCAGGAGCTACATAGACGGTGTGGCTTGAATTTCTTACAGAAAGTAAGCTGAAATTCCAGTGTCGGGATTCGCGAGGTGATGGCCGAGGCGCATCTGTAGGTCGAGCACTGAACCGGAGGGAACCAAACAAACTGTGCCAATGAAGGAAAGATGGACTCGCATGCAAAGCTGTGTAACGAGGTGCGCCATTTGAATCGTTGCCGAAGAAATCATTGCCCTGTATCAAAATCAGATTGGCAAGAGCTGAAGAACGAAAAATTATCTGACATATCTTGCCGAGCCTCTGGTATTGGCCTGTTATTTGAAGTGCAGATCGACATTCAGAATCTAGCGAGACGAATGAGCAAGAATAGGGTTCCTCACAATTGGTTGGCGCACGGCTCTCGGTCGGGCTGGACGTCCCTAGTAAAAAGTGAGATGTAGTGTGGAAGAGAAGCAGATATGACTTACCTTAAGCTTTGCATTGCCATCATCTGCACCCTAGATGACCAAAACCTTTAGAAAAGACATTGAAACACCCAAGCACGTACGTACGTGGCGGTTGAGCGCTGCCTCCAGGCTCCATACATAGATTTTTCTGTCTGGTCCAGCACTGGCAATGTATTTTGCATCCGGGGACATGGCAACAGCGAGGACTTGGTCGTCATGCAAGAGTGGATCTCCTACAAACTGATTAATTTTGAGGTCCCAGATGCGAATGGAGCAGTCATTTGATGCGCTAACAATATGGCTTTCATTGGGAGTCAGACAGAAGGATTTGACGGGGTTGGTGTGACCTCGAAAAACGGCGAGCTCCTGACCATCAGTCACCCGCCATTTTCGGATGGTGTGATCGCCTGACCCGGAGAATATGTGTGCGCCGTCCTTGGACCAACACAATGATGTCACCCCACGCTCATGTCCCTTGATCTTGATGAGCAACTTGCCGTCCCTCGACCATACGCAAACCACACCGTCCGCGCCGCTGCTCATGAATTTGTCGCCTTGTGGAGAGTACTTGACGGCGAGAACCCATCCGTGACTGGTCTCTATCGGTGGTGCTATTTGTCGACCAGTATCCGGGTTCCAGCGTCGTATGGTGCCGTCTTCCGATCCACTTGCTATCTCCAGGGCATTGGGAGACCAATCGAGGCACCTGACTACGTCGTCATGCCCCTCCCACGGGTCACTAATCATGCTCCCCTCCTTTATATTCCACAGCCACAGTCTGCCGTCTACGCTTCCGCCAATAACCATTGTTTCGTCCGGGGATACTGCGATCGGGCCTATCCTTCCTCCGTCACTATACCAAGGCTTTCCTACTGGATCCCCGTTTCTTTTCCATTGACGAATTGAACTGTCCTCAGACGTGCTCATTATATTGCCACTGGTACCCAAGTAGGCAAGGCTCCATATGCATTGAGAGTGACCCTTGATGACGCACTCCGGTGTCAAGCTCCCTGCTGGACGTTCTGGCTTTGGTTTGTTCCACGACGTGGTCCGAGTATCGTGGTTGACGAAGTAGGACCGACCAAGTGGTGAGATGTGCCATTCCCATCCGGGAACAACGAGATCGCCAGGTTCATCTATGTTATACCATAAACCAGTCGCTCCTAGTAGCACTTTCTTCTCTCACCTAGTCGTACTCCTGGTAAAGGTCGGTTGTCTGAAACCATGGTGAGCTTGTTGTCTTGATACTGAGTTTCGTCCAACACCATAAACTGATGCCATAGAGGAGGGAGGGCTTCATTCCCGCCTGCTTCACGGTAAGTAAGCCAGTGGACAGCACTACGATGTGGTTGCTCACCTTTCCAAAGTGCATCCTGGCGGTGCTGTGCGCCATAGGGTGGTGGATCTTGAGCACTGGTATGTAGGTGTGCAACATGTGCCGATGAGTCTAACAGTGCTTCTCGTTGCACTTCTACTCGACTTCTCGATACGCCTGACTCAGCTACTTCTCTGAACATGACACTGATGGAGAGAAGCTTCCAGACGGTCGGACGATGAGGTAGAGGCCAAGCTCGATAATGGGAAAATCAATGGTCAAGGGCGAGAAGAGATGATGGAGGTGATTTCGCATGCTGTATTCGTGATGAGCGCCTGTCTTAGTAAGTTACAGTCTTTTCGGAAAGCTTGGGATGTCCGACTTCTCCCTGTCGATGGTGGTATTCCATTGTTCTCTTGTCGTAGTCATCGTCATATAATGATCTATATTCGGTCCTAAGGTCCAGTTTTCACTGGGAAGTTACGTCCTTATATGTACCTACTATAAAACATGCATCCATACCTACTGCTTGATTCATGACTGCAAGGACTCTTCTGCTTGCCATCAGCCGTGCAATGTCGACGTCGATCCGCTCCTCCGCATGCCCACTATCACAATTTTCCGCTTGTGAAATCTCAGACGCCCTCATAAAGCTCGGATCTTCAAACGGAGGACACATCCCAGACGTTCATATGCTCTCCCCAATCTCCCAAGTCAAGATCTGCGCACCAGCATACACCGTTCAAATGGTACTTACATCAGACAAATCAGCCCCAAAGCTCTCCTCCCATTTCGTAGATACCGCAACCCCAGGCTCTGTAGTCGTCGTCGACGCCCCACCTCGTTCAGTTTGTTCTACTCCCCGTCATATGTCCGAACTTCCACACTCATGTCTATCGCGCAGAAGCAAAGAATGCAGTTTGGGGTGGTCTGATGACCGCGGGTGCACAAGCTCGGGGAGCTGTCGGCGTCGTTATCTCTGGACGTTGCAGGGACCTAGCTGAACATCGTACAGCGGATTTCCCGGTCTTTGCGCGTGGTCATTCGACAGTCGGGCAGTCCCCTTTCGTACGCCCCTCCGGTGTAAACGTCACCCTCACCATTCATCCTAAAGACGCGGGCGACGCTCCAGACGCATTCGCCCCTGTCACGGTGACACCAGGGGACTGGATCATCGCAGATGAAGATGGTGTCGTTTGTGTGCCAGTGGATATGGTAGACAAGGTTGTGGAACTTGCTAAGAATGGACAAGAGATCGATGCCAAGTGTATGGCTGACATTAAAGCCGGCAAGGGCATCCAGGCATCCTTCAAGGAGCACAGGGGCAAATAGAAACACGATATTTGAGCTCACTATCCTCGATACCCATTAACATACTGGATGTCCATAAATACGTCATCTAACAGCAATCCTACGTCAAGTAGTCATCCCGGGTTGTATACTGTACAAATGTGGTCCTAATAAATATATCAAGTACCGTGAGGCGTGGCGCTAATACTTAGGTTGCAATCACCCTCGACAATTTCAGTCGGATACAGTCTTTTTTCGTTAAGAGAGTACGCATATGTCATTCATGCACGGAGACCGGTTTTGAGAGAAAGCGTGGTCTTGAGAGCGTGGAGAACGAAACGAACACTGTGGTGCAAAGCCCACAGAAGAGAGACTGCAAGGAAAAAGATTAGTCACATATCTCGTAGAAATTGGAATGCGCATACTCAGCAAAATAGGAAGCCAGAACAGGACGAGCATCCGGTCGCCTGAAAAGAGGCATCAATTAGATTCATCATCGTTTACAATACCGGTGGAACACTTACGCCCATGCTGCGCTTTCTGCGCATCATTCACAGGCCTATAACCATACGACTCTACTTCTTGAGCTGGCACAGAAGCTGTAGTTGTAGTATAACCAACGGGCCTGCTCGGGCCTGCAAGACGCGCAGGTGCCTCCGCGTCGAAAGCAGAGGACTCCTCAGCGCGCGACGTACTAGCCACAGGCTCCTCCAGCTGCTCCTTGTGCGTCTCGCGTGGCGTATACATCGGAGGCGCTTCTTCAACAGGCACCGGACGGAGCGTTGCAGTCGCAATAGCGAGCGTCATCCATTTCTCCCAAGTCGCCTTTAGTTCCTGCGCCGCCCGTGCTGCTGGATGAGTAGCATCCCTCGCTTCCCCATCGACCTGCTGTTCCTCCCGTTTGTCACCGAGGAACGGCCATCCTGTTATTGGGACGAAGATGGGGAACACCATCGGAATCTGCGGAAGAGCGCCCCAAAGGACGGCAGGCATCCCGGGCAGATGTGGAAGGGGAAGTTGAGGCATGTTTGGTATGATACCTTGAGGCTGCAGCTGCGCAAGCGTTCGCTGGATCATATCCACAAAAGACGCTGTCTGTTTTTCGTCCGTTGCATTAGGAGGTATCTTGGTATCTGTGCCTTTGCCGGGCAATTCCGAGGTTTGCTCGTGGGATTCAGGGCTTGTTTGCTCCGTGGTATCTGATGTGCGCCGACGGAAAGTGCGCACTGGTCGGCGTTTGAGGATGACGAGTTCTCCTTCGTCACTCTCTACGTCACCCCACTGACTCTCACCATCGTCATCTTCGCTTTCTGTTTCGACACTAGGCGAGCGCCACGGAGTGATATCATCGAAGAAGTCTTCAGGGGCAATATCTTCTGGGGTTTTCCCAAGTGCGTTCACGATTTCCAAGTCCGCTCCAGCCGCTACCAGCAGCTGCAAACAAGGTTTGGATAGAGACAACACAGCAAAATGAAGAGCCGTATGACCATTCCTATCGCGTGCGTCCACATCGATATCATGCGCGATCAGGAATTTCGTGAGCTCCGCAAAGCCCAAGAACGATGCGAGGTGCAAAAGCGTCTGCCCATTAGACGTAGAGTGCGAAACTGCTGTACTCATAGCGATAGTGGATTGGCTGGCAATGGATACATCTATCATGGAAAGGAACTTGACGATCGTGGTCTCAAAATTTTCTCCTTCGTCTGACCGGACGAAGAGCAGTGGTCGTATTTCGCGATAAGACGAGGATGCAACGACATGCATCATGTTGTTGGCGTCTGAGGATGTTGGAGAGTCTTCGTTTCCTGCATTTCCGACGATACGGAGGGCGACGTTCTTTGCGTCTTCGATCTTGCCTGTCATTTTGAGTCCGACGACCTGTAGGGCCAGCTCCATCCTGGAAATAAAATACTTAAGCGAAAAAAGGTAAGATGTTATCGGTGTGACGTACAGGGCCCTGTCTGACTCGTCAGTGTATGTGAAGAGAGAAGGGAGCGAGGGATCGTTTGTCTTCTCGAAGCCCTCGAACCAAACAGCGACAACGCCCGGAGAGGCTCGAGGGGGTAGGACACAAACTAAGGTGTTGTCGCTCCAACGTTGCGTAGAGCTTGCGGGAACGTCTCCAAAGACGCAGTTGAGTTGAAGAACATGGTGGAAATTCTCGCCAAGGACAGTCACTTCAATACCGCCATGTGTAGGACCAGAAGCGGGTATAAGACGGTGGATTTTAGGGAGAGTAAGTGGGGTAACGAGGGGCGGTGATCTAGTGTTGAAGAAAAGGAATGACGTCGGTTGTGGAACAAGTTGTGGGATGGGCGGCGATACAGGAGCAATGAGCGGCGATGATATGGAGCTTGATACCGGTGATATTGCTGGATTTGAGACGAATGAATTAGCTTGTGCGTCTTCTGGCTGTTGAAACCCATTGACACCAAACATAGCTGCGGAAGGAACGGTGCCATTTTCAATTTGAGATAATGAGCAAGACGGCATGGGCACTAGAAGGCGAGAGGGTGTAGGAGACCGGGAACTAGGCACTGTTGAAGGCTGAGACGGTGTGCAACTGGCCTCTCTCACAAATTTCACCGGGCTGTTTCTACTAGTAGCGTCATATGGTTTTGCTCGCTTCTTTGGCTGGCCTTTCACGTTCGCTGCCTTGCGTTTCGATGGCGCACGCTTGTCCGCCAACTGCCCGCTCGGTGCAATCTGGGACCAGTCGACTTCTGTTTCAGTGAGGGGATTGAACACAGAATTTGACTTGGTCGTCGACTTGTGGTCATCCGTTATCATAATCGGAGGAGTGGTTCCCGATCCGACGATCCGTCCAGTATGGTCCATCATTGTGAAATGGACATGAAACCCGACCTTTTCACGGTGATGTCTGCAGTAGCATGTGATGCGGACAGGAAGCACGACCGACCCTGTTTCGAAGTCAAGGACTTCGGGGCAGTTGAACTGAATGATGCTAGTCGTGTCTTCCTTGCTGCCTCTCTGTCGTTCATTTCCATCCTCTGGGGTATCTGAGCCAGATCTGGCAGGTCTGACACGAGCCGCGATCTTCCTAGCCACGCGCTTTGCCTAAAAGGGAAACATAGTTAGAATGGAGCTTTGATGATAGAGGTACCAACCTCTCGGTTTCTACAGCTTCCGCAGCTTAGCACGCGATTGTGTGGTGATGTAGCGCACGTCACAGTCGTGGTAAGGTGTAACATATCCAAGGGGGAAGGGTCTGATTAATGGTAAGTCTGCGCAAAGGACAGCGAAGTATTCTCAGTACCTATCTTCCCTTCCCGACGAGTGCGCTTCTTGGTGAAAGTCCCTGGTGAAAGTTTTAGCCATTTCCATGAACCGACCCTATCGTACAAGTACGGTTCTCCTGACGATGAGCTAGCATGCGCCAAGTCCAACGCGACGCGCACTTGAGTCTCTACACGAGACTTTGTGCCGTATTCAGGAATATTAGGGGTCAGGATAGGAAGGCTTCGCGAATTAAATTATGAAAAACTGGATACTCAAACAAGAGACAGACGCACTTGTAGCAAGATTCTCGTGGAGGAAAAACGACTCGATGCGGAGCGGCAGATGGATCCCTTTTGCGTGGATGCACAGAAGGGGGAGGGATTACAGGTGGATAATGCATCTGCATATGGGAGGGAACAAGATAGTCGGACTCAGGTAAAGGAGCTTGCGCAGTAGATACACAGCTGTCGCCTGTCGGGTGGATTGCATCCGGTTTCAAACAATCTGGAATGACTTGAGGCAGAATAGGGGAAGATTCTGGTGCAGAACAGGCCGAGCTAGACCAGGGTATATGACACGTCAACGACGGTGATCGGACAAGACAACTTTTTCAAGACATACTCTTCATAGGCATGCTCATCTATTAGGTCATCAAGCTGGAGCATCCTCTCGTCGTCAGGTTTGTTCATGACACTACGCATAGACTCATTGTCCCAAACGCCAATATCGGAAAAGGTCTTCCTTGGACGAATTGAGCTATACCAGGCTGATAAGTTATGGTCATGGTGTAGGGTAACAGGATGATGACCGTCGGAGGATTCAGGTGTTGCTGGCGATGAAGAGCGAGAGTCCATGGCCGTTACGGTTGTCGTCGACATTACTGACGAGCGAAAAGCGTGTTCACGGAACAGTCGCAGTAAAGTTGATAGAAAGGGACAGCCGCGTATCTTTGGAAACTACAGTTAAGCACCATGACCCCAACAACTCCGACAATCTGTCTGATTACCTAATATTTTACTTTGAACTAATCTGAACTTTGAAGGGCCTTGGGTGACCCAGTCTGTTCGTTTGTCTACCATGAAGAGAAGCGCAGAGAGACAAATTAGCAAAGACGACGGCGACGACATAGAGGTATGATGATCATTCTGCCCGCTGTCTTGACTGGTCATTGACGCGAGTAGGAAGTCGAAGACCCTGGCAAGGGTTTCCAAAAGGCAGACGAGTCTGTCCTCACAAAGCGACAGTGAGTGTCCAGTAATTGTAATAGTCAGCAGCGCTTATTCTGTAACACCCAGAATACGTGGTTTGCCCAAGCGAACCATGGCTTCAAATAAAGCTTTGTCTTTCGCCGGACTCCCCAGTGCACCTCTTTCACCCGCGGATTCGGTGAGTACTTAGTCAATGCATTGCAAATCTTTCCAATAAAAGTCCATTCAGGAACCCCCTGCTTCCCCGAAATTTGGTGGTTTCTCAGGGTTTGGCTCAGGAGCTGGACCAAGTCCTTTCTCATTCACCCCTCCAGCAACCACTGCATTCGCGACTTCAAACGTTGCGCCCTCTGCGTCTGCTGCTACAAAGGGCTTTGCATCGGTTGTACAAGCTGCTAGTACTGCCAATGCATCCCCGAGTACTTCAGATGAAGATTACAACGCAGAACTGAATTATTACAAGTCTATTCGTGGTCTTAATGTCTCATTTTTGTCAGCGATCCAAAAAGCTGTAGACCAGGATCCCTTTATTGACATCGCAGGCCTTCTTGAAAGTTATAAGAATCTGCGGACTACCGTCCAAACAGATCTTGATAGCTCATCCAAAGCCGCTAGCCAGAAGGCATCAGCTTCTGGCCCTCCTGCGCCCGAGAAGGCTGCACCTTCAGCGACTGTATTTCCCGTACCAAAAGGCTTCTCTGGATTCGGTAGCTTTGGCTCCCCATCATTACCTACTTCATCCACGAATGGAACGGATAAGAGCTCGGTACCTAAAAGTGCCTTCCCCTTCTCTACATCATCCAGCACGAACTCGACTCCAACTTATGGTTTCGGTGCCAAAACGAGTGAAGATACTCTTGCGACACCATCTCCCTTTGGCACTTCGGAAGCCCCAAAATCGGCTTTTTCATTCGGAGCTAAATCAGATGATACCAGCTCGTCAAGTCCCAGTCCGTTTTCATTCGCCGCATCAGCCGCACCTGCACCCAGCAAGGGCAAAGATGATTCAAAATCCTCCTCCGCATTTGGCTCTAGTTCAGGCATTCCCAACTTCTTCGCGTCATCCAAGGCAGCATCATCCACGTTCTCCGACTTAAAGCCAACATCAGCATTCGGCACCACGACCTCATTATTTGGTAATAGTACTGACTCAAAGACGCCCTCCTTCTTCACCCCAGGGTCCTCAGACCTACTCAACAAAGTATCCGCTAAAATCGATACAGGAAACGAAGAAACCAAAATTGGAAGCACCACCGGTCTATTTGGCAGCTCCTCCTCTTTCGCACCACCTACCAACGCTTTCGCATCTGCTGCCACCGACAAACCCACCAGTGCTTTCGGCACGTTTGGCGCAGGCTCGCCACCGAAAGGGAATGGATTCACGTTTGGGAAGGCAGGAGGTGGGAGTATTGGCAATCCAGTAGGGTTTGGATTCGGCGTCGCGAAGCCTGGAGATGGGGCTTCTGCGTCTTCATCGAGCTCCCCCACGGAATTCAGTTTTGGTGCTCCACCAACCAAGTCTGTCTCTCCGTCAATGGACACCGCCAGTCGATCAGGGTCGCAACCTGCTGCCGGCGATGAGGGTACGCAAGACGATGCAAAATTGCTACCGACTAGCAATCACGATGGTGAAGGCGAGGGTGAAGAAGATGAAGTGACGACGTATACTGTAAAGGCTAAAGTCTACAAGCTTTCGAAGACTTCTGACAAGTCTGAGTGGAAGGAACTGGGTGTTGGTCAGTGTTTCTTTGTTTTGGTATTATCTACAATCTTGCTCACTTTTGCTAGGTATGTTCCGTTTGAAGAAACATAAGGAGACAGGCGCACGACGCGCGCTGATGCGAAACAGTGCCACCGGGAGGATTATCATCGTTAGTCTGCATCGTTTCGTATTCAACTCCGGTTTCTTACACACGCTTGCCGTTAGAACTTCAGGTTGTTCGCATCACTGACTCCAACATTGATGAAGACGATGATATCCTTTGTCGGACACGATGAAGGTGCTCCAGCACCGTTCCGAATCCGTGTTAAAACGCCTGAGCAAGCTCAGGAGCTCAAGAATGCTTTGGATCGCGAGGTAGCAGCTGTTAAGGAGCCAAATTGAGGGGTTTGTACTTGCATGTTTTCAATGTTGCTCGTGTTTAATTTTACATACTCTCGTATACCTCCGCCTATACTGCACATTTCCGTATTCTTTGCTCACTACAGCATCATCTAGCATAGTTGCATGCATTTCTGAGAAGGGCTCTCTCCGAGTTGTTGAAGACTCGGGTAGCTTCGTCCCTTGCATCATAGATTGTACTTCGGACCATATCTTACACGTACGCTGCGCCGTTGGAACGGATAAGATAGCTATTTAGCATTAAAATGACTTTGAGCGTTGTGCCATATGGAATTGAGCACAAAGGCTTCGCTGAGAAGCATCTCAATCTCGTGGTCTCCCCAGTCCTGCGTTGGGAGGGACTGCAGGAACATGATGATACCCTAGCACACGTGAGATATGCAATCCTAAGAAGACGATGGTAGATATACCTGGAAGTCCATTTGCCGGAGCTTTTCACTCCACTTGACGAGGAATGCAGAGCATACATAAAGGTGGAATTGAGAGAATGCATCCGCTCCTTCAGCCTGGGAGCATACGATCAATAACGGATATCATACGAAGGTGTGGCCAGCTCACCAGATACGTGTCCCACATGCGGATCGTGTTTTTCACACTGATTTCTCGCATCAGAAGACAGTTCATCCAGCGGAAAGCGAATTGCATGAATTCAACATTTTGAGACTCGAGGTGTGCATACAAGGGGGCTGCTCGATCATCAGTAGCCATTGCGCGCAGGTGGAAAGGAACTCACCATCAATACGTGCAACAAGCTCGGCCATGCGCTTGACACTTCGCTGAATGCCAGGTTGTGCTGAAATGTAGTTATCCTGAATGCCGTCCAACAAACGTGACAAGCACCAAAAGGAGTCTGCCTCGACAGCACTCAAAACAGCCGTCGGGAGCAGAGAGGTATCAAATTCTTCCGGATCCGAATCTGCAAGTAGTCTTAACGTTACACGTAGCCATGAATAACACTGACATACCAATGTAAGCGGAGAGAAAAACTTGGAAGAATGGGGTAACGAGGTCATTAATGCCTTGAACGTATCCACTTGCTGGGTGTCGTATTGCCCAGACATAAAGAATTCTTTCGAGACTCTACTTGCGGCAGAGATATTAAATTCTGCTGGAATAACATCGCGACTACGTACACGTTGAGTGGATGCCTGCATCCATAAACGTACACCAGGTCTCGTCCGTGGTACGTCGATCTCGATCTGATGCCATATTTGTTGGTCGAGCCCTTGGCGATCCCGAGCGAACGCTAGTTCGACCAGTGACGAGTATTCTCCTCTCTTGCGTGCAAGAGTGGAAGCTCGAAGATTTGATGGCAAGGGGAGGTAACCCTAAGCGTCGACATTAGAAGGTAAGGAAATATAGAAAATATAGCTCACGAGAAGAATCGGCCATACAGCAGCTCTTAGATCGTTGGGAGTACCCGCCCAAGCTAATTTACGGAGTTCGGCTATTTGTGAAACCTCAGGTGCATGATCAGTGAAAGCCAACAAGAGCGCGCACTAATATTGACATCATCTTTGCTAAGACAATCGATGAATTTAATTCGTCGGTTTGTGCGAATTGAGTTCTCCCGCAGGAGCTTCTCAGCATCGCTCGAACGTGGGGAATGACCCATTCTATGATTAAACCTTGGTTCTGGCGGCGGTTGAGGAGAACGGAGAAACCTGTGAAATGGATCTAGATGTCTGATTAGATGCGGAAAGGAACTTAATAGAAGTCGATACCGTTCATAAGCTCGATAGCATCAGATTTGACGGAGCCTCGGTCTGGTTTAGCTTTGGTATCAGCGCCAGCAGCCTGCTCCATTTCTGGCTCGAAATCCCCTACGACCATGTCACTGTCGACGTCTACATCGCCATTTAGATCAACATCTTTGGGTAACTTGGCACCTAAAGCGTCTTGTGAAGTGCCAGATTTTCTAACCATTGTCCATCCACCCTTTGCAGGTTGAGCGGTATCGGCATTCGAAGGGTAAGAGCCTGGACTTGGCGCGCTGAGATGAGTATAGGAGAAAGAAACATTGGATGAAGAAGAGTTGCTAGAGGCTCTAGGGACTGGCTTTGGTGCTGTTATCGGAGATGACTGGCGCCTAGGAGGGAGCCGCCACGAATTTGAGATTGTGGACTGGCGAGGTGATTCAGAATCTGATCCACTATCCCAAACATCGTCTTCTCCCCAGTCTGCGTTAGATCTTGCATTGAACGACGAGTGCAGGCCAATGTGCGGTCGTGCAGGCGGAGGCTTCGCCGCCATCGTTTAACGGCGAGCCAAGTTATTATCTGCCCATAAGTGGTTAAGTATTACATTGAATTAGGTAATCAACACATGTGTGACGCTAAATTATCCAGCTGCCGCCCTATTGAAGGGTCCAGCGCTCTTTTCTTCTGTAGTACCAGCAATGTCTTCAGAAGATAAAGATTTCAAAGGACGGTGTATGTACTGCAACACCAACGTCGGTCGCGACAAAGTCAAGACATGCGGTCGCTGCCGGTAGGTGGAACTCGCGGAGGAGCCGCTCTTCACTGCCCACAATATTATTAGCTAATTCTGGCGATTGCAGACTGGTACGTTACTGCTCAAAGGAATGTCAGGTCGCGTCGTGGAAAACCCACAAACTACGATGTAACCAAAATTTACGCGAGAGCCTCGCAAGTGACCCCGCCAGCAACGCCCTAAACACGGCCCTTTCCAAGTGGATCAACGCCTGGAGGGACGATCTGCACAACTGGGCGATACGGGCAATGGATCTGGCAAACAGTCCGCCAGACCGACTTGCTACGCATTGGTCAGTTGATCATATGTGACCCAGTGCCAGCAGCTGAAGCAGCGTAACAGCTTTGTGATCGAAATTGAGCGTCGACCAAATCCTCCGAGCGCTTCGCAGTTCTTCCGAGTGAGTACTCTCCGTCGATGTCCTCAGTACGTCTGAAATCCCACAGATGCATGGAGGAGGTGTCGAAACTCGAGCAAGTTTCATCGCACGCTTGGAAGAAATAAACGAGGCCAGCGAGGAGACCGTTGCGTGTGTCAATGAGCGCCGAGGCACCGACACCGCTCAAATTATCATCCTCTGTGAGGATTTAATTCGATTCTTATGGTTCTCCCTCCGAGATGGCGGTGCATCCTTGCGGAACCGCGACTCTGCCATGTCCAGAGCACTTGCTGAGAAATGGCAACAAGGTATGATTGGCGCAATTGAAACCGGCCGCCGTGAGTGTAAGAACCTTGCGCCTGACTAGTTCTAATTGTGCTCCAGCCCGAGCATCCAAGACTCATCTAAATGGAGCCGCAATCAAGGTCATAGGACCACCTCCCGTATGAGTTGATCATACCACAGATAGCTGCTCGTGACGGGGCAGATGAGCAGTGCATGTCGAATACCACACCCCTACGGACATTCTCGTACATTACATCGTGTATCATAACGGAACAAATCGCTATCAGAACAGTAGGCAAAGCAAAATAATCAAAAAGCAATTACGCAGCAGCAGCGGCCCGCTTCAGGAAATCTTCCTCATCCCATCCATAGTAATCTTTTAACTTCTTACCGAATTCCTTGATCTTCACAGGATACAGAGTGGGATCCGGGTGAGCTATAAAAACGAAGATCAGAAAGGGAGTTAAGTCGGCGAAGTTGTACATACGCTTGTGGAACGTGATGGACTGTAGGAAGCTCAGCATCATGGTAGAATTCCTGATATACTGAATAACATACCCTATCTCCACCATGAGGCGGATCGAATCGCACGGACGACCCAGCGGTACTGGGATCATATGAAAAGCCCATGTCACGCATAACCTGTGGACACGCATGAACATCCCCTGTCGATGCCAAAGTCAAAACGAAGCACCTTGAGGAAGTTCTCCCACTTCATTGCTCCCCGTCTCTCGTCGTCTCCAGCACGAAGCAGCTGGTGCATATATCCAGTCGTCTTCTTACCCAATTTCGAGAACCACGTGTGTTTGTTGTTCGTAGTATCCTTGTCTTCCTCTTTATCCTTGGCTTTGTCTTTGCCCTTCGTCAAAAACCCGCGGTTGAACATGGACGCATGATCAGGACGAGATTTGATCTTCTCCTTCTGAGGGATCTCCTGTAGGAAAGAATGGCCAGAATGAGCCGTAGTCTGTTCTGTTAGCGGCAATGAAGCAGTCGACATGTTGTTGAGAAGGGTTGTCGCCGAGCTATTCAAGCTGGCCCTCCTAGCAGGGCTTGCCTTTGAGGGGCTAGATGGGGGAGACGCGAAACGCGCTGCAGGTGTCACAGGAGACGCGGGGGCATCTTCGGGGAGAACAGGCAGTTCCGTGTCGGTCTTCTTCTTCTTTGGCTTCTTTTTCTTTTTCTTCTTGCTAGCAGAGGCAGTGTCAGCATCGGCGTCATCCTCATCGTCGACTTCTTCGACTGTCGTGCGAGTATCTTTAGGCTGTGAAGAGGCTCCTACATAGGAAGAAGTCAGGTCTGGATGTACGGGGAAGCATTGACGAATACAAACCAGCAGCATGTGGCGGCTTGGCCCCGAGGGCCCTGGGCACTCGTTTCTTCCGAGGAGTCGGAAGGGGTCGCAGTGGAGGTAGCTCATCCTCTGGAATACCGGACAAATCGATCTTAAGGGCTGGAGCTGGCTTAGGCTTGGGAGCAGCCTTGGCAGTGAAAATGCCCTTGCGGGGTTCATCGCGCTTCGCAGAGCTGAGCTTCGCGCTCGATGAGAACATGCGTCCTGTGTCCCGCAACCATTGTAAGTGAATGATAGCCATAAGAGTTGTTAACTCAACCTCTTAACGAGCCAAGAAGCTTTAAGAATGGATTGCCCTTCCTCTCCTCAGCAATCGCTTCGAACTCGGGCACTTCAGTTTTCGCATCGAAAAATTCGGGGATGGCCATTGCCGTGTCCATAGCTTCTCGCAACATATTGCGATATTGCTCCTCTTCATCAGAATCATATTCAGATTCCGTCTCGTACTCATCACTGTCATCGTCTTCATCCCCAAAGTTCTGGTCAGAGTCCATCATATCGTCGTCGCTTTCGTCAGAGTCGGAGACGGACTGGAGTTCAGGCATGGAGCCATCACTCTCGTCGTCTCCACGGCCGTCGGTAATTGCGAGCATCTTCTTCGATGGTCGCTTGTGTCCGCCGCCTTTCTTTCCGCCTTTGCTCTTGACTGGGATCAAGCCCAATTACCCCATCGTCTGAATCTGAATCGTGACCTGCAAGGTGAGGGACATAGAATGCACTCCATTGAGGTGTACGGCGGAGGGCTTCATCAAGCTGCCAAAGAGTATCTATGGACATGTTGGAAACGCTGTTGTAATTCTAGAATTTATAATGTCAGGGCAACAGGAGACTGATGAGAAAATTACTGCAGAACATACAACGTCGACATATTTCCACATGTCTTTGAGGACTGTCCGGTCTTCAGTGCGGGTGAGCGGGAAAACGAGGTCCTTGAAATTGGCGTAATTATTCGATGCTTGCTGGGAAAATATCTGCGCATCAAGCCATTGCTCATACTGCTCGGGCATCTTGCGAGGTGTCTGCTTCATCTTCTCACCCTGCGGTCCTAACAAAGGACTATCAAGAAGCTCCTGGAGTTCTAACACGACCTACAGATCCGATGGTCAGCTGGGGAAATCCCATGGAAGACCTGCAGCTCTACAACATACAGATAATTCGCCGACAGCATCCCACATAGTCTGTGGGAAACGTTTTGCTTCTCTCGGGGACTCATCAACTGCATCGTGCAGGATATGGTATAAAATCCTCTTCGGATAGGGTTGCTTGGGGAAGCACAGCTCAATGATGATGGAGTCTAAGAATGACTTGCACGCATCTTTGAGACCAGCCCAGTCAAAGGCCATCTCGGGTTCACCTGGATCGGTGTTCTCGACCGCTTTGAAGTAACGAGCATAATGGGCTGTCACATAGTTAGAGCGGGTGATGCACAAACTTGACAAGATGTTGCCGTACGCGTAGTAGTGGCAAGCACAGAGAATTTCTTTTGACCAAGATCAACTAGGTTAGAGACCAAATCACAAACGATAAGATAACGAGACAGTAAACCCTGATCCTTTTGCAGCTGGATGTGAGCCGTTGCGTCGCCGAGGCCAGACTTCTCAAGCGCTCGCAAAGAGTCAAGGACGATCTTCCATGCTGAGGCGACCATGTACGTATTGTGAATCCTACATAGCCAACATATGACGATGGAGCCATTTAAAAATGGAGCATTAGATGACGTACCTGATTGCGATAATGGACGCCACATAGGAGGGATCTGATCGTACTTCCCTGCCATTCTTTGTCGTTCCATATGGTGTACGAGCATTGAGCTCCTCGGTGATCTTACGGTGGAAAGATTCCGGGTCCTGTAAATTGGTGATATCGTCCAAATATGCTAGACCACATGAGACGAAGGTATGACTTAGGCATGTGATCGCGTACCATTGAACTGAGAGTCTGCGATCCTGATGCATTTTGCCAGTTTCAGAGGCGACATTACAGCAGTTCGTGCGTGCTCATTGACAAGGTCCTCTGTCGTCGTACCTCGAGTGAGCCGATCGCGTGCCAATCGACAAGATGGACAACTTGCCTGCAAGCAAATCAAGTTTTTCCCTGCCACTCATTTTACTTGAAAGCATAACCTCCCCGGTGCCTCTTGCTCCAAATTTACCATTTCGTAAGACCAGGGCTCGAGAAGTGGTAGGTTTGTGACCATTTTCATCTCGTTTGCCTCCATGTTTTGAGGCTTGAACATGTCGTGGCCCTACTGGCACGAGGTCTCTTGAGGTAGAAAGAACAGGTGGCACTTTCGCAGGTTTTTTCTTGGACGCCATGGACGACAGATGCTAAGGGCGCTCAGGCTCTGCTTAATCGTGAGAATCTTTGCTTTGTCTTTGTTGATGGTACCTGTTGAAGAGTGGCTCTACTCGCATCGACACCCATATACTAGGACAGTAACTACCAGGATTCAAGCAATCGTCGTCGACAAACCTTCTGGCGATGACCTTCGGGGACGGTATTATCTTGCTCGCGGTCCGGAATGCTTGGCTCGCACGGAATAATTCAAGAAGCACCGCCAAAGCCTGATCGTCACGAATAGATAAGTGATGGTGGCGGCCGTGCACCAATAGGACTTTGTTTATATCAATATTACTCTGTGTTTTCCACGCGCGTCTGATGACAACTACGGCACTCTAGCTCGATAATCGCCTTCAGGCATGTAAGTACCTACCTGCCAAGTTGAAGTGATCGCTAAAGATAGTTTGACCCTGGTCAAACGATACTGCCTCTGGCCGGTTAACACGGCAACTGCACGTTCTGACATCTGGCAGTGTGTGGCTGCGGCACATGTGCGCGACTGGAAGAACGGAACTTTAACAATGCAGTGCGGCGTATCAGATAGCCGCTTGCCTATCTGTGTGTCCCAGGATGTCCACCAATATTATCTCACCACCTTTGACAGCTGGTTTCCCATCGAATTGGTGTTTTCAATTCGTTAGGCAAAGAGACCTTTGTAGTACTTCTTGAGTTTGAGCTCGTTGATCGTCGACGGCTTCATTGCTTCTTGATTAAATGACCTAATAAGTAGTACAATGAATTGCCTTGCCTTGCGTCGTCTGAAGAGATGTTGAGTTTCCATTTTTGCTTTATGTAATACCCAAACAATGCAGCCTAGGCCGCCTTGTAAAAATAACAGTCGGAGATTGCCTTAGGGACCTGGACCTGAGCGCTGAGCACGTAGCAGTGCGCTGTTACTTCCTATAAAATCATTCATTTCTGTATCACTAGCTTCCGTGTTATTTTTTAACCACCTTTTTTCCATTATCTTTCGGTGAGGTTGAGCTGGTCTCCTCCTTGTGCACTATTGCACGTTTCCATTTCCTTTCTTTCAACACACCAACAATTGTATTTTGAGCCGACTCCGAGCAGCGTTCGATACACTCGCTTCTTCGGATATCCACCCCTTTGTCCACCACCGACCTCTTCAACCAATGGGAAAGCTTATGTGGCACGATTTAAGTCGCTACATCTCCCTCACAGCGAGTGTTTGTACGTCGCACCCCTTTATTTGTCGGAAATCATCTTACCTGACCTTAACAGATGCAGTATGGGCTAGTTTCTGGGGGTTCTTCTTCCGCAAGTTCTTTTGGGACTTCATTGGTGGCACCTTGCGCTCTCCCGGTGGTCTGCAGTAAGTGTCGGAAGACTTTGTGTGCTAATTTATATTCATCTTCTCTTGCATAGGCCGTCACCCAAATTTGCTGTATTCATCACCATCATTGTCAAATTCCCTATTGTGCAGATAATCACAATGGCCCTCGGGCTTATCATAATCGCGCTGGAATATCCCATTCCCATCCTGAAGGGAACTGCCATACATAGGAGCATCGCTCTTAGAGTGGTGTTATTGATAATACAAGCGGCCGGAACGGTGTTATTCTACCAAGTGAGTTTCCATACATCTTGTATTACCAGTTTTCTCATGCAATACAATAGGGTACAAATGCAGCATTGTGGTCATTAATTGCTGCAATGTTCTATATCCGTGCAATGACATTGAGAGAGAAAATGGAGGAGGCAACAACAAAGAAAGGCCAAGTGAGTCAGGCATAACGAGTACATTATGATTTAGAGAGATTTCTTGAATGGTATACTGTCAGTCTGTGACTGCAGTGCACCCGTTTCCCTTTTCGATATCTTTTGCTCCCTGTTGTATATACATGTACAGATATCAAGCATTGGGTTTGGGATGAAACATGGTCATGACTCACACGTATGTGAATTTACGTGGCGCAATTTGGTCGTGAAGATATTATGCAAAGTGGATGGAAACGAAGCATAATCTCGATTTGGAAAGCAGATACTGATTGTCGGGGCATATTGTACTATAAGACGCGTGACTAAACAGATCACTAGAAGTTAAATTACGGTGCAACAAATTAAAAGGGAGTGGTGGGCGGGTATAAAGAAACTATGCGAGTGAGTGAGGAGTGAAATGAACGACGAACTCGATGTCGTGGCGAACAGCGTAACCGCTCAGCTGGACGTATGGTGCCGGGACATTCCGGCAGGCTGCATTACCTGGCACCTGGACATAGATCGATGCGTGCTTGATCACTACTTATATCATAGAGCAGCGTTGGCATTGAATAGAATGGATGATCTGACCGCAAAGTCGCCATTGGACATATATCAGCGCTACTTATTCTACTAGTTACTATCTGTTCATCCGGCGGGCCGTCGACGGAGTCTGCAACTGTTGATTTTTCTTTCTTTTCCGATATCTCTATCTCTATTGACCCGCGTGTACACTTGTGTTATAGGAACGGTTACTATGATACTTGAGCTTGATTATCAGATCTGTGTAATGGACCATTAATTGTACACAGTATACTCACAGCAGCTCACAGCTTGCTCACAGCGATCGGCTTTACACGGCCTCCGCCGTATTTAGCGTTACTTACAGTAGGGCTCGATATGTACTCAGCCGGTGACCAAATATTAACGCGCAGTTCAGTCATGAAGGCCTCTGATATCATATCTGCATTGTCCAGTCGGTTTGAAGCTGCGCAATCTTCAGGGGATCTGTTTTTCTTCCCATCGGAAGTGAGCAAGCATGAGGAGATCGGGATAGAGGTGTGTTTCCGTCCACTTTCATCAACACAATGGTAGTAGTTCGTACAAGTAATCAATTCACAGTGGGAGATTCGCCTATGTACGGCGCTTCAAAAGAAACCGGTTGTGTCCCCACCTCCTGCCAGTGGGGAGGCAGGAATCGCACCATCTCCGAGTCAGGCTAATCAGTTAGACGAGACTGCCAAGAACTCTGATCCCTTTGCACCTCCATATGTCCCAAATCTTCACATTGGTGATTTATGCGACGAATCATCCGGAGCGGAATACGGTGTACTGGTACGCTCAAATTTTTCTGTCCGAGCATCAGCTCAAGTGCGTCCAGCTAAACAAGTACTCGGTCGTCCCCCATCATTTCCTTCTTGTGACCAAAGGTTCTCTACCAGCTACCTAAACTCCATGTTCATGCGTTGATGCATATGATCAACAGAATTTATGCCGCAAACTTCACCGCTGCTGCCTCATGATCTGGTCCAAACTTATCTGCTGCTCCTTGCGGCCCGAAAAGCGCGTAAAAATTATTTCGCTTTCTACAATTGTGAGGATCTCTCGTTACACGACGATATGATGGCAAGCTTATACTGATCATTCATCAAAGGTGGATCAAACAGTGGAGCCAGTCAAAATCACAAACATATCCAGTTCATCGAAGTTGAGGATGACGGACCCCCAATCGAAAGACTAGCCAAAGCCGCAAACCTTGAAGTCTCAGGTACTCTATGCCGTTGCTGATTTCCTAGATATCCGAACCAAGCTCACCCTGAGTAATCCTCAGGCAAACCTTTTTCGCTGTCATCCGTGCCATACGCCAATCATGTATATCGGCTTCCGACTCTGTCGAATGGCGCGTCACCGGAGCAGCTCGAACAAGTATTGTTCCTTCCATTCCTATCCCTCTTGGATCTTGTGATTTCGACCGTACGACATGCCACGGACTACCCATCTGGTACCCCCTCTTATAATGTGATTCTAACCTTGGAACACATGCACTTGATCCCGCGACGCTGGGAAACCTATACCCTAGGAGAGTCAGGGGCGACGTTGAGCGTCAACTCACTTGGGTTTGCTGGCATGCTGATGGTGAAAAGCGAGTCCGAACGCCAGGCATTAGAGCAAGAGAAGATCGGAACGGTACTTAGAGGTGTCGGTGTGGAAAGCGTTCATGAATTGCAAGTTGCTGGTACATCGATGGACGCAATGGATGAGACAGGTGCATGATAGTAACGTCTGCAATCGTAGAGCCTTTATTCATGTACAAGGCAACATTTCACTTTGAATATGCATTTCAAAGCCGGGATCAATCCATTTGAGAATGATGAATAGTAAATACAATCATCGACGGGGAGAAGTCGGACATCCCAAGGCGCCTCAAGCCGAGATCTAGTTACAAACGAAAGGGGTAGGTAGATGATATCGCGAATTTGTAGGCGGGATGAGGCAGAGGACTCCAGACTTCAAAGCTTCAAGAATGGCAAGCCGAAGAAGGTAAATTGTCCGTCGATAGTGCCAGCATGTGAGGGAAGATAGTAGCAAGTAGACTAGAGCTTCGGACGGTGAAGCAAACAGAGACTTTGGCTTTGACGGAACGTTCGGACGGCTGCGAGAGTGCGGATCACTGAAACGGAGTTAATTGACTGAGTAAACGAGAAATACATGCGGATTTATATACTAGAATGAGTGGCAAAGCGCACATAGGGAAGAGCCTCTATAGGTGGCTCAAATCGTGAAAGGAATAGCGGAAATGTTGTCAAAAGATAAGTATAAAGGATGATAACAAGGGGATACGGTCAAAGACTGACGAGAATGGAAGCGTGAAATGATAAGGTAGATACTGAAAGGGAAATGAAAAAGAGGGCAGTGCGTACTGCGTCCAGCGCCAAAGCCATAGGCTTCCTTACAGCGGTCACCCATTAGTCCAGGTAAGAAGGCTTGAAAATAACATCAACTTGATGGTGATGGGTTGCCCGTGCCAACCTCAAAGTGTTGGGCTTTCGTACGAAATCCGCGAACAAACGGCCTTCGAGGGAAAGGAGGCGCCCAGTTGTCCCTCCTTAGGTATTTCTGAGGGGCTGGTGGATGATTCTTGTGCCGACAAGACAGTAGCAACAGGCACTGCAGTCTCGATGGTGCTTTTA
Source organism: Suillus placidus (assembly GCA_016628565.1). Lineage (NCBI taxonomy): Eukaryota > Fungi > Basidiomycota > Agaricomycetes > Boletales > Suillaceae > Suillus > Suillus placidus. The sequence continues at coordinate 144,316 of JABBWD010000023.1, read as the reverse complement.
CAAGCGGCTCGTGGCTTTTTGATGACTAGTAATTCCTCAATGCCCAGTTGGGTACGAGGGTCAATTCCCCTGGTCCGTAGGACAATGTTATGCTCCATATTAGACAAGAGCAAACCAATTCGGTCTATACAAATGGTGAAAAGGAAATCAAACACAATAACGACCAATGTTTACCGTCTATGTCAGCAGGGAACGCGAGCCTGCGGCGTCTGATCCAAATAAGCAATTTGAAGTACGCCGACTTGTACGGCACATGTTCCTCTGAACAAAGCGTGAGCAGGCAGATGCCCACTGCCCATCTGAGAGTTATGCACGCGACCTTGATTACCAAGAGCATTAGTGAAAGAGTTTACCAGAATTGAAATAATATTTGCCTCGGTCAGGGCGATGATCTGCACGGAAATATTATCGTCAGTTGACTATAGGAGATGATTGGTAACAAAGACAAGACCTTTTCCCCGTAGCGCTGCAATTCGCAGTCTTCCAAGTGACTGAATTTCATGATCTCGTTCATAGCGTCCAGAAAATGGTCTAGAGAGCGCAGACGTTTGGCCAGATCTTTAACGACTGCTCGACGATCGAGGTCAGGGATGTTGTTAGGCATAAGGATTCACAGTAGAAAGTAGGTGTGAGTATATGGAGAGATGGGAAAAGGTGGAAAGAAGAGAGACACTGCCAACACGAAATATATAGTGTTTGGATGACAATGGATCCCTGGGTCCACAAATTTTGGAAGCGCTTGCCACAGGCCATGTAAGTGCATCAAAAGAACAAACATAAATATCGCCACATAGCTGCGGTACATTCCGTGAACTCTGCTAGTGGAGCGTCTTTGTGGTATGATTGCCCTTTGTCCTCCTAGCACCATGCGCCGCAGTTCCTAAAATGGGAAATACAAGATGTGGACGGTGTGGGCGGTGAGGTGCTGACTGCGAGCCATAGCGTGCGTAAACCAGAGCTGTAGTGAGGATCCTGTTTGATGGGGCTCCGAGAGTTTACCACACTCGAACACGTGGTCTGGATGCGGGTGCGGGCGAGTACGAGCGATTTGAAAGTATGTCAAACGATCACCTCATGAATTCATAATCTTCCCATAAGTCTCCAGAGAATGGAGGAAGTCTGCCTCCACGTCCAGCTTCATGCTTGAAATCGAAAGGAAAGATCACTGTGTCGCCTTCGGACCTCATCAGGAGACCTTTCCTAAGAAAACCAGAGAAGGAAATCCGACGTTGGTTAAGTTACTGCAAGCATTCATGTATCGCCAAGTTCTTCGACAAACGTCTTGTCTTGATGGAGCATACATCAAGAAGCTCAGCTGCGGCAGCACAATGTGCTTGGTGGTGAGAAATGTTCCATGGTAGCATTTGAAAGTTGAGGTACCAACCTTGACATCACTGCCATCTCTGTGTTTTGTACAGTGAGTGCTTCAAGTTGAGGGGAAGACGACATACACAACTTTCTTGAAGTAGAGCGCCGGCTTAGGCATCAAATGACTCAAATCGCAAAGCCCGGAGTTGGACAATATCCTGAGGCCCAAAAAGTAGAATATGGCGATCACAGTCCTGAATGGAGCCAGTACTACGCGTCATAGGAGGTTATAGGCCTGCATGAAACCAGCGACTCCCAGCTGAGTGGTGTACAACAGTTATCCGTATGCTGGCCGCTTTTGCATCTGGAACAGGCTTCCGATCTCCCGATTCTAAGCAAGAAAATGCAACACTGCCCCATCATTGTCCGCCGGATGTCGAAGCCCTTGGACGTGCCACGTAGTCATTTTTGCATACGACTGCAGCATACTACCCAGCACGGCCCACTACCCACCAGCGTGCAAATATGCTCAATCTCATCCACGCGCTACCCGTCCTGTACCCATGCACACACTGCGCGGCACAAAGATTCTACTCGGAGGATAGCAAGAAATGGGGACGTCCAAGACTGTCAGGCATCATTGACCAAGAAAACCCTTCACTCTCCACATGGTGTCCAAGGAAGCAAGCTGGGGGATCCGATTAACAGCGTCATAAGAGGTTATGGTTTGTTTCATTCGATGACTTCCAGAACGCTTACCAGTTGGGAAAAACCTTCCTCTCTGATGACTTGTGCTACGACGGATTCTAGCTCTGCATGGGATAGCTTGTGAAGGGCCGGAGTGTCATGGAGTGATGCGACAAGCTGGGCCCGAGTTGAATTACGACCTTCTAATGGTCGACTTTCTGATTGAAGAAGTCGTGTGACGCTCGAAGGCAGTGGAGGTGGAGGCATCGTGTTTGAACTACTACGAGTAGACGAGGATGGCTGGGAAGAATCAGGTAAAGAGCCTTTGGTAGAGCTGATGGAGCCAGACGGTGCTTTGCATTGACTGGACTTCGGGATAGCTATCCGAGGTGTTTCTGGAGGTGTAACGAAAGTACTGTCGTGAGGGGGTGCAGCCACGGATGTTGTTTTCGTTGAACTGCTGCTCAGAGCCACAGGTGTGAACCTAACTGGCGTCGATGGTGTGAATGCTGGTAAATTGGATTCGGATGATGGATCTTCAGAAAGAAGTGTAGTTGGCGCTGGTCTGAGGGGAGTTTCGCCTATTGATGGCCGAGCTTGTGAAACAGCTGGAGGTATAGTACCTCGACGGGAAATGTCTTCAAGAAGGCCTGTCGTAGCTACAGTAGGGATGCGAGTGACGAAAGGCTGCGGCTGTGGATTCAATCTACAAGGACAAACAGGTCGGACGGCATCGATAAACTGAGCTGCGCTTGTTGCAGTGGTAAATGTGATCTGAAAGCGCCGATACACCTAAAACAAAACTTGGTAAAAAGTTTGGAGCGAACGGCATATATGTACTGGCTGACAGGTCGAGTCTGCTGTTCTCGGGTGCAGATACCGAATTCCCACAACAGCATCCCGATAGACAGCTTTGAGAGGAAGACCGTGGTCGGGTTGCCCAGAATTGATCCTCGAGTTTAAGATCGACGAGAAGGAGAGTAAATCAAGGTCCTCCTGGAGGGTTATGCTTTTTAGTGTGATTCGTTATCCCTCAGTAAGAGCCTACGAGGGTAATCTCTCTGTGATCGACGTCTGTGTTATTAGTGCTGCTGTCAAAATTCCATACAATTCGAAGGCGGACAGAGACAAGATTTCCTGCGGAAGATTTCTTCGCGTCCAAGTAGAGGTTAATAACGGGGTGGACGAAATGTTGCCATTCTGCATCTGAAGTAGGGTTCTGAGAGGACGATGAACTCGTAGGATATGACCGCGAATATTTTGCTAGCGGATAAGTAACGGTTGTTGTCGTAAATTGAGCCATTATCCTGGGTGCAAAAATCTCTACTGCTATGATGTTGTCAATTGACGATGAGAATGATGCGCAAACCTGTCAGGAATTAGTATAAGTCTGACTAAACAAAATTGACTTGTAAGCTACCGCTTGTCTAACGTCCGAGACTGGATTTTAGACGAACTGAGCCGTTCAACACTCTTAGGTCTGCAGGAGTCGGGTTGGTTTTTGCGTTCCTCCAGCTTTTCTGGAGACAAGTGGTTTGATGCTGCCGCGTTGCAATTTGTCCCCGGTTATTTTCAAAGTCCGTGAAACTGATGTACATACTAAATTAGGTGATGGACAGAACCACCACCGTGTTTTGTAACTGATACACTTAAGCATCCACCGCTGAGCGCTGAGCTTTGAAAATTTGAGTCCTCGCGCTATGGTCAGTCTCCGCCACTCCCGGGCCAATACGCTACATGAGTACATTTTGTTTCCCCATCCGATCTAACGACATCTCGTCACCTTCGGCATCAATGGCTGAACCCTTTAAATTTGAGCCAAGCCTATCATAAAGCGCGACTTCTTCAGTTTCGCTTTACACTACGTTCAGTCCGTCGTGGGCCGTCCCAGGTGCCTATAACTATCTGCAACCCTCTCCACGGTCTTCACATGTGTTGTTGTGATTGCGACCACTATGACTCGGACTCCGATTTTATGGACCTGGACACGGACTCACTGGAAGATACTACTAGTAGTAGCCAATGTAGCGAGCATAGCAGTCTGAGCGAGGCGTCCAGTGAAGACGATGCAGGTGGCTATGGCGGAGAGACGCATAGTAATTGCTGTCTCTTATTTGCCCGCGCGAAATTGCTCACCAATTTTTGTTTCGAAGTCCCAGATAAACAACCCGCGACAAAGCGCGCCAGGGCAGACAAAGGAACCGATACGGGAACAGCACCAGCAGCAAAAGGTTCTGGCAGAAAAAAGAAGACTCCTAGTCTCATTGTCACTGTGCCAATCGATGTTCTTCTTGAGGTAAGTCAGTGAGCATTGCACATGCATTTTACTTATTTGTCTGGCCTCCGCTTCCAATCAGATCTTTGGCCTCTTGGAACCGGTCGACCTCTTACAACTGTTCCGCGTTCACAAGGCTTTCCGTAAGGTTCTATCATCTAACAATGCAGTCTCAGTCTGGAAAGCTGCTCGCGTCAACCGTGGAGGTGTTCCCGACTGCATACCTGGCATGTCTGAGGTGGAATGGGCTAACCTACTATTCGGAGGCTCTCAATGTCAAGTATGTCTGGTCTCCGTTTACATCTTTTGTACTTTCCATGACCACAAACTAGGAATGTGGAAAGAAGGGAATCTGGCGGATAGACTTCGGTATCAGGCGCAGATTATGTCCCCCATGCTTCAATGAAAAGTGAGTCCTACTTTATTATCATGCCCTTATCTGGCCAACAATTCGTCAAGCCTAGTCTGTGACAGCGCATTTCCGTACGAATTTTCTGGGTACGATCCGATCATCATGGATTTGATCCCATTCAGTAACAGTGGGTGCTGTCTTACTATGACTTATCAGTATCTGATCTTCCTGCACAGTTGGTGGAGATGATCATGATCATATCACTGGCTGCAAGTTTTTTTGGTCAGATGACGTACTGAACATGGCAAAAGAGTTGAAGGTGTACCTCAAGCCAGGTGCCGAGCAAGCACTAGAAGACTTCAAGCAATCACGCAAGAAATATGTTGATTCCGATATCGACGTAAGATTCCTACAAGTGGTTTTACTAAATCTAACAGCTTCGAAGCATATAAAAGTCTGTGACGCTTGGGCCGATGAGGACAATAGCCGTCAAATTTCGCGTGCCCGTGAGTTTCGCAGCCAAAATACATGGCTGTAAGTAAATTCCATCGACTCGTCATCTAATCACGTCTTGATCGTCTATCCTAGGTTTCAAGCTAGACTGGTCGATCTCGGTCACGATGCTGAAGATGTGGAGCGCATGTTCGACCGTCATCACTATGGCGTACTAGATAAGGAGCTTACCGATGCACGTCAGTAATCTACTATATTGGAAAGATTTGTTTACATTGTCGATTTTCAGGCTGGAAGCATTTGATCCCAAAGGTCGAGCGTAAACTTGCTAAATTGCAGGAAGCATGGCGCCTCGAGAACCAAAGAAATGCATCGTCTGACCGGGAGTTTGAACTGTTGGCCATGTACCAAAAATACGTGCGGCCGTTGCCACAGGCTATCATACCTCCTCCCGAAACTTTCTTGAAGCTCTGTGATGTTGCGGAATTCATCAAAAGCCCACCCGACGGGGACGAGGAAAGCGATATTCAACCGTGTCATGCTTTTGCGGAAAGAATACCCGAGTTTTGTGTTGAATATAAGCATAAAAGGAAGCTCGAGCTGACACGACTACTTGCCCTCTCCACTGATGTAGGGCAAGATACCACGACACTACAAAGCCAAGGAATCGACGCCCCTGATGATATGTCAATGCAGCTAGCGACCTCCGTTTTCCAATGCACTCAGCCGCGCTCCTTCCCATTGATTACATGGTACAAAGCGCAATATCACGGACTGTCTTCTCACAATCAAGGCATGGCCCGAAGTTATGCAAGATCGGCGTCAACATCACCTTGCACCTTTTCGATCTCTCAGCGTGGGGTTGCCGCTGCACGTTCTTTTTTAAGCTTGGTCGGCCTCGAGTCCCAAACCACGACTGCAACCACAATGGATGACCTCCAGTGTCGTTTTTTCTGCTCCAACTGTCCATCCAAGCCAGAGAATGGAGGATCCTACCGGATGGCGATGAACTGGCGTCAGGGCGTTCGTCCTGTGTTTGTGACTTTGACACTGTGCTTACTGTCTTCTAGATCTTCCATTACGTCGAGCACGAAGGTCCATCGCACAAAGAGCCTCGCTGGGAGTTCTTGAGTGCCGAACAACTTCAAGTCATCAAAAGTTGGCGTACGCCCGAATATCCCGGAGCTACCCAGCGAGTGTGGCGTTGTAACAAGTGCGAATTGTATCACGGAAACTCAACTACAAAGGTTATCGTGATCGATCATATGCAATTGTAAGCCATCACCTTTTTTGTTTCACTTTACCTTTTTTGATGCGTAGTAGGCATGGAATCACCACTCCGACTGAAGGAATTGACTTTAGCTATGACCAGGGCGTCATGGAGAAACCGCCCCCAGCAATGAAGCTCTTCGTTACCCCTCCGACCAAGCCGCCCACAAAATCAGGCACAAATCAGAAGAAGTCTAAACCTTCTACCAAGACAGGTAGTACCAAGTTGAGATATCGCTGTCAACATTGCAATGGCTTAAATCGGACTTTCATATTGGAAGGTGTCAAGCAGCACATTAAAGTCAAGTAAATAAGCATTTTGTCAAATGGTCCGGGTCCACTACTCATCTATTTTTTTTCTTCAGGCACATCATCAACTCCCCAAGTGAAGGGCCAGACTTTTGTAAAGTGGAGTAATTCCGTCGCACTTAAATTCTTCGTAGCCTCTTCATCTTTCGCTTTATATACGACCTTTAACACATAACTCCAGCGGTTACGTACGCCGTCTGCATCCTTAGTAGCCCTAATGTTTAAGAATATACCGAGCTTGGTCTTTGATCCATTGTATTCTCCAAGGACGATTCATTAAGTATGTCAACTTGGTGCCAATCTGTGATTGTTGGGCTGATATTCCCAAGTCCTTGGATATCTGACCGCTCATTGTTTCCATATCTCTTATGATATTGTCTTCGGAACGTGTCAATAGGACTCGGTGTTGTTATTGATCAGACCGTTCTTTGTGCTGGGCCTGTCTCCCGTAGGCAGCCCTTAATCGAATGAAGATAGGCATTCCTTCTCTACTACTATGACCAAACGTTACAGTTGCAATGCGTGTCCAACGGTATCAGTTTTTCAACGAGTTCACAGTTCAAACACCGGCGCAACACCGAGCGCTGCACAATACATGCTTATTAGCATGTCTACCTTCCTCCCTCACGAGTCATTAGTAGAAGGAAGAAGCTCCTAGCTAATGTCCCTTTTCATCGTCACCATATGTCCGCAAACTCTGATTCCTCCGGGTAGGTCGTAGTTCCATGGTGTCATCAGGGTGGGTGTGGGTCTCCTGGGTGATACTGACCTGGACTGGTTGAGCTGGTTGAGCGAAGGTGGGTTCAGCAGTGTCGGATGTCTCGCCGTGTTCTCCGTGCGTCACGCCAAGGCTAAGATTGACGATGAGAAGAAGAGGTGTCAAGGTCTAGAAGGATGTGAGACTATGTAGAAAGAAGAAGTATAAAGTGCTGACGGCAACCTGAACGCCAACGTAATCTCCCATGACAGCAGCTGGGCTCCCGGAGAGGTGTAAAGCGCACACTACTATGATGCTGCTGGTATAGATCGCACCGCACTGAATGATAGTGTATATGGCAGGTTTGTAAGCATTATGGCCAGTCAAACCGAACGTATCTTTTCCCGCGCGCCAAAGACGATAGGCGATCCCGGACGTGAGACAAATAGTGAGAACGAGGTTTAATATGAAATCAGCTTTCAACAAAGCATCGAAGGCTGGTCTAAAGAAGAAACCGAGCCGAACGACCACAGACCAGGACGCGACGGCAGTTGCTACTCAAGGGAGTAATGTTAGCACTTAGTCTTCCGGCCAACTCAAGTAAACAAGCCCACCGAGGTGTCCAGCTTCCAGAATTAGCTAGCGATCTCGACACTCGTAGGAAGCACGACAAGTAATGGAAAGATATCTTACCATGACAGCAGTAAGGATCAAGTTATGATCCCAAACCAAATAAAACCTCCAAATCTGTTGTCGCGAGTGTTAGGTTCAACACCTCCACACGCAGGTAGTTGCTCACTAGCAGTAAATGCAGAATAAGAACCTGAAAGAAGGCATGATAAAGTGCGATTCACGACAGAAATATGATACCCACATTGAGAAGATACAATCCTATCATCGTCATTGACAAGGCTGTAACCCTGGAAATGTACAAGATACTTCCGTCGGTGACGAATATTATAGCAGGATTTGTGAGGCCCTGCAGAGCATAAAAAAGAGAAAGGATGTTGTGCGCTGTCGCTATTGAAAAGTGGCAAATGCATGAAAGAGGAATAATCCTGATCCAAAGGTAAGTGTCGGCGAATAATTGTACAAGTAATGACACGAACCAATGTGCCCTTCTTTTCCGGATAGACATGGCATAAATGTATACGCCAAATAGCACGCAGCTATCGATGAAAATGAGCCTAGTGTAAGCCTTTGGGATCATTTCATCATTTTCAACTCACTTGACTCCTGTCGAGCGGAATATCAGCATTGAATCTAAATGCTGTATAAGGATGCATACCATAAATTATAGACTGTAACCATGCTGAGGTTATGAACATGCGGTCCAATGCAGGAAGTGGCATTTTCGCCCATCAAGGTGAACAGAAGGTGCCAGTTCTTGGCAGGCCTCGGGTTTTAGGGGCGATCAATGGGTCATGCATTGTCAAATCCGCATTCCTAACATCAAATGCCAAGCCTGTGACTTCAATCCAGCTGTGATCTGCATTGAGAACCATGTATCATATAGTCAATCGCGACAAAGAACGAACGAATTAACCGGCATGCGGCATCACTATACAAATTTGTATAGCCTGTCCACTAGGCAGCCCTTAATCGAATGAAGATAGGCATTCCTTCTTTACTACTATTTACAGTTGTTGCGTGTCCAACGTTATCAGTTTTTCATCGAGTTCACAGTTCAAACACTGGCGCAACACCGAGCACTGCAAAATACATGCTTGTTGGCATGTCTACCTTCCTCCCTCACGAGTCATTAGAAGGAAGAAGCTCCTAGCTAATGTCCCTTTTCATCGTCACATGTCCGCAAGCTCTGATTCCTCCGGGTACTAGGTCGCAGTTCCATGGTGTCATCAGGGTGGGTGTGGGTCTCCTCGGTGATATTGACCTGGACTGGTTGAGCGAAGGCGGGTCCCGCAGTGTCGGATGTCTCGTTGTGTTCTCTGTGCGTCACGCCAAGGCTAAGATGGGCGATGAGGAGAAGAGGTGTCAAGGTCTAGAAGGATGTGAGACTATGTAGAAAGAAGAAGTATAAAGTGCTGACGGCAACCTGAACGCCAACGTAATTTGCCATGACACCAGCTGGGCTTCCGGAGAAGTGTAAAGCGCACACTACCACGATGCTGCTGGTATAGATCGCACCGCACTGAATGATAGTGTATATGGCAGGTTTGTAAGCATTGTGGCCAGTCAAACCGAACGTATCTTTTTCCGCGCGCCAAAGACGATAGGCGATCCCGGACGTGAGACAAATAGTGAGAACGAGATTGAATGCGAAACAAGCTTCCAACAAAGCATAGAAAGCCGATGTAAAAATGACACCGAGCCGAATGACCACAGCCCAGGTCGCGACGGCAGTTGCTACTCAGGGGAGTAATGTTAGCACTTAGTCTTCCGGCCAACTCAAGTAAACAAGCCCACCGAGGTGTCCAGCTTCCAGAATTAGCTAGCGATCTCGACACTCGTAGAAAGCACGACAAGTAATGGAAAGATATCTTACCATGACAGCAGTAAGGATCAAGTTATGATCCCAAACCAAATAAAACCTCCAAATCTGTTGTCGCGAGTGTTAGGTTCAACACCTCCACACGCAGGCAGTTGCTCACTAGCAGGAAATGCAAAACAAGAATCTGAAAGAAAGCATGATAAAGTGCGATTCACGACAGAAATATGATACCCACATTGAGAAGATACAATCCTGACATCGTCCTTGACAAGGCTGTAACCCTGGAAATGTACAAGATACTTCCGTCGGCGACAGATATTATGGCAGGATTTGTGAGGCCCTGCAGAGCATAAAAAAGAGAAAGGATGTTGTGCGCTGTCGCTATTGAAAAGTGGCAAATGCATGAAAGAGGAACAATCCTGATCCAAAGGTAAGTGCCAGCGAATAATTGAACAAGTAATGACACGAACCAATGTGCCCTTCTTTTCCGAATGGACATGGCATAAATGCATACGCCAAATAGCACGCAGCTATCGATGAAAATGAGCCTAGTGTAAGCCTTTAGGATCATTTCATCATTTTCAACTCACTTGACTCCTGTCGAGCGGAATATCAGCATTGAATCTAAATGCTGTATAAGGATGCATACCATAAATTATAGACTGTAACCATGCTGAGGTTATGAACATGCGGTCCAATGCAGGAAGTGGCATTTTTGCCCATCAAGGTGAACAGAAGGTGCCAGTTCTTGGCAGGCCTCGGGTTTTAGGGGCGATCGATGGGCTACCCACGGTCAAATCCGCATTCCTAACATCAAATGCCAAGCCTGTGACTTCAATCCAGCTGTGATCTGCAAGAACCATGTATCATATAGTCAACCGCGACAAAGAACGAACGAATTGACCAGCATGCGGCACTGTACAAAAGCACCAGCTCAAGACTATCCACTGGCAGCCAAACGCGCCTTACGCCTACCCGAAACATGCTCTCAATACTTAACACATTCATCTATGATTTAAAGATCGGAGGTGTCTGTTGACCTTGCTTCATGCCTCCGTCCTGTTGGCCCACTTGTAGTAGCCAGTTCGGTGGATGCAATGGAGCATGGAGAAACCGATGCGAGCGACAACTCCAGAGTCCAGTGTCATCCGTAAGATTCTCTAGCTCAGATGAGCCTTATCAAACTCTGTAGGGAGGCATGTTGAAACGACTCGGCTTGAGGATCGATGTCGATATTGCGAGCGTCAATTAATAACGCAGGTCTTGCAAGTAGGGACATTGACGGAGCGCCACAAATAGGGGCAGTGACTGTCATTGGGATACTGCTGCACTGCGGTGAGGCGCAAACTGGATACTGGTTGATACTCAAACATGTGACGGTGCAAGACGCCCGTGGAGACCACAGAGTTCCCCTCGTTGGCCAACGGTTCATTGGAGATGACCAAAGACACCGGAGGGACAAGTCCGTAATCGACATGAGCGGTACTTAGAAGAAGCAACGGCGTTCCAAGCGGACGAGAGGAAAACAACCTGAGGACAGGTAGGAAATGACCAGTCTGTACAAAAGTCTATATGAAGCCTGCGCGGACTCCGCGCGAAAAGTCTGGCGGACACGTCTGGGCAACGTTTGGGGGATATGTCTGGGAGTGCTTGGTCAGAAAGGCCTGGACAGTCAAAGGTCTGCCTGTTGCCTTACACCACCCTGCCGCCTGCGTCAGCCACCGTCACGCGTCCCGCCATCTATTTCAACCACCGTCAGGCCAATCCCATCGTCCTTGTCAGCTTGCGATCGCGGTTCTATTCGCCTGGAGGGAGGACGTGGCAGCCGTAGACTGGGAGCTGCAGACAACAACATCATGATGGTGTTGGCGGGTGGGCAAGTGTGAGAGACTCGCATGGATGGCAGGCAGGCGGGATGGATGTTGACCGTGGGTGGGATGATAGTATGTAACATCATGTGGCAGGCTTGACAAACTTCCCGGAAGTAACCCCACTAACCGGACAGACTTTGTCCCCCATGGGCTATGTTCTATGTAGGCAGACCTTGGACTCGATTCTCGAATGAAGAAGGGCTGAAGACAGCCGTAAACAAATATTACCACTCCACGGCAGTTTGCGGAGCTCTGAGCTCTGAGGTTACTGCGGCAAGACTTGCTCGTGAGTCAAGCACATATATATTCTTCATTTCTCACCCTCCAACCTTGAAGAATCGGTCTTTGAAGAATCCGACGACACACCCAAACACAAGGCCACTTGATCTGCCCTACCGCTGAATATAAGGCGGATGAGACATGCAGTGGGAGGGACATAGCGTTGCAACGAAAATTCGTGCAGCTCGAGCAGAGAACTCCTCTGAAACTGCTTCCCTCAATGGGTACGTGTCCTTTGGCCCTTCGACATACATTTAAATGATCAGCTCACATTGTACTTAGACACAAGGCTCTGACACCAATAGTTGCTGGCAGCGTATGTGGAAGTGTGCTGGTCATCGCATGGATTGTTTGCCTCGTCTGGTATTTACTTAAACGCCGGAAATCGAAAAATCGGAACCCTCCCAAAGGAAACAATGAGATGGAACGATACATTATACCCCCAGATCCAGCCATCTTGCAAGGAGATCAGAAACCCAACGAGCACAGCGCACCCATATCCGTCCAGCAATAATGTCATGGTCGTCGATATCGGGTCTTGAACTATATACGCGGCACACCATGACATATCTAGTCTGTCCAAATGTCAGAATTATAAAATGGTGAAGAAATTTGTCGTGTTGCTACCTCACCGCAAATTCTGAAATTTTGAACAGACTGAACTACACTAGGTGCAGACAGTGTGGATACGATGGACACGACCTACGCTGGAATATGGCGGACCACTGGTTTGAATGACAGGCAGCAATTGTGGCCGTTCTTCCCCAATGATCAGAATTTCTTATAAAGCTTTGAATACCTACTTAATGTCGGAGGGGTGTTTGGCTATGTCTACTTGGCTGTTGTCCAGGGACCGTTGACTCTTTGTCTGGACTGCTCGGAGCTCATCACAAATGTCATTCGAGATGAAGGTGATTGGAGAAGCGGTATTGGTCAAAAAGGTATTGCACTGGCGACAAACCCGCTAAAGTCCGGTTTTGCTAATCCCCCCCGCCTTGCACTTCGTTGCGAAGCCTGCACTACGTAAGTCACTCGACCTAGCGTTAGATCTGAATTCTTGAATAATAATCATAATCTCATTAACATTAATGATATAGACAGGCCGAGGCAGTCCCAAATATCTTGAGATGTGCAGAAGTATCGCTTGGCCATTCACTGCACAGTAGTACAGTACGATGCAGGTGGTGGCATGTATTTGACCATCTCGGTGCCTATGTTATGCAGTAGAAAAATTGGTCAAGGTAAGGGTGCCCGCCGAGCTGCAAGCAACAATAGTCAATACCAAGCTGATGGGGGCATGAAAGTTTATTGTTCAACCCGGCCATGAGATCGAGCATCCTTTGTATGGCTGGAAGTCGTTCTTCATCATAGGATTTCAGCAAAGGTAGGGGTGAGATGCGTTTTGCGGCCAGGGCTGATCTCCACTCCAGAGTCCAGATTGAACTGTGAATCAACAAGTCGCTTGAACGGAAGCATGGTCACCGAACCTGCTGTATATTGTATGCCTGAGTTCAACCCCTGTCCGCCAGCTCGGGGAACTACGTGTGCGGAATCTGGCATTGTGCATGTAAAATACTGGACAATAAGATGACAGCAGAACTGATCGCCCGCAGGATAGGCACCATCATGACTAAGTGTCTTCACCATCTTTATTGTAGGCCTAAAGAAGTTCCAAACATGTGGGGAAAATCGAGAAGAGTGTCCTGGCGGCGGCCAGAGTGGATATACTATTTTGACTTCTGTGCTGATGTATTTTTCTGGAACGATCATGTCAGGCGATGTTCACTTTCACAACGAGAAGATGTACTCTGCATCTCGGAAAGCCTTGGAATCGTCAGCTCATCTAGAAGAGTGACAATAAAATTAGAGAGCACATTAGCCTCCCATGAATGACTTTCATGAGAGTAAATGTTCGCCTTGGAGAATCATGTGTACTTTATAGCGTAGACACTTACGGAGTCACCCAACTTTGATGGACTGCGCAACTCTGGCGGGAACGGCAAACTAGCGGGGAATACCCTCACGCTGGAGCATTCGTGATCCAGGTGTTGCAGAGGCACCCTTTAAACAGTTAGTACTGTCCGATACAGGGTTCGTTACTTCAATGGACAGAAATCGGAATGAAAAAAACCACGTGTATTTGAGGGTGAACAATACAACTCCGAGGCAGGCCTTAAAAGAAAATAAAAGAATTCGCGCCACTGCAACAAATTCCTCGTCTACATCTGAAAGGGCACTTCCCCCAGAAAAACAAATGCAAAAATCAACCGCCAGTCCCTCAGCCGCGATGCAATCATCAGACAATGACTTCGTCGCCAGTCAACACAACGACATAAAACAAACGGCCGCCCAAACCCACACGCTAATTTGTGGCAGGGCCGGATGTCCGGTCATTTTCGTTTACGCCGTTGGTACCGACTGGCCAACGGTCAGTTGCCTCATCAATGACCACTCGCCGGTCTGTAAGGGCGGGTTTTATGGGCTCGCACAAAGTTCACCTCCCCGTTCCGACACACACGGCGCACAACATGCGCTGAGCCCTCCGCAGCTCCTTCCTGAGAGCTTGGGTATCAATAACGGCAATCGCAACGACGAAGTCATTGCGGGCGGTAGCAAGCGGAGAAAAAAAGAGGATCAGAGAAAATAGGAGCTTGAGAACGACGAGTACACCGATGATGTACAACCCACATCCATCAGGTGCCGCGGATGTCAGAAGGCCATCAGCCTTGACAAGCGTTTCAGGTACTATCCTGGACTGTGGGACAAACACAGGGGCAAGTGCCCGGGCATCCTCAAGATAGAGGTGAGCTAAGTTTTTCTATGAATGGAATGAGTAACTAACTAAATTTTATAGAGAGACAAAAAACTAACCAGTAGAAGAGACTGGTTTTTTCCGTCGAATCTCCCGCCAGCCGCCTCCTCATTTGACGCGAGCGGTGAAGATTGGGAAGAGGGAGAGTCGGACGAGGACGAGGAGATTGGATTTAATAGTAAGTCAGTCCTCGATGGCAAATACTATGATTCACCACGAACTCTAGCATCGAACGTGTGATTCTTTCACGACTACTGAGAAAGGGGAGCAAGGTGACGGGCGTACCGGTACGCCACTACGAAGGAATTCATGGATAAAATTTTCATCTTGAAGGCGAAGATTCAGAGCGTGCTTATCAACCCTTTGCTTTGTGCACTTACTAGGACCGAACATCTACGTCCCTTTGTAGGCAAAACGTTGTGGCTTTCGTTCACAATACAATCTCCCTTTGAAGTTCTCCAGAATTTCTGCGGTAAGATCACTAGACAAATGGGTAGGCATGGAAGACTTAATGAGCCTTTGTGCGCAAGCACGGTATGATGATCGACACAGTGACACTTGGATATCGCCGATTTTGATTGCTCGGAAGGAACCGGCACACGTCCAGCTGGCAGCCACGAGTCTTTGTGGTTGCTTTGCCTCTTCACTTGGACCGTACCTACGGTAATTTGCTCCTCACTCAGCCCACCCTCCACTCCCATTGAACGTTCACATCGTGTTTCGTTTATTGAGGTTAAAGCATCGATGGTTGAATGCGATGTCCAGCTATCTATCTTGATACATGACGTGGTCATTTAGCAGCCCACGCTCAGTCCCAGCCCAACTACTGTTTAATTAACCTCGCTGTTTTTGCATCGGACGAAGCTGGACGAAATGGACAATCCTTTGTTTCGCAAATTAATCGACGGCAGTTAACTTGCTGTTCAATATGTTGTGCTGTATCCGAGTCTTTCGAGATCTGCAGCCACGGCGACAACTCGGCTGATGGTTCTTCGAGGCTTCAAGATCTAGTCCTTACCGTTGCAAAGTCCGCACTTGAAACATAAGTACATCTGTTGCCGCCCGCCTGTCCCTTTGACCATAGCATATCCTGCCCGCGCCCCGCCTACGCCATATCATCGACTCCAACTCTACAGCTGGCAAGTATCCCGAGTGGCGCACTGCGTATGACGTCTATCAGACTCTGATTGTAGTCTGCTTTAACGACACAGTGGCCCAGCTGAGCAGTACGTTATTCACGCAGAAATGATATATATGTTAATTGGTTCTACATCGCTGGTCACACGAAGTGCGACCTTCAACAGCTACGGTGTATTGCATCATCTGACTGAGGGTCGTTGTCTCCAGCCTCTGCAAGACTGTCTTTGTATTCGGGCCACATGTCTCCTTCTCAAGACAGACATCGTCTTGACTATTTATCGCTGCTCTGTATTGCGATTCACCGAAGCTATGCCACGAGATTCGCGCGTGGTGATCCTCGTAGGCGATTGTGATAATTGCGGGTGATTTCAGTGGTTGGAGCTGGATTACGAGCGCTCAGCAAAACTGGGAGATTTCACTGATGGAGAAAGTTGTTAGCGAAATCATGATTACGAGGATTTTAAAGAGCTTTAGAGATAGGTAAAAGACACGCATAGCTGGTGTGTTTCATGCCCTAAACTTGAGCCTTCATTAAACTCCAGACCTTTCGCATGATTCGAGTCCGCGCTGTACTGCACAAGTTTGACGTGCCACCTGAATACAAGTCTCATTTGAATGGTATAACCGAGTACAGACGTGACAGCATCCTCACACACTCGTGCACGGTGCAGAAATGGAACTTGCGCGTACTGTTGTATGTGTCTTCAGTCTCGCAGCATTGTACCAACCGCACGAGCCCCAGCCTTTTGCATATATACGTGTATGGAGATATCAGATATCGGGGTAATGACGACAATGGTCATTTTTCCTTCAAAGTCCAGACACTTGATTGTGCCAACATAGAGACCTCAAATCATGTTAAATATTTGACTTTTGTATTTACCGTTGACATCTTGACTTTACGCATAATGTTTATCGACCACGTTGCTCAATTGTTTGATACCCTCTCATACACGGTGGCAAGAGACATCTCAGTCACAGTAGGCTCCTTCGCTAGCAGGCTATAAAGCATGGTTAGCAGGTGAGGTTGAACAATCAAACTAAAGTTCTTACAGCAACATCACGGGCGTATCGGAACAAGATACCTCTCCGCTCCCTGAGGGCACTCTTGCCCGAGACTTCCCATGCTGTTCTTCGGCGTGCTTTCTCTTCTTCACCCACTTGCCAGTCAATGGCCCTACTCTTTGCATCAATGACAATGGGATCGCCGTCTTCCACAAGAGCGATTGGACCACCGAGGGTCGCCTCAGGGACAACGTGACCTGGTGGGTCGGAAATAAGCCTTAGCCTTCAAGTGAAGTTGCGTAAAAGATGTACCAATGATGAAACCTCTGGATGCTCCAGAGAAACGACCATCCGTGATCAACGCAGTTGAGTTGCCTAGCCCAGCACCCATAAGAGCGGCGGTGGGACCTGTGCGTAAAGGAATTAGGAGGACTGCAGGGCTTGTTCAAAATGCAACTATACCCAGCATCTGGAGTTAAATAAATGAGCATGGAAGAAATAATGTCAAGAATAAAATTCAACCTCTGGCATTCCTGGTGCGCCCTTCGGTCCTTGATATCTGAATATCAAGACCATTCCAGGCTTGATGTCTCCACGCTCAAGCGCAGGATAAAAGTCGTGCACACTCAAAGATGAAGTATATGAGACAAACTAAGCATAAGGTTTCGCGTTACGCCTACCTATCAAAGCATTTAGCGGCACCCTCAACCGCCACGGTGTCCGTTAGCTATGACATGGAATCAACAAATAACTGTGAATCACCTCGAAGCGCAAACCCTCCTTCCCTGTAAGCTTGGCGACAGCGGTTCCAGGAGCCAAGCTACCTTTGAGAATAGTCAGATGACCAGAGGGCTTAATGGGGTTGTCCAGTTTCTTGATGATGTCTTGGTTATCGAAGTCGAGCTCCGGAACATCCACAAGGTTTTCAGCGAGGGTCTTTCCGGTAACAGTCATCTGGCTACCATCGATGAGATTGGTGTTCTTGAGAAGGTATTTGATGATTGCAGGTATGCCACCAATTTTGTGAACATCTTCCATATAATACTTTCCAGATGGCCTGACAATAATGTGAGAGAACGCGATCGAATTATGAATTCGAACGTACTTCAAATCGGCAAGGTATGGAGTCCTGTCTGAGATCATTTGGAAGTCGTCGATGGTTAAGGGAACATCGGCGGCACGGGCAATAGCCAGCAAGTGAAGAACAGCGTTCGTCGAGCCACCGAGGACATTGACGATAGTGATTGCATTCAGGAAAGATTGACGGGTGAGTATATCTCTGGGCTTCAAATCAAGCTCCAGAAGACGTTTCATGTACTTGGCGACTTTGAAGCATTCCTGTGCCTTCTCTAATACGCAAATTCGAAATGTTACATGCAACAGAAGTGTTTTCTAACTCACCAGGGTACATTGCCGGTGTGCTCGAGGAGTAGGGAAGAGACATACCGAGGACTTCAAGAGCAGAGCTCATGGTGTTGGCCCTATGACATATGAAGAGGTTTCTGCTTAAAAGCGATGGAACACGTACGTATACATACCACCACAGGCACCAGCGCCAGGACATGAATGTCTGACGACATCAAATCGCTCCTCATCGTTGATGAGGCCAACAGCATAGGCACCTGGCTCCAGTTCAAGGCTTGGGGGTATTCAGAATCGGATAACCACCCACCATAAGACTCGAAGGCGTCTGAGATGTTGACAGTCCCGCCTTTCTCGTACCCCATGGAAGGGCAGTCAACATGGCGCGTCCCAACCTGAATTGTACCACCGTACACGATAATGGTCGGCCTATTGTGTCTAGCGGCGGCCATCAAGACACCAGGCATGTTCTTGTCGCAACCTGGTATTGAGATATTGCCATCGTAATGCTGCGCCTTACACAAATCAAGTAACTTGAGCATCCAGAGGCTACCAAATGATGTAACCTCTCACAAGTGTGACCTGATAAAAGAATCAGCGTGAAATTAAAGACTCAGTGAGGTCATTTACAGCTTCAATAGAGTCCGCGATGAGGTCTCGACTTGGGAGTCTGCCAGTATGCTATATCAACAAGATATCATGCCAGTGACTTCCATGATACGTACGAGTACCGCATTCCTGAGCAGATGCAATCAGACATGCCAAAGGGAATTTATCAAAGACACCTTACCATCTGTTCCCATCGTAATAGCATCACTACCTAGCTTCAGTACATACTCATTGAGAAGATGACCAGACACACCTAACACCAATGGTGTTAAAGGTTAAGCCAACTAAACCTTCCTCCGTGCAGCCCTCCTTAACTTTCTTGGACAAATCGAGCTATACAGGCATCAGTTTACCGGACGCTCGCTCACGGGGAGCAAAACACACGAGATGAGAGTTGCATGGGTTACCTGCAAAACGCACTTCAGCACCAACATCTGCACACAGGACTGGTATTATTACCTTCCCACCAGATGGGTGAAATACCGATCTAGTGAATGGTTAAGGCAATGTGGAAACCACAAGTTGTGATAAGGGTACCTGAGGTTTATCCATGTCTTCCTCCGTCAGACCAACGGCATATACTATGTTACACCTTTAATTAATCACACGAATCGACGATAAGTGTCATTCAAGGCAAGAACTTACACATAGCCTGAGCACCTCCCCGAGCCTTCAAGCACAACGAACGGCGTCAGCAAATGGAAGCAAGAGGGACGAGTAGTAGTTAATACTTTGTCTTGTGTCAACTGACAGGATATCCTGTTAAGTTTTCCCGGGGTGGGCACCCCAGTAGGACGCGGGACGGAATGACTGGATGCCGTTGCAAGTGAGATTTATCATACTACCCAGTGCATGGTCAACTCACATCTCTACTCCAGACATAGTAACTGACGTTGAATGAAGGTGGATGATATGTTGCTAGAGCCGTATATCACCCACCACGTTTCTTATATTGAAGGCATGCATCGTTATCATTAGTCGGGCCGAACCAGCTCGACCTCGAGGTCCCATGACCCAGGAATGACCTGAGCCGAGCGGATTATCCATCAACTACACCCATGACGGCCCGAAGCTGAGAATTAGAGATCTAGTGCACGACAATAAGTAGACTCATGACCAGTACTTCTGACTACCTCCTTGAGAGAGAATGATTCCAACGTACGTCACTCAACAGTCTCGACTTTCCGTGGTATTTATATTAGGCCAGCCTTGGTCATCTCGTGCTAGTGACTTACTGTAACGCATCAGCAAACTGGAGGAAAGATGTGAAGAACATGTATGATAAGGTGAAACCGTTACATGGCATCCCCGACTCTACGGAGTTTACGGAGTACTACGAGAGGGTTCTGTAGTGCTCAAATGACATTTTCTCTACAAAGTCTCGTGTCCCGTTTTCCCACGAATCTGTCGCTTGTTCTCTCACGGATCCCCCCGATGCGTTTGTGAAATTTTCTGCGCCTCGTTCTCGACCTCCTCCGCATTCTGCGCTCTCGCTGCACCCCTTGAGTGCTTGATACTCGTCATTTTACCTCTCTCGGCCCTGTGATGTGAGTTTAGTTGGACCAATGAGGTCAAAAAACAAGAGGCTGCGGTTGCCGCTACACGTCGGAATGCTTTGAATCCAAATGAGCAGGTTGACTGTTCTCGTGCCCCACCGGCGAGCACTTGGGATGGTGCAATGCTGGTTGATATCCCCCCGATTCCGGCCCCAAATGAAACCAAATGTGTGCATCTGACAGTTCCCCAAGGTTATACCAGTTCAACCTGTCACGTGGCGTAGCATCTTGATATAAGTGATACAGCAGCATGAAGACTACATCGTACACACATGACCAATCAGCTTCTGTCCAAGTGCACCCAGATCCGAGCACTGACGATGTGTTGCCACTGTCTGCATGAGAAGGGATATCATCTTCAGTAAGCTCCATTGATGTGACCTCCCGACGCCGACGCTTTCGGGGACCATGAGTGAATTCATATTCAGACTGTGCGCTCGACACGATCACGCTGCTTGATCTCTCGTCGTCTCTCTGCCGTTTTGCAGACTCAGGTGGATCCTGCAGAAAGTTGGCCGTGTAAGATACAGGTGCGATAGCCATGTCTGATTCTGCATCGGGCACCGGGACAAGTTCACCATCACGCAGACCACAACGGACATAAGTGTTGACCTCAATGGTGTCAAAATGTCGGACTTCGCGCAGTAGATCCGCAGGTAATGGTTTGTTTAGCTGGTCGAGACTTACGGTTTGTGTGATGCACAGACTGGCACGGGACTGTGCGCACGAAGCAGCAACATATGCCCAGCTGATGTAGCTCCCTCACCAAATATGAATGCGCCTTCTGCATCAAACAACTCCACTAGTTCTGTTATCGCATCAGTCATTGTATTCAGAGTGACGCGACAGCCTTGGAGAATCAAGTCAAACTGCGTTCTTGAGTGAGCATGGGTGGTTCACGTCATGTCTTTACAGGGCGACCTTAGTCGGTGTTCGGGGTACTTGAGGCCATGATTGGGGCTCTGCCAAGAGGAGGTTCAGATCCAATGATGTTGACCAACACCCGGATCGATCAAAGTCGTTCGATCTCCGTCACTACGTGGAACAGGTGTTCACCCTTCGGAGTCTCACTTTGTTACACACACTTTGGACTCTGCAAGGGCTCTGATACGTGGTATCAGCTACCATAAAACGACCAAATCAAAATCGATGTCAAGGATCAAGACACGGACTCGAGTCTCGGCAACAAGAAAAAACATTCGATCATGTACCTCCTCAGGCTTGATAAACATGTGCCACTCCGGTTGCATTCAACCGGGCGTGTTCTGACGACGCCCGGTGGTCTAAGTAGTCTGAAGAAGCAGGCTAGGCAAAGCGATATTCGGTGCACAACCTCGCCGTTGTACAGTGCTTTCTTCGCGCCCGTAAGATATATGGAAAGATTCAGGTTTGAGTGGACTGATTTGCACGAGAAACATATCGCCACGTGACCCGATGGAGAGTCGGGGATTGGTGCTCGCGCTGTTACGATCTAGTAATAGTGCTGCCGTGGTCCGGTTCAGAGGGTCCTCGACAAGAACCAAGAACCGAACCATGGTTTGGTTCTACAAAATTGTCGAACCCAGAACCGGACCATTGAGAACGGTTCTCAATGGTCCGGTTCGGTTTTTTTCTGGTCCAAACGCGAACCAAACCATAAATTTTTCAAGTATAAATTTTTTGACACAGTTACATGACACTGAGTAGCTAGTTGAAGTCCAACTACTTAAGATGTCCTCAGGTTGGGTGTAGAGGGACGCATTGTCAACACCGTCCTGTTCACAACCAGTAATACCAATCTCCATCTCCAGCCAGATACCAAGGAGTGCCATGCACTTGTAGTACTTCTCGCAACTGTGCGAATATGGACCATGGTGGGCGTGTCTCTGCAGAACTAGAGGTGTAGCCTGATCCAAGTCTTCAGCATTGCCTTGGTAATCAAAGCGGATGGAGAGTAAAGCTGCAAGATGATGAAGACCGATGCGTGTGACTGATGCTAACATCTCCCTCTGCTGAGTTTGTTGAACCCGGAATAGCATTGATCGGGGCGAACACAGGGTCAAAGATACTGTCGGGTGAGTCTTCAGAAGAGAGGTGATTGCGGTCTCTTGATAGAGATCTGTCTCGAGGAGGCTCACCAGAGTTGGTACGTGAAGCAAACAATTGAGAGCGAAGATGTGCCCTGGCGTTGGTACGGTGATGTTCCGTGGCACTCTCCAATACCAATGAGTTGCTGGACACTGTCGTAGCGGAGGCATACAAGTGGGAATGAAGGCGATAGCGAGCCGGAGGATGAACATACGCACCAAACACGTCCTCCTCATCTCGTCTCGTCTCGTCCATCCTTCCCCACCCCCAGATTACTGTAGTATTCCCTTACTCGTTGATACACGCTATACCCCATACCCTCGTAAATGAGAGCCCCATGAAAATGATACGTGTAGGGATGATGTGAGCTGTGAGGCAAGAACAAATAACTAGAGGGGGGAAAGCACCGGGCAAGTGAACGAGGTGAAATTGAGGCAATGCGAAGAGTAGGAGCTAACATGAGAAGTTCCGGCACGATAGATGTGAGAGTGTAATATTGGTCGACCGAGCAGGTTGGTTTGGTCCGGATGATTGGGACGCAAATCAAGGGTGCCTTGAAAAAGAGAGATAGAGATGTCGAGGTCAATGAGTGAGAGACTGAGATGAGAGACCAGCATGATTTGAGCGAACATTTGAAGCAGCATAAAATGCACAAAACACGCACCTCTGCAGCTTAGAGCAAGACACAATCCCTCCAAAGTCCACCTTGACCGTGCCTAACGCATCCACCTCCAGTAAAAGATAGTCCCATGTTGTAGCCGATCCTCGATAATCAATTAATGTGCGCCTTGACAACACGTGATTCTGCCAGTAGTAGTTGGTTGAAAATTGAGCCAGCGGGTCATGTGAGAGTTTGATTGATTAGTACTTACCTTTAAAAAGGCTAAAGGTAGCCTGATTAACCAATAATGCAAATCCCGAAGACAACAGTTTGATGTGGAGACCAATGTTGTCACAGTCAAAGTCAAAGTTGATAACAGTTCGGAATAGTTCGGCAAGGCCGAACCAGAACAGGACCGTTCGGGAAGACCTAGAACCGAGAACCGTTTTCCAGTCCGGTTCTGGCTGGTATGAGAACCATGGACCGAACCGCGAAGAACCGGACCAAAAGTCCGGTTCGAACCATGGTTCTGGACCGGACCACAGCAGCACTATCTAGTAAGGGGAAAAAGAAAGCAAGATTACGATGACCAAGATTACGACTAGGCTCAGGCTGCTCCATAACATTCTAGCTTACATAAACTCACTCCAAAGTTTACAATAAGATTCATTGCAGTTGTGCTCCTTCTCGAATGTGCTGACTGCGCGACGTTCAATGTTGCCATCCCCAAAAACGTCCAGTTGTCATGGTTGACCAAACTATGGTCCCCGAATGAGTAACGCTTCACTGTCAATACGTCTAACTTGTGACTACAACAGGTGATGCATTACTCCAGTCTCCCCCACGAAGTTGTATCATCACAAGAGCAGCGCTTTGGGCGTGGGTTGTGACACCAGTAGCTGTAGAATTGATGTATCAGTCCTGGTAGCACCATGAAAAATAGGATACAATAATACTGTAATTCACCAGTGCTCTAAGCTAGTGTCTCAGATGTATCAGGGATCCTCCACTGTCAGAAACAACATACATCCTATTCAGGCCTTCCCACCATATTCCCACACATGATATTTTCGCATTTTCCAGCCACACAGTGTGGGAATTACCCCACAACACCAAAAACATCGCCCATTTTGGGAATCTCCACAATATCAATTATTCCCACACCCTCCCCACCTCACTGCAGCTTCACCACTACACCACAATAGGTCCCCCTTCATATATAAGTAGTAGTTTAGTATATATATGTATGATATAATATAATAGACCGCTTTTTTGGCTCATTTGTGTGCCTGCTCCTCCTCCAGGGGCCATTTAACATATGGTATGGTATAGAATACTTTCGCACTTTTGCCCCTTTGACATGGAAGTGTTCTAGGATGGTCAGAACATGTTTATAAGTATATATGAATAGATTCCCATCTTTATTTGACCCCCTGGAGCGCCCTATATCAATACATACAATATATGTACAGAAAACACAAAATAGGTTCGCATTTTTTGGTTTCTAGCTATATGAACTTGGAAAAATTGTCCCCAACATCTATTTAATAGTAGGAAGAATGTATCAGGAGCTCAGGACCACAGGGAAAGATCTTGTTGTGTAGTGCATTCACCCTCTCCTGGTGGTTCACCCCCTGTGAAATTTTTTCCTGTAGGAGCAGACCTTAATTGAGGCAGGGAGTCTATTTCCATGTATATTTGGAGTAGATGTATCATATAGCTAGCCCAGGACACACATAGGATCCTGCTACAGGAACAAAAACATAGAAAATCGCATTTTTGACATTTTTGATACTTTTCAGTATCATATCTTGTCAACCCTGCTCATATATCATCAGTAGTACATGCAAATATGTGTCTTATGTTAAGGATCAGCTAGATATAGGGCGGAAATTTGAGATATGATGTAAAGAGGTTTTTCTACTGATTAGAAACCTATATGATAATAAAGCCTGTGATAAGTGATCAGAGACCTGGGATATCTCTCATATATGTCCCTTATGATATGACTAAAGTTTTAGAAAGATCCATGAATGATTGACTGAATGACAGGCAAAATGACATAGGTGTGAAAAGTGACAATTGACATCTTTTTACACAAAGTCACATTTATAGCTGATGCAGGTCAAAGATTTCATTAAAAATATGTAGAATAGATGGTAAACTACACAAGGAACATATACTACAGACTGCCCTGAGGATAGAGGTTGAGGATAGAGGTGGGTGGAAGGGATGTAGTGTAAACATGAGTTGATCTAGGATTAAAGTCTGACTACTACTCAACTGACCATTTTCGATGTTTTGGGTCTGTGAACTTTCCCACACTCAATTTCTTATCTATTTCACTCCCTCAGCACTTAGTTATTGTTGGATTGATATGTAACTTTAGGTATATGGTACTGAATATATGTGAATTCTCCTCCAGGTTTCTGATTATTAAATTTCGATGTTTTGAAGTTATAGTATCCTTATCAGTAGAAATGGCAAGCATATAGCCTAGCTCAAATCTCTAGCCTATTTTGAGCTGATCTTGGTGATAAAAGTCAATATATATCCTATTGTAATAATATATGAACAGGTTGGACCATGGATGCAAGGGTAAGATACTGAAAAGTATCAAAAATGTCAAAAATGCGATTTTCTATGTTTTTGTTCCTGTAGCAGGATCCTATGTGTGTCCTGGGCTAGCTATATGATACATCTACTCCAAATATACATGGAAATAGACTCCCTGCCTCAATTAAGGTCTGCTCCTACAGGAAAAAATTTCACAGGGGGTGAACCACCAGGAGAGGGTGAATGCACTACACAACAAGATCTTTCCCTGTGGTCCTGAGCTCCTGATACATTCTTCCTACTATTAAATAGATGTTGGGGACAATTTTTCCAAGTTCATATAGCTAGAAACCAAAAAATGCGAACCTATTTTGTGTTTTCTGTACATATATTGTATGTATTGATATAGGGCGCTCCAGGGGGTCAAATAAAGATGGGAATCTATTCATATATACTTATAAACATGTTCTGACCATCCTAGAACACTTCCATGTCAAAGGGGCAAAAGTGCGAAAGTATTCTATACCATACCATATGTTAAATGGCCCCTGGAGGAGGAGCAGGCACACAAATGAGCCAAAAAAGCGGTCTATTATATTATATCATACATATATATACTAAACTACTACTTATATATGAAGGGGGACCTATTGTGGTGTAGTGGTGAAGCTGCAGTGAGGTGGGGAGGGTGTGGGAATAATTGATATTGTGGAGATTCCCAAAATGGGCGATGTTTTTGGTGTTGTGGGGTAATTCCCACACTGTGTGGCTGGAAAATGCGAAAATATCATGTGTGGGAATATGGTGGGAAGGCCTGAATAGGATGTATGTTGTTTCTGACAGTGGAGGATCCCTGATACATCTGAGACACTAGCTTAGAGCACTGGTGAATTACAGTATTATTGTATCCTATTTTTCATGGTAGTTACAGTACTTTGGATGTATCATTATGACCATATGGACTGGTTGTGAAATTTTGTTGTTTGGAGAGCCACGAGTGAGAGTATACCCTTTGCAACTTCTGCATCGCTATGTCTCTGCTCATGATGATATGTTTCCCCACCATCCCCATATTTGGCTCACTGCTGCTGGGACTACTTATCCCCACACGAGCCTGGTTCATGCGTCACCTACGACGCTTTTTCCCACTGGCTATTTCAGGACATTCGATGCAAGCTGGAGGGGCAACTGCTCTGGCTGCAGGCCGGTGTTGCACCTGCTCTGATTCAGGCAGCGGGACGCTGGTCTTCAGATGAGTTCTAGAAGTACATCCACAAGCACCCATTTCCGCTTCATCTGCTCATCCACAGTTCTCAAAGTCTATGACTCACTGAGTTTGACAGCTCCGTTTCTGCTCCATGTCTGGTATTTGCCGCCCATGTTTCTCGTCACATCTCTTCTCACAGTCATGAGTGCGTCTTTAATACTTTCAAAAGAAAATGAATACCCTGAAATTCCATTGCTAAAGCTCGTTTCAATGGGCACGTGATCACAACATTCCAGTGGTACTAGGTTGAATTTGTTCAGTTGCTGCTTGATACAATTGCACGCCATGAACGACATTCACTATGTCCAACATATCCCACCTCAATTGTTGGGTGTTCGGGAACAAGTGTGAGCACATCTCCCATATTGAGCTTGCTAGCACGGCTACAGTCTCCATTTTGAAGGAGGTCATCAAGAAGGAGAACCTTGTATTCGACAGTGTCGAGCCTAGCACGCTCGCTAGAGGTCGGGATGAGGATTGGGTGTCGCGCTCTCTAAATAGCAAAGCCTGCAAACAACCCGTTTTTCTTTGCGGTCGCATTCTTCAGTCTCTGCTGAATTAAACGTCGAAGGAAGTACACTGAACAATACCCGAACCAGCCAGCCGATAGATCATTGTGTTCATTGAAAAAATTGAAAACGCACGAGTACTCTCCAGAGTGATTAGGATGATGCTCTAAATTTCTAACCCTAACCCTAACAGTGCATTTAGCGCCGCAAGCTCCCACTAAAGTCACCGTCCAAAATAGGGGTCCGCCATTCATACCCAGCCACGAAGGAGATTCATCATGTCCGACACCATCCAGCTCAATTGTTGGGTCTTCTTGGACGACCCTCAGCGTGTCTTCACCATCAACATTCAAAGGTTGAAAAATGCCGGAGACTTGGAGAAGGCTATCAAGAGGTGTAAGGTCCCTATATGGGACAAATTTAATGTCGATCTCTTCGAGCTATGGAAGGCGAGTCACCGACCAAAGTTTGGCATGTTGATATGATCTGATTCTTTGGAAGGTCGATATTGAGCCAGAGAAACTGACTCAGACATATTGGATCCCAGATCATGTCGAGCTTGATTGGGCATTCACGGAGCTATCAACAGTGTTTGATGCTGAGTTCAAAGATAGGAATATTAATGTCATATTGGCGAGAGGTGAGCCGCATCAACGTATTCATTGATAATTGATCTGCTCATCCTCATTAGTGTCGGACCTCACCCTCGCCCTCAACTGCTTGATTAAAGGCGATGCTCCTAGCCATATCTTCACGGTCAAGGTTCCAGCCACGAAGGAAGTCTATAGCCTCAAAAAAGAAATTAAGCATACGAAGGATGATCTCTTCTACGATTACGACGCCACATGTATCCTTCCCTGGAAGGTTTACCTGCCTTGTGACGACAAGCTCGAGGACAATATCAAAAGTCTTAATCTCGACAAGAACCAAGTTCTACATCCCTTCACATTATTGTCAGATGTATTCCCCACTATTCCAGCTCCAGATCATGTACATATAGTTTTCATTGCAGAACATGAAAGTGAGTTGTCTGTCGATATCACCCCACATTCCCACATACTGATTATCATCTGATATGGACTACAAGCCCCGTTGGAGTCGCCTCATTATTGGCAATTCTCAGGCTCTACGATGGTCAACGAGCCTGTCACATCCTCTGCAAAGCAGAATGAGAACACAGTCACAGACCTTCCATCTGGCAGAAAGCTTGTCACACCCCCCACAAAGCAGCATGAAGATGAGCATCCCTGCAGTGATCCTTGCAAAGCCACGGTCGCAGAGACCCTCCGTCTGGCAGAAAGCCGACCTCATTCTCTACACAATGGATGAGACCATGGACATTAATCAAGGGAGTACTGTTTCTTGTCGTGATCTCCGCGATGGTGATAAGATGGTTGTGGAATCTGGCTAAGTCATGCATCGGGAGTTGCTGCAGGGCTTACTTGGCCTCAAAGAGGAGAGCAACCAGCACCGGTAGGCTCGTGACCACGCAACGAGCGGAGTCATTTGCTTTAGACCCGGGGATACTGCACTATACAAGTGAAACGTCAGTTACAATATCGCTGAAGTCATTGAAGTAGCGAGATCAAGGGCCACTCGGAATTTCTGACAATGATGCAGTCTTTACAGTCAGTTTTATCGAGAGGCGTCGCTTTACTAGAATAACTCTGGTATTTCAATACAAACAGTACAAGTCACGTCAAACGGCTGATTTATATACGCGGCAAGGCAGGTGCACTTGAGCGTGGTATTTATTTCTTGCAGTCGCAGCTACCAGCCTGGCAGTTGCAGCTGTTGACGGACAGTCAGAAACCAGTCGTTGAACTGTCGCAAGGCAAAACTCACGTGGAGGTGCAGTTGCATTGCTCGGTGTTGTTGTTGTACATGATGATAGCGGTGAGTGCGGTTAAGCTGCAAGACAGTGTCAGTCATGTCATGGTAAGGGGGCTCAGATGATAGATCTGAGTCTCACCTTGGTATGTGAGGTAGTTGATAATAGAGCGGATTGCTGGAGAGAAAGCCAGCCAAAGAGGGGCCATTTTATATTGCTAACCACTAGCGCCGTGAGTCGGAGTAACCAAAATAGACAGATCAAAAGCGGAAAATCAAAGCGTGCAATTATTGCCTCCACCATTCCCAGCACTATACAGCCCCACAGGGCGCAGCAAGGGAGGTAACTAAGAAAGGTCAGCTTCTGTTCCAAGCCTGACGACTGCGGCACATGCATGCCGCCATCTAGGGTTGTCAATGCCACAGGGCATTACAGGTGAGGTAACTCAAGAAGATCAGCTTCTGCTCCGCAGCTGATAAGATAAAATGCACCGGTTGGAGATAGCCGGCATCAGAATACGGTGACGGAGCTTTGATTTTTTCAAGGCACGAGACACACGTGTGGGTGAGCTTGGAGTAAAGTTAAAAAGAGAAACATGCGAAGCCCGTGTGGACCGACACTGCATGACAAGAGCGGACCTCTATCTGCCAAAGAGCCACTCAGCGAAGTTTGAACATTTAAACACCGACAAACACAGCACCATGTGCCATCTCGAATACAAGGACCAAATAAAACTCCCATTACGGTCTATGTGTGGCGTTCTGCTGCATGAAATTATCTATAGATGTCGCATTGACAAAATGACTAGAAATCAAATCCTTGCTGCCGAAATAGATCTAAGTTTGAGCGGCTCTCAGGCTTTGCCAACTCCGCAAGGTCTTTACGATCCTGGAATGGCGAGGCTCAGCATGTCATCTAAATGATAGAATGGAACGTAACCACCATTGCGATAAAGGCACGCCTCAGGGTCAACCACAACTGGTCACTAGTTTGACCACCGCCCGTGCTTTCCTGCATACTAAGTGCACTCAGAAAGTGTTCGGCCGCTTCTTTGTGAGCTCCTATGTTAAGACCTACACGTGAGATTAGCTTAAAAATGTGCAGGGGATTAACAAAAACCATACACGCTACCCCAACGTTATAGATAACACGAGTGTAAGTAGGGCGCAAATTCAAAGCTTCCCTGTACGCCCCAAGGGCTTCCTCAGGTTTGTTCCCGTTGGAAAGAGAGGATCCCAGTCGGTTCCAGAGTAGGTAATCCTGATCAATATCATCAGTGACGATGAGATAACAGCGGCCCGAACTTCCATACCCCAGGACGCTGTGATAAGGCACTCTCGAAACAATCCTTCGCACGTTCGTAGTCTGTTGTTGCATAAAATAGCACGCCAAGGGCAATCTGAGTGTCGGGATCAACAATCCCCTGATTATACTGCTGTCGTGCCAGAGTAAGGAAGGTCTCTGTAAGCTTCTCATGCGAGTCCCATGTTGAGTGCAACGAGACAGCCCTTCGGGTCTCATCTGATATCGGAAAATCAGGAAAACGGGCTCCTAGCCATCGCAATAGCATATTATAAGCAGCCCGGTCGTAAGACTCATTGGTGTACGAGATTGCCAAGGACTGCAAACAATCCGTCATGACAGGGGGCTGGAAGAAGTTTCCAGATGGAATACGCACCAGCATGCCTACTCCGTTGGCATTGGCAGCTTCTGATAGGCGAACACCTTCGGTCAGTGCACGTAAGCCGAGGTCTTCACGTTCGTCCATATTTCTGGTTTCGCCAAGGAGTATCCATGTTTCATATCCGCCCTCACCAAGTTCTCCTTTCTGGATAGCAGCCTCGAGTAGAAGGGCAGCTTCAGATAACGAACCACCCTGCTCCAAAAAAGCCTTTGCCTCGCTCAGTGGTGACCGATTAGACGAAGATGGGTCAAGGTATTTGTTGTTGGACTCTGTATAGTTTAACAGACGAGGGCGTGATGTATCGGATCGGACTCACCGAATACATATTCAGTCAGGATGGGTATTCCATCATCGTTATACTTGGATCCGAGGGCACTCTCATTAAAATTTCCCAATCCGTTATTCCAAGCTTCTTGCATAGCTGTAGAGTAATCTTGGTCGAGCTCCTCGCGATCACGACCCATGAGCTGGTTGAATTGTGCTTCCCATTTGCCGATATCTTCTGTTGGAGGTGGTATATCCGAGTTTTTCAGGTGATCCCAGGTGCTACAGAAAACTAAGTAGACATAATAATAATAATAATCAAATGACGAACTCCTTGAAATCCGCGTTAGTCTTCAGCTCAGGATCTCCAAGTTTGACGTTCTGCATGGCCTGCTCTAAAGCAGCCGCATTATCGTCCAATTCAACGATCCTAGAAGTGGATTCTTGTTGATTTTGCAACGGGGCAGCGTACTGGGCAAACGCAGCTTCATAATCAGCTTCGCGGGCTTTACCCTTCCCTTTACTCGCGTCTGCAATCAGGGGAGTAGCATTGAATCCCTGAAAGAACGGCTGTCCCATGTTCCCATACAAACCCATGGGTGTTCCATACATCTCATGTGAACCGGTGAATTGCCGTCTCTGAGCTGTATGCCTAACGTTGACTCGAAATTCAGAAGTTTACGCAGGGCAACTCACTTTCAGGCACCTGCATCTGTGCAACAGGATGTTGCATGGCGGAACCGCTGACGGGTTGTTGCTGAGCGCCGCCAAATTCATTTGCCCATGAGCTTTGGGTCACATTATTATGTATTGGAGGCTGATATCTTTCTCTGGTCCATGCTTCATTGAATTCCGGGAGTCTATTCATCTCCGCCATGTGAACAAGTTCTGCGGGATGAAGATACAGAGGTGCAACAAGGGCAGGGCCATCCGATCTTTGCTGTCCTTCGAAGAACTGACGTGCCATTGCGACATCTTGTTCGGCGGCTTGGGCTGGAGCTGATCCTGGAAGGTACTGGAGCTGATGGACGAAATGAATACATCTGACAGCAAAATGTTGTAAAAGCTGACTCGGGATGATGAAGGACCACTGGTTACACGATCCTGTTCGCAATTGTTGTCAGATGAATACGGGTTTCGGCACTGATGACAGACCTGTTGCAAGCTTCTGTCTCCTTCTGTGTGTTTCAGAACTTGTGATAGCGGGTTCAGCGGTACGGCACATTCAGATCCAGAAATCAAACCCTGCAGAGACATGGATCCTCAATTGACTTGAAGACTGTTTAGTGGAGATAAATGCGCTTGTGCTAAGCAGTAGCGCTCGCGGCAACTCGGAACAACCGAATTCACATGAACCGATAGCATACGTAACTATTTATACATAAGTGACAACCACGGAGTTCAGCTCTATAGCCCATGCCTCAAGGCTCCATAGCTGCTTCGTAAATAAACATGATGTGTCTACGGCGTACGTATCAAAACTGTCACAGCCGTCGTGGCGCGGCGAGGCTGCTGACGTCCTCTCGTCCTTTCAAAAGTCCGCAAAAATTTGTCTGCACAACCCACTTCAAGTTGCCAAATATTACTTGAGGGTGCGTTGTCTTTTATCCAACGAGTGCTTCGAATATTGACTGTTGACTCTACAGTGACATGTCGCAAATTCAAGTCAGTCAACGACAACCTCGACTTGCTCACGAATGTGCAGTAGGGGAATTATTTGGTCGCGCTCCAATATACGACGCCATCTTCTCTTGCGTATCGCCCCGTACGCTTGTGCGCACTGGTTGCAGTTGTCGTATTGCGTACGCTGCATACAAGGATTTCTCTCGTCGTGCCTACAACATACACCGGCATCTTTCTCGCTTTCTTTCCGAACCTCTCAATTTTCGCAGCTTACAGGCGCATACCGGGACGCTTATTGCGGGCTCAAATGCACTTCAATTCCTGGATCGGACGTTTTATCCCAAATCTGACATGGACCTTTACGTGCATCCAGGGCACGTGAGAGAAGTGTTGGACTATCTTGTTCAACGAGAAGGATATAAATTCAAGCCAGACTCGACTCAACCTGAGGATTACCGTGAAATCGTGTCTGATGAATGGGATGGTACTCAAATCCGCGACGAATCACTTGATCATGACGATCTCTTACTATACTACCAAATCAAAGGAGTCAAATCTGTACTTTCAATCGAGAAACGTGGCCCGGATGGTCTTTTGAAGATCCAACTTATAGCATGCGAGACGAGCCCATTCGATGCCATTATAAATTTTCATTCCAGTGAGTCCCGAAATATATTCTACTGGTTTTTGATTACGATTTCTGATTACGATGGACTCGCACGTGTGCATACAGCCTGCGTTATGAACTTCATAGCCTTCGACGCAGTTTACTCTCTATATCCAGTGGGGACTTTTGAAAAGAGGGATACTCTTTCAGTTTGGAGGGCAAGACCGCTGCATGACCTTACTGTCGTGACCAAGTACGGCGAACGCGGCTTCGCATGGATTTCCACACTGCCGGCCGGCACTTCCCCACAAAATTCTCCCTTCCATCCTTTCACAGATCGCACCGTCGGAGACTGTTATACTTGGAAACTGCCTCTGGATACGCATGGAGTCGCTTTGCGTTCACAAATGAACCCCTCTTCTTCCCTTTTCCAGTGCGACCCTGTTATCTACAATGGCTGGGCGTTGGAGCGAGTACAGCACGGAATGGGCACCGTCTACAAGACAATCAAATCGTCGGTTTTCCGGTACAACTACACGACTACCAACTACAAGCTGAACTTCAAGCTGTGGTTGTTTGCAATCGAACAGGGCTTTTTGAGTCGCATGCTGCTAGAAAACAATTTGCTAGAGAAAGAGAGCTGGCCGTGGTACGTCGACACTATCGTCGCTTATGCTTTATGAAGTTTGACTTCGGTTCGTCTATGAAGGTTCGACGCTGAGCTTGCCAGCTCCTGGGAAACTTTCAAGCATGATTTTTTGTCCTTCATTCGACGGGATTCTACTTAATACAAGACTTCCATCATGACACCCAACAGTTCTGGCATTACAATGTGATGTTGTTGAAGTCAAGCAGCCCGTCATTTCCTTTCGTTCCATGTTCCACTCCTGTAGCTGTTCCACTTCTATAGATTGTTCAACTCGTGTAAACTTTTCATTGTGCACCGCATGTCCGACAATAGTATGCTGTTCAAACTATTTCCCCAAGAATTGATATTCTCCTCGTCAGGGATTTTATAGAGTACAGAACAAGACTGCCTTCATTAGGGACAGCGAAGTGATGATCGATTATCGATGATCGATGATCTTGAACCATTTCAGTCAATCGTCTGATTTGGTGATTCTCCTGCTTCAACGCCGTCATTCATCCGTATACGAGCCCCTCGGCACGCCCGAACAAATGGGCATGATTCAAATTTATACCAAAGGATACTTCTAAACTATCAATCACAAGTTGTGAACTTTTCATGCGTCGACATACAAATGCAGAAGATAATCTGGCCAGATCGCTAAGTGTTACAGACGCCGAAGGATTTAAAAAGCTACTTTGCCAGTTAATTACATTTAGAATACCGTTTGGTACATATACACCTGCGACGGTCAAGGTAAGCGCTCTCTAATGAGGATTGGCCCAAGGGGTTCCTGTTATACCGGGGTTCGCTTGCCGAGCAAGTTCGTCGTATTGAGCTGCTCTGGTGTTTGTACTGTCGAGGTGGTGGCTCTGTCCTCCTATGGGAGAGCCGCACTCCGGACAAGCACTGCGTTCCATGGCTCCTCCGCACTGTGGACATGAATTAGCATTGCAATAAACCAAATAATCAAATTGCGTCACCTCGGTAATCACAAATGTGTGACCATTCGCGCAGTTGTAGAAGTGTCCAGTGCTGCCTGTAATAATGTGAAAAAGGATCTGCAGTTTCAACAACAACCTTACCGAAGTTGAAGGCTCGCACTATTTCCATCTGCTCGTTTAACGAGACTTCCTGATAAAATGTGGATCTACTGACGGCCTCCTTGATGGCCTTCCACTCATCCACGATCGTCTGCGCAGCACGAGAAAAGTTCTCTGCCAGCCAGGAAGCCTCTTCCTCTCGTGACGGCGTGATCTTGTTTGCGAAATGCTCTGTGACTACATCCCTCATCAATTGCTGCGCCTCAAGGCCGCGCTGTTTCGCAGCCTCTACCATCTCTGATCGTCGATCCTTGATGTTCCCAAGTTTATTGGACATGTATAAGCCAAATCGGAAGTTCTCCAGCTCGACACGCATGTGGAGAAGAGAAGTCTTGGTGACCTGTCGGTGGGATTCAGAGCTCCTTGCGAGCCCAAGAGCCTTGGTCACATCGCGAGAACAACTCTGCAACATGAACTTGACGTAGTTCGCCCATTGCTGAAAATGGTACAGCGGATAGTCGGCTTCGCGCTTGCCCACCTCCTCTAGCCACGTGCGACCCAGAGTAATCAGAGTCAGGCGAATGTGCAACGTACACCAGAAGGCTTCCACGATGAAGCGCCTATCAGCTAGCGGACGCAACTGGCCAACTTGCAGTCTCGCAAGCCTCATCGCATTTTCATGCGGCCGAACCGGCATATGAGCTGGATTGTCGACGAGAGCGGTCATCTCGCGGCGGTACAGGAACGAAAATGCAGCCTCCCAAGCATGTAGGTGGGCAGAGCGTGTTTCGGCAACCACAGTCGCTTCCTTATAGGCATTGAATAGCTTGTGGGTAATCCCACGCCAAGCTCGGGTCACCGCTGAATCAATAGCATGCAGGGAAGTGTTGGCAGAGTTGAGGGCACGTTCTGAGGTGGGGACCTCCTTCTTTGACATCAACTCCTCAGAACGAGCCTCTGCCTGCGATTTGGATTTCTTGAGCTTTGAGGGGCGAATTTTGATGGTAGCTGCGTCACGGATAACTGCAGCCTTCATCTCATCTTCGGAGATAAGGAGAATGGCAGTTTGGACCTGGTTAAGCGCTCGAGACATACGGGCGGCAACATTGTGCTCCAAGATATCTAAATCAGCTCGCTTGAAGATGCGACCATATCTGGGAGCTGTGATTGGCGAACGACATGTTGGACATGTAGGGGGTTTTCTGAATCCGATGGGAGAAAGCATACGAAGCCACTGTCCAGACTCGTTCTGGGAGTAAAAATCGCTCATACTGCAGTGACCATCAAGGGTTTCTACGGTGAACGTGTGCTTGCACGAGGGAATGGTAATCAACATCTCGTCGAGAGTTCTCAACTCTGGCGTAACTTCGGACAGTGTGCGCTGCATGATGAAATCAACGACATGGCGTTTCTTATCATCGGGAGCACACTCCGGGCAAATTTGGATACCGCAATCTTCCCCGCAGACTTTCTACGATGTGAGCATGACGTTTCGAGAAAGTGATTTACTACTCACCAGAAGGACACTTGTGTCCACAACGCAAAATTGTGTTGCAAGGTACGTCACAGGGCAACCTTGCACAAACCTGAAAATGGAGCATCAGGACAGCACGAAACAGCTGAAGCGGACAGCACACTGACAGAGCCACATGGTACGGGACAGGAATGATGTGGACAGTTCCTGAGGATGTTAATTAGCGAAAATATGGAAACCAATTTCGAAAGGTTTCAGTTACCACGTGCATGGCTCTTGACACGGCGCACAAGGTACCGAACACAGCGATTGACAACGGGCATGACAGCAGGCTTGTCGACATGGCTTCCTGCAGGCGACGGTGTGCTTGTGGTCATCAGAACAAGCCTCCTGACACAAATGCTCGCAGAAAAGTGGTTTCTCGCAAGGGTGAGCAGAATGTTTTGCCCTCCGTGTATGTTCTCCTTCGGAAGGTGTATTTTTCTGTTGGCATTCGTGGCACTTTGCGTTGCATGATCTTCCACAGCAACTCATAATCCCGTTACATGGAGCCTTACAGAGATAAGTGGCTGGATCAGTCGAACATGCCATGTGAGCAGTATGCTCGCAACAAGGCAGTTCCTTGTCAACCACGAAATCACAGTAGACATTTTCCAATGTGCTGATCTTGTGGCTAGAAATAAAGCATTAATATCAAGGTTTCGGCTGGAGATGGTCAAGACACACCATGGAACAGAGGCCTTCAAGTGTCCGCACGGAAGTTCAACATTGGCTTCCGGGAAGAAACAATCGCCACATGTGGAAGCACATTGCTTAGTGCATGGATGGCCCCTTGTGCAAAGCCTCGTGCATGACTGCATGCACGTTACAGAAGCATGTTTCTGATCATCGCTGTGACACTAAAAGAATGTTAATCTTATATGCCACACTGAACGGGAGAACGTTACCTTGAATGGGCACAAGTGACCACAGTTCAAACGGAAGTCACAGGGTCGCATGCATCCTCCTTAAAGCATGATTCAATGCATTGCTCGAGTTCAAGGAGCGATCATACATACCATCAGGCGCAATTTGGGGTAGTTGACCTGGTTTGTAGACATACTCGAGTGTCTCTGGGTGCCGATGACAAGCGATAGGAAGTGCTGGACCAAGGGCTTCGTCCCTTTCCAGTTCCTCGATGATGCGCCGCCACATTCGACTCCTGGAGGACAGATTGACAGCATTCCCAAAAATGAAAAGACCTTCGCGTGCTCGAGACAAGGCCACTAGAGCACAGTGATCAACGTGCCACACTATTATACCACTAAACAACTTACCATTTGTGCGGTTCTCAGACTGTCCACGAAATTAGAATTGAGAGCGCACCTCGAAGTTGTATCCCTGTTTACTCACCTTTAGGAAACCGATGCTAGGTCTGGTTCCGGCCGTGAACCCGAGCATAGCCATTTCATCGTCGAGTTCGCCGGAATTTCGAACCAATGACAAGATCACGATCTAGGAGAAAATATTCAGAAAATGAAATAAGACTGATGTAGACACTTACTCTGCCCTCTTCGCCTTGATAGTTGTCAACGGTACGCAATCGAACCTAGAAACTGATTGAGCACACAAATAGACTGCCTCATAACAACAACACATACCCTTCTCGTGACTTTTACATGTTCAATCGTGATCCCGCAACTCAAATCATTTTCATCATCTCCCTCTTGGTCAGCAAGAGCAGCTTGGTCACGCTCATCAATCACAATCGCCACCTCGTTAGCGAGGGCATCTCGCAGCTTGGCAAGTTGACCAAGGTAGGCACAAAGGACCACGATGTCACCTTCCTCAGAATAGCAGCCTTGCCTGAATAAAATGGGTTAATTCTCAAACTACGAAGAGCTTTGTATGCTCAGACCTCAACAGATACAACACTAGTTCGCGAATCATTTCTACCTGTTATAGATCAGCAAAACAACTAAGTCATCAAGATAATGAAGACCCTTGCCTCGTATAAATTGTACTTGCTGGAGGAGTCTTCTGCACCCTCATTTTCCCTATGGTTGTGATTGACGAAGAACATATTCTTCGCGATGCCGCGGACCGAGGGATAGTGGTGGACGAGTTCATGATCTTCAAGACCAGGGTAGAGCGTGTTCCTGATATGGAATCAGTATGCGCCTGATATGTAAGAAGAGACGCACCTAATTAAACTCGAAATTGCAGGCCGCATTCGGCGTTGTACATCAATCCGAGACATCGCAAGTCCGGAGCTCGAAAGACGTTCCATCAGGGACATGTCAAACTTATAGAGATCTCGCCCTCTCTGGCTGTCCATGGACAACGCTAGTTGGATGTCAGAGAACATATATTACTTTCATCATGAAGTGCTCACAGAAATTGTTGAGCGTCGGCCGGAGTTGTAAGGGGTCGCCAATCATAATAAGGTGCTCGATCGAGGGCACCAAACTTCCGAGCACGTGAGCCTCCAGAACCTGTCCAGCTTCCTCAACGAGCAAAACTCGAGGACTCAGACCCTGTAAGAGTTCAGATCAGATGGACATAACGTCAATCTCATTCGCTGACCTTCAAGAGTGTGGCCAACTTTGCTGCGCCTAGTGAGGATCACTTTGTAAGTGGAGATGCTTGGCTGAATACAGAAAACACACATACCAGTCGTGGTACAACCAATGATATCGATGTTGCGCAGTAAATTTCGACGGACCTAGCCAACTATTCGAACCAGCTGATAACTAAAGTGAAACAGCCACGCACCTCTTCTTTGCCTTCGTTACATTCTCGCAGTATACCCTCGTGAAGTTCACGAAGGCGCTCAAACTCGCCTTTCTGTGTCTCCGCCAACTCTATGCGCGTATTTTCAACCCAAAAATTATGCAAGATGTGCCGCTCTGTCCTGCTCATGGTCCAAACGTCATCGACATCATCGAGGAGTTCATTCAAGGGGCGACTGGAAGTAGGAACGACGGGCCATTGCGAGCACCCGAGGGCTTCAAGAAATCCTTCAGGATCCTGGAAGTCCGCCTGTGCCAGGCCGGCGTCGTCACGAAGTTCAGGCTCGGGAGACGAAATGGGGACCACGGGAGCTTTGGTGAGAGCAACAGGAACTTCCTCGAAACTAGCAGTTTCGGGAGATGGCGACTTGACCTTAACTCTCATCCAAGCGTCCTCGACTGGCAAGTCTTCGGCTTCAGAGAGCGACTCGTCATCATGCTCATCGCTCGTCATGTATTCATCATCCGATTCGGGCAAAGAATCCTGTTCCAAAAGATTAAACCTGTTGCTTGTCGTTTCATTAGGCGGAGGCGTGGTTTTCCAAGGAGCGTATGAGCCATCATTCAAAGCTCCGATGAATTCCAAGTCAGATCCGTCCCTCCAAAATGCATAGAATGACATGTCCTTGACAGAAGTCTTGCCTCGTCGGCCCTGTTGCTGCCATTCACCTGCACCGTCGTCGTCGTCGTCGCTGAAAAAGGACTTGATGTTCTGAATCCACATTGGCGGAGCAGCTAGGTATCCGGAGTGCTCCGGATGCAAGACTGAGATGTACTTCATGACTTCGGTGGAGTTCGATTCCAAGTCATCCTTCAGGACCTTAAACATCAAGTTCCTGATACTTTCTTGTATCCCCTTGAGTTCCCTGCGCTTGCTGGAAAACGTTCTGTTGAGGCGAGACTCCTCGTTCACCCTTTCCAGTGTCTCGATTGAATATTGCGAAATCCTCTCATCTGCCGAGCGAGAACCCAAACGGACAACCTTTTTGGTGATGTCTGCATC
The DNA here is from genome assembly GCA_016628565.1 of Suillus placidus. Classification (NCBI taxonomy): domain Eukaryota; kingdom Fungi; phylum Basidiomycota; class Agaricomycetes; order Boletales; family Suillaceae; genus Suillus; species Suillus placidus. The sequence goes on along the minus strand of JABBWD010000023.1, from coordinate 103,952 downwards.
CAGCACAGAGCCAAGCATGTGATCCAGTGCGTGATTCGTGAATGCAATCATCAAGATGGGGCCGACATCATTTGCTCGTAGCACACGGAGCAACTCGACACCGGTATAACTCTAGGATGTGCGAGTCAGAGCGATCTAACAGGTTGGGTGAGAGTTGTTACCTTTCCTGTTCCTGGAGGACTGAACATACTGTCAGGTCATCATTCACACTCATTAGGTGCGACACTCTCACCCCTGAATTAAGGACACCTCTCTCGTCAGTGCATCAACAACTGCATCTGCCTGGCTCGGGTCAAGCCGGCTACTCCGCCGCAGCTCAGCACGCGCATTTTCGATAGATTGATGATCTGTCACTGTAAGCGTCAAGTCCTCCACGTCTGTCTTGTCGGGGAAGAGACATGAAAGATTGAACGCGAAGCCAGGCATCGTTGAGTAACGCGGAGGATCCACTTTGCAAGTATTTAGAAATCCCGGTGGCCGGTGAACTAGATAGCGCGAGAACGGAACTAGTTCGGGTTCGCCTTTCAGAGCTTCGAGGAATGGTCGGATGGCTTCAAACATGACGGAGGATTCGACCAACAACTTGATGTTTTGTCCGGACATTTGAGGGATCCTGAGCTCCTGCAAAATACGTAACTCCACCTTCGTGTCGAAGAAGACGATGCGAAGCTTCACGCGATCTGGATCGCGCTGCACATGCTCAGTGAGATCTTTAAGGGAGTTGGCGATCACCCCAAGGTTCACAGAGATATCATTGCCAGATTGCCACACAAGGGCGATCAAGCCGCCCTGGGAAAGGCGCTTGCCACTCTCCCAGAATGAAGTTCGCATACGGGAGTTGTTGGAGCGCGCACGGCCCGGGGGCGTGTCAACGACGATGCTTGCAGAGATACCTCTCCAGTCAGGTACGAGCGACTCAAAATCAACGCCAGTGTAGACGTTAAACATGAGACTATCTTGTGTGTCCGCCTGGCCACGGTACTTTCCTCCTTTATTCTTTAGAAGCTCTGCGAGTTTGGTCTTCTTGCGCGGCTGCGTTTTGAGGTCATCATGGACGAGCTGAACAGCTTGGCGCAAAGGGGCACTACACAAAGTTCAGTCAGCGCGTAACTAAGAGTATCCAGACAACAACATACGTCAACTCTTCTCGCAAAAGCCTGAACTGGATGTCGAGCAAGCGTTGCATGCTCTCCATGGGTGCTGGATGAGGAGCACCAAAAAAGTTCACGGGCAGAAACGGGGGAATACGGCTCATGAGTTCCTCATGGGTGGGAGCAATGCGAATGTCATAGATGTCCTCAAGGTCGTTATCGTGACGAGGTCCACCTTCACGTACGGCACCCGGACCTTGATATCCGCTATGGAGAGCAGCAAGGATGCCCTCATTGGAGGGGGCGGACTGCTTTTGACGATCAGGCCGTTTTTCTTTTCCTTGTTCCCGTTCAACAATGGAAACTAGCTTGTGAATCTTCTCGTCGAGAGTTTGAATGAGCAGGTCTCGTACAGTAGGCTGCAGGCCTCCAAGAAAATTATCGAACGAAGGCGGATTAGCACGGACACCAGTCTTCCACTCTTCAAACCATTTTTGCAAGTTCATGACCAAGGGTGCCAACCGAGGATATGTCGCAACAGCGTTCTTGAAGCGAACAAGAAACCTAATGCGGATTGGAGTCATAATAATGAAGGTAGTGACACTTGCTTACTCGTGCAGAACACCAGCGATGGATGCGAACGCCTGTGCGTCAACAGGGTCTTTTCCAAAAGCTCCCGGGTCACTAAAGGAACGGGAAGTAATGATGCTGTCCATAGACTTTTCGACAGCATCTGCAAAACTTGGAAGGTTCTGCAAAACCGTCATGTACAGTTGACTAGCGGCAGCTCAGTGCGTTGCGTCACGACGAATCGAAGATACATACTTTGCTTGAGTCCTTAAAGTGCTCTGAACAACGAAATCGGAAGACATATACTGCAATAACGTCAACACTAGCATGGGCGGTTAATATGTCGACGTACTCTAAGCAGGGGGATAAGCCCCCTCTGAAATGAAAGAGTTTCGCGACCCATCGCTGTTTTTGAGGAAACATTGGGCCAAGTCACTATCTCGGCGACCCGAAGTCGACCAGTGTTCTGCGAATTTCGGTTGAGTATGCATCAAAAGACCCTTGAATGAACGTACCGAAGTCAAGGCTTCGAGTAGTAACTTGGATAATCATTGTCAACGGCGAGATTGGATCGAGTAGTAGCAGCATACCTGTCCTTCTTCTTGAGTCTAGATCTAATAGTTAATCAAGACGAGTTGCATGACATGTCTAAAACCCACCCATGAGCCATTTTGAAGATTGGCACTCGACAGTGGGATGAGGAAGCCGTAGATCTCAGGTGCAGTCTTGAATCGAAAGTCTTCTCGAAGGAATCTCCTCAAACGACTTTGGGTCTCTGATGGAGTGAGAGACGTCGTAGCATCCTGAGGGAAATAACCGTCGGTACCACCTCCTACGAGTTTTGATAGACCTTTCTCTGTAAGGAATGGGGCAATGAACGCTTGCGCAGCCTGTGTGGGGATCGCGAAAGGCTGTGGAGATCGCCTGCCATCCTGCCCCTGCGGGAGGGTATGTGCACCACGGCAGCCGAATTCTCGAAAACATCGTCCTGTCTCCCAAAAGAATCGGCACACTCCTCGAGGAGGTGGGCTTGATGGCAATATTTGGCGTTGAGGGCCTTGAGCATCACGTCGCGAAGGAGATCCATCAGAAGACGCGCCCGGTGATGACGGTCTTTGATCTCCTCCTCGACGCTGTGCATTTGGAATGTGTTCAAAATTACAAGATGTGCCACGGCGGCAGCCGCCTGGCGAGTTATAAAATCTACAACTTGGACGTCGAGACATGTTGGGTTACTAGTAGTAGTAGTACCACGGCAGTCTCTAGCTGTGGCACCTTTTAAGTGAAGGATCATGAGGTGCCTGGGGGACTTACAGATGCGACCGGTGCAATGAGCCAATTCAGGAGTATTAATGGAGCTCTTCCGACACGAGGCTTCACAGGATGAGTTCAATTGGTCGATTGCCAGCTGATACGCGCCCTTTGAAGCCAATGTCTCGTGAGATCTGTCTCTGGTGCAACTTGGCCTGGTCTTTCTAACCTGAGATGCCAATACGATTATTCACAGGTGATCAGATTGTTGTAATACGCACGTTAGTTGTTCGAATAATGGCAGTCGCCTTTTGATAGACGCTACAGTAACTCGCGACTAGGAGTCGGTTAGTAACGTTAACAACCCCAAGATTCGGAGTTGTAAATTTCAATCACCCTATTTGATCAGCGGCCCCGTTCAAGACTCAAAGCGGCTTCACCGCGGGCCCTATGATCTGCGTCCTTGTGCAGCCTTCTACCTTGCCTTAACGGCGTCCATCAAGTCACTGGCCTCGTTGGCAGCCTCGAGGAGACGAGTGTCACTTATGGAGAATGCCAAGAGCTATTCCCAAAGAACGTGGAAGTTCAACGTTCAACATTGAAGGGTTGTACATTGAAAGGATCATAAAATTGCCTGGAACGACTTACAAAGTTCATTCGTCTAGTACTACTAAGGTCTGCCTGGGAAGAACTAATCATATCTTTGCCTCGATTCTAGATTAAGTTGCTTGAGCATGCTGCACATTAATGCATTACGCGTTTCCGCAGCACGTTGCATGGGATAGGCTGTAGCTGCAGGGAGAAGCTCTTATCTCAGAACTCGCCTTCACCTATGTCGTCTCTGGCAGCTTCGCTAAATCTACTTTGCTCCAAGTTGCAGCAACGTTGGATGTTCCGGATGATCTGACATTAGGGAATATCAGAGCCTCTCTCGAACATGACGCGGCATCAGGCAGAACCACTTTTACTCGTCCCAACTACGCTGGTAACGTCATCTCCACAGTTGGTGCGTTCTCTATGATCTTCGCTATTCACTCCACCGCATTTATGGCTGCGGAGTAGGAGATGCAGCGGACGTCGAAGTTGAACGTTGAACCCTCGATCCTGTCAAGGGTTCTGATAAGGTACACTCACGGAACATATTGACACATCTGACGAAATCTGATTGATATGAAATAGGCGTTGCTGGCCACATTGTTTCTTAGGGGCGTGCATCAGGGAATGCCCAGCCCTCCCAATCTACCTGTATTCATGTAGACGCACTTAGTCACGGTGCTGCATCTCGTGGTGGAGGCTGTGGGTGCACCATGCAGGAAACGCATGTGAGTCGTACGACTGAGTATGTAAGGTGGTGGCATCTGAAGCTTGAAGCTTGCCCGGTCCTGTATCTACGTGTTTTGGGGATCAGTTTCAGTTGTCGTTTCTACAATACTCAAATGCACCAGAACCAATACCTCCGAACAACCACCTTGCTGGCACGAAGGATCGTCGAGAAGCTGAGGAATGATTTAAATAAGGCGTTACTAGACGTCTTACATGTAGTGAGGACTCTCATTCAAACCAGTTTCCGAAGTATATCCACCAGTGCGCATCCGTTCCTGCCAGTGTTGCACGCATTGACATATATACAGTTCCGAGTCAGCATGCGCATCGTAATCACTTCATTTATAATCCACTTATCTCCCACTAGTGTCTTTTGCTCGTCGAAGCATCATCTCTTGGACAAGTCTTGTATCCTGGCTCGTCTCTCGCTTCATCACCATCTAAAAACCAAGAAACTAGGCTAAAAAAAGGCCCTTTAGGATTTTTTTCGAGCCCTGGACCACTCTGCCTTAATGGCAACGTCCGATCAGTCAAGTCACTGAGTATTCGTTGGCCTCGTTGGCAACTTCGAGGAGATGTCATCATTACGGGACGATGCCAAGAGCTATTTCCGAAGAACGTATTCAACAAAAGGCCCATCATTACCTGGAATGACTTAGGAAGTATTAAATTCAAGGTTTGTGTAGGGAAGATTAATCATTGCCTCACTTCTAGATCAAAGTATTTGAGCACATTAATGTGGCATCGCGCATCCCCGCAGTACACGTTGCCTGCGATAGCCTTAATCTCCACTTTCTGAGGAGAAAGTCTTATCTAGAACTGGCCTTCATGCACGTTGTATCTACCCGCTTCAACTCCGCTGAATCTATGCTGCTTCGAGTTGCAGCAAGAGTGGATGCTCCGGCCGTATCTGAACGTTTGAACTTATCGAACTGGAAACCTTCGATGGAGTCACGTTGCCCTTTTGACTAATCACTGCGTACTTTCAACATCGATCACGCTGCTCGCTCATTCATTGTGACGCTCTGTCCTTTGCCCTAATCATAGCGCCGTTTCCTACTTACCTGACACCAGGCTCACAGTATTTAAGTAGTTAGTGTCATACTCATTCTTTGGTTTGTGTGAAATCATATGCCATTCCTATCGGAACTCTATTCATAGAACTAGACGCAATGATTAATAGTTGTATACATACCAGGTATTACGATCGATGACCATCATCGTGTGGAGGAGATGCACAGCAAAGAAAAAGCACGAAACGAGCCTGCAATGTAACACGTCGTGACTGCACGTTTGCTGGACCTGGCACGGTAGTACTCGTATGAGGTGCAGTAGGTGTCCGTGTCGTGGACGTCGGGGTGGCGGCAGGCTGATAATGCGATGACGCCTGGACTCGAACTTGACCATGGTTGCTGCTGTGGTTGTTCCGCCTGTTGAGGAGATGCACAGCAGAGAAAAAGCACGAGATGAGCCCATAATGAGAGGTCGTGACTGCACGGTTGTTGCAGCAGTGTCAGCAGGCTGGATGCTGGTGCGTGAACGATCTCGTCCCGGCCGCGGAGCAACATACAATGCCTGCACAGAAATCATCAGACTCCAGCAATTAAAGCACTGAGTCAAGACATTCCTGCTTGCCCCGCGTTGCAGCCACTTCGACGACATGGGGACTACGACGAGAGGTGCTTTGCCTTGGGCATATCAGTGGTTCGATTTTTTCATTGGTAGCAGGCGGAGAGCGGAAGAGTGAGGATAGGCGGCCGATGTATATCCGGAAAGGCGTTGTGGGTTGTTGAGGTTTGGTTTCTGAGTCGGTGTTGAGCCGAGAGTGAGGTAAGAGTGAGGACAGACGACCAAGGAGCGCATGGGAACATAACCCCGAAGGCGTGGGGGGTTGCTGGAGTTCCTTTTCTGCATCGTCATCAGATGGAGAGCGGTGGATGAGTGAGGACAGGCGAGCGATGATCATATGTGGATGTAACACTGAAGGCCTTGGCAGTTGCGGAGGTTTAGTTGCTTCATCATTGTCGGGTAGAGAGCGGTGAAGGAACGAGGAAAGGCGGCCGAAAAGTGCACTGGCAGAGGAATGAGGATGGGCATCGCCCTTTACGGAAGACTGAGAGCATGGAGGTCCAGACAAGAACTAATTGATAGACATGCAGATGCTCGTGCACATGAACATCGGGTTGCATGCCGTCGAAAAATGTTGGGGGAGTTCATCAACACCCCGTGTAGCACCAACATAGCAAGTTAATGTTATAGCAATTCACAAATTCACAAAACATCCAAAAATGACTTGTCGTCTATGTCCTGCGAGGAGTGAGGTGTATGCTCCGTTCCCAGGGCGTTGCTGGATGACGCCTCCAGTTCGAGTCCATCCTAACAGCAGAGATTGTCAGCGATAGTGAGTATGCGATATGCTGACACTCACATTAGTATCGGATAATTAGTCTTCAGCTTCTTTGAGGATGTCTTGAATATCACGTACGTACGCATTACTGTCCTCGCAGCCAGTGACTAGCAGCTTTCCGTCGGCAGAAAAAGCTGCGCACTCCACAAATTTGTTATGCTGGGTGGGTGGCCCGAGTGAAAGGTTCGTGTCGAGATTCCACAGACGAGCTGTTTTACCCCATGATGCAGTCGCGAGGAGGCGGTCATCTGGTGACAAAGTGATGAAGCGGATCAAGTGTTTGTGACGATCTGCTGCAAAGTGGCGGTGTCAAATATTATGATCAAGTCATATGACGCAGAGATAATCTTCTTTCCATCCGATGTCCATGCCAAGCAGTAAACCAGCCACTGAGTGTGAGTGTGGATATCAGCCTTCCCGTCTTGCTATTCCAGATTTTTACACCAGTGTCGTCGTATCCGCCTGTTGCAATTCTCTCCGAGTTGGGCGAGTAAATCACACTCCACTCGAAAAGAATTGCAACAGCCCCATCCACCGGTGCAGGGTCTTGACTGTCAGGACACGGTTGTGCCGTTCTTGACATGCCACACGCTTGTTGCCCCATCCGCAGATCCACTCAAAACTCGCTCGCCATTTGCATTGCAGCAAACTTGAACTGACCACACATCCTTAGTGTGCCGTGTCAATTAGTAATGACCTTCCCCGTCTTGATGTTCCATCCCATCATCGCTTCCGCTAGCGACAATATGGCCGTTTGGAGACAATGCTACGGTGTACACTCCTGCATTATCCCCTTCGTCTCCCCAGTCACCGCCAATCTGTACGCCGCTTTCCAGATCCCATAGTCGGAGTGAGTTGTCTAACGAAGATGTGATGATGCGGTGTCCGCCGGGCAGGTGTACAACACTTCGTACCCGGGTGGTATGGCCTCGCAACGCCTGGCGCAGCGTGATCGCTGGCATACTTTGCATCTCAGCGGTGGACGAATAAAGCTTCAACAGGCTATCCAGCAATGATAAAAGATTGTTGATGAGGCGATATCCGTGTGCAAATTTTTTGACTGCGTTCGTCAAGAATTCGCAGGAAATTTTTGTGGAAATCGAACATGGCTGATAAGCTCTGGTAAGTAAGTGGTCAGCTTTGCCTTGCAGAAGAGCCTTGATATTCATTACTCACGAGAATCACCTGTTATAAGCTGAGAGAGAGTGCGTTGATTGGGAGTCAAGGAAGTCGGGCACCCGCCAGTTCAAATCGTCTTTAAGGTGCGTGCTACACGTAATACGTATATACTGCTGCCTGCACCAGCCCATTTTTTCTAAGGTGGCAATGTCGTGTTTAGTCTAACCCTCGGCCAGTTTTGCTTGGTCTCCCCTAGACAAATGAAGATAACCGTTCTTTCTATACTGTAGTTTCTTGCTCAAACTCGCATCGGTCTCGTTCGGTGTCAATGAGTCTGGATCTTGCGACAAAAGATTGAGTGTGATTTCCTTTAGATGTTGTCTGTAGGACGTACAAAAGCGCTGATATAGTGAATGTGTACTTGAGGTGAAAATAAAAGTGAACATGATGGGATTAAGAAAGAAAGATGGATGACAAGCCCGGCGAATGGCAGGAAGTAAAAAAGAAATCGTAAAAATCTCTCTGGCGGGGAATCGAACCCCGCTTTCCCGCGGTCGCGTTTCTTACATGACAGGCGGGTGTACTATCCGATATACTACCAGAGACATGTCATGGTCCTGTCCCTTTACTATATGGTTAGGAATCGTTATAAATACCTACCCGTGAATCATATCGACCAAATGTCGGCCACGAGTTTGGTGTGATATTCTCGAATGGCAAGGATCAGGCATGACCAACAAAATCCGAAGAAAACCAAGATATAGATCAGTTCTCGGGGAAGTTGTGTCCTATAATGATAAAAATAATGAACACGCAGGAGTCAGTGACAGATCGGCATACTGCTGAGATGGTTGAACGTCAGCGGACAAAGGGACCCAAATTCGCTTATGAGCTCATCTCGCAAAGAAACCCACGTGAGTTTTCATCAACACCATCGTGATTCACGGTGTTTTACAGCATCCAAACTCCAAAACATAGTGCGAGGACCTCCCACAAAGTTGTGAGTATCTAGGTGCCGGAGAGACTGAGCTCCTCTGGTATTCGTCGATAAGCCTGATGCACTTGAGTCTTTGAGCCACAATTACACATATCCCTTGATATATTCGTCAATTATATTGCCCGTCAAAAATGTTGACAACAAGGAAGATGCTAAACTCCTACCGGATCGTTATTCATAATTCAAGCCGCACCTTCAAGATATCCAACAAAGCGATACAGACATCGCCGCAGCGGTTGGCATTGGTCTGTTTGAACATGAAACTTGTGAGTGACTGATGCAAGCAGACGTGGTTGGCAAGTGGTTACATAAAGTCTCCTAGGCAGCACCTGTGGCTCCCACATAAGTACCGTAACTACAGGAGATAATGCACGTGTTTCGCACCTGTAAGACGAGGGGGATCCAACGGATCAGCGCCTCCTTCAATATTCCCTGGATAAAGAGGGACTTTAGAGAACAATATGTACCATAGCGTGTTATTATTAATACCACCTATTATTAGACTCACGTGATTCGGTTACCGTGCCCAACGTCGCATAGTGATGGGAACCTACGAGCTCGCTGTGCGACACGATGAGCTCGAGTATCTCACTCAAAAATGGTCGGATTGACGGCGCGTTTCGACGAAAAGTGCACCAGTAATAATTGCGTTACATAGATGAGTCTTATGGGTCCATCAAAGTAGACTAAGGCAATGTAAGACTACTATTCATCCCCCTCCTCTTCGCCAGAAGACTCCACATATTCAGCGCTTTTAGGACCTTCCTGCAGCTGGGCAGGGTTCTTCTTTGCTTTCTTCGATGGCCTATGATTCTCCTTACTTGCCCGTCCTGCGCTAGACCCGCCTTTACGTTTCCGAGGTAATCCAGCGTCTGAACACTTTTTTCGTGGTTTCCGAACAACTTCTCCAGCTGAACGGCGTGTATTGAGTTCAGACACGTGAGCTTGGACCTCCGCAGATGAAAGAACAGTCCAGTAGCACGTACGTGCCTTGAGGGCGTCACGGAGCTTGCGAATGTCGCCGACGGTCCCGATGTTCGAAGGGCTTGTGAACTTGACACCATGGGGCCAGCCCACAAGGCGCACTCCGTACATTTCGATGACGGACGTTTCATAGTTGTTGTAATTCATCACGATACCTTTTTTGCCGGTCACAGCAACTGTGAATAATGTTAGACGGGGGCGGCATGTGTAGAACACATTGATACTCACCTAGGCCCAGGAGTATCAGTTTGCGTACTTGCTTTCTCACAGCTTCCAAAGAGTCCCGTTCGTTGAGATCTATGGGAGTTGCATAAGTACACGAGCTATATAACAAGATGAAGGACTTACTTTGATTTTGCGTGCACGCCCATTGTTCATATTGCCTGAGAAAATCGGCCATAGGATGCTCGTATACATCCTCCCAAAAATCTTCAGAATTATCTGTGCCGTGCATCGCGCTTTGAATGGTGTCATTGATGTGACCACGGACGACAAATAGTGTGCCATAGACACCAGTCCGAACCCGCAGATCATCCAGCTTCAAAGAACAATGAGTTTAGTTAGTTGCTGTGGAAATTCAAACATACCTCCTTGACGATCCTATCCGTTGTGGCTACAACGTCTCGCGCAGCTGCCAGATTGTTCGCCCGAACACTAACGACCTTTTTTTCGCAATGCTCCTCGAGAGCTGCAATGTAACCTTCCTTTTCTTCCCTGGTAAGGCTCTTTGTCTCAGGGTCAGCCGCAACCATCTCACGAAGTTCGGCCAACGAGTACCGAGAGCCTGCGGGTCGGTCTAGTTGATGCAAGATAAGCTTCGTGATACGATTGAGTAAAAATTGATCCGACTTACCTGTGTTCATCTCTTTCGCCTTGGCATGAACCAGTGCATTGATTAATTGACTTTTGCGGGAGGTTCGATAATGCGTCTGACTGCCGATGATATCATTGATGTGCTTGGGAGTAACATGGTGAGCCCGCGAGAGTGCTTCGATCTTCATTTTCTGTGCATTCAAGTATTCAGCGACCGCGTCATGTAAGTGCTTCGTTCTCTCGAGCTTCTGGTCCCTCTTGATCTTTCGAGACGCCTTATGGGCATCTGTTAGTCGAGGTGGTGGTGTCCGAGGGCGGATAATCGCTCGTGTTGGGTTCCGTGCTGCCCAGGAGGACGTGTTTGCCTCGCGGAGTGATTCTGGTATGTTTATAATGGTGTCCGGCGCCTCTGCTTCGGTGGGACTTGGCTGAGGTGATGGTGTGCGAGCAGGGGGAGCGGGGAGCTCTGGAATAGTTGGGATATTTGTAGCTGCTATGTCCTTAGTGAGAGCTGCGATTTCGTCGTTGGTAAGCGGCATCGTGTACAGAGACGGGTCATCCCAGTTGATCTGATTGATGTTGGGAACCCGTTCACTGCCAGTGCTGCTGACCGGATCAAAATCGTCGCCTGAAACACCTGAAAAATCTCTGGTCAAAATGAAATCGCCATTGGCATCAAAATCATCTGCTACGTAGAGGCTCATACTTGGAGCTGTGGGTAGACAAATAGACGGGGACACAACTTCAGAGTTTGGTGTGTGACGGATCATATAGATCACGCCAATAATCGACACGCGACACATCCTATCATTCAACACCATTTTTTTGAAAAAAAAAAGGCATAAATCGGTGTAAGATCTTGAGGTCAACATATTAGTGGCAGTGCAAAGCAGTGCTGATCGAGGCATACCTTCAATATACATGTTGCGCGACTGGGGTCCGCTAGGTCCGCTTGGAGCAGACGGTGGTGACATAGCCTCACTTGGGGGCAGTTGTGTCAGCTTCTCATCAGCTCTAGAGCATGGTGAGTGTGGGGGTTCCCGCGCATTTGGAGCAGAACTCAACGATGATGGCCACTGAAGTTTGGATGCATCCATAGGATTGATGGTCGGAGTAGATGGAAGGGCGTTTTGGGAGGAACCTTGGTGGAGACGAGGAGTAGGGCGAAGAATGTGTTTGGCGATTGGAGCTTGCGTCGATTTCAGTTCCTTCGGAGGCGTGTCAATATCCATTGCGTCGGACTTTGTAACACCCTCAGGAGCAGGTGATTCGCTACCCTTCTCAGGTCATACCTGTCTCACTTTCTCTGGCCGTGGGATGCACGCCACGGACTTGCACCTGCATAAATGGCATGAGCCAGGTCAACGTGGCTCAGGAGTGGGGAGGTACGAACCCACCACATACCTTTTGATGTCCCGGGTTCCTGACACTGTAAAGTCCATCCCTGCAGAGTCCAAACGCCAACTATGGGTCTGGGACTTGATTTTGGCTGTAGAGTTTCGCATTTCTAGCATGCCGAAGGAAGACGATGCAGCAGAGACAATGAAGCAGAAAGCAGACCACGCAAGGCTGCATGCTTAAACTTGGACCAACAACTCATTAGTAAGCACGTATTACTCCCGCTGGCACTTAACGTCTAACTTGCCAAAATATTTCATCGATCATCTCGATCATTGCCAGCTGTCATCGGTCGATGTCGGATTATATTATCTTGATCATTGGCAGTCGTCGATGTCTCACGGCAGGTCGTCTCTCGTTCCTTCCCCCCCAAACCATGGTAAGCACAATTCTTCACATTTCAATATGCCCGTCTAACTTGTGCATTCAAAGGGACATCCAACTCGGGGGAAATCATGCAGCTCATCATCCAGGCAGCGCACAGCTACACAACATTGGCTCTCCAAGCCAGGGTAGGTCAAATTGTCTGAGTCACTGAAATTTTGCTTACCACCCCCGGACAGAGTTCGAGAAGCTCAAAATGCTAAGGCTCATGCTCGAGTAGCTTTGTAAGTCCATCCTCCATGCAACTCTACTGTTCGTGCTCACACAAATCATTTTTTTTAGCAATAGGGCAAGGTAAGGACTCGTATATCGCCATGGGTATCATTTACTCAACGGATCTACAGGAAGAAAAAAAAACTAACCAAAGATCAAACGGCACCCACCGCATCCTCAATTGACCGCTGCGAAGACCTGTCCCGTGATGGTAGCTGGGACGCCAATGATGATTCGGTGCTCATGATGGACAACGATCTGCCTTGCCCGTGTGACTCTCAAACACTAGATTCTACCGAGAGAATCTTCCAGAGGTGGCGAAAGGAGTGGTTGGTGTCAGAGGATACATGGGGAGAAGCATACGAGGAAGCACTCGCGCACGCTCGGGCGGAGGGGAAATGTGAGACTGATGTTTTCCTTGATCAATGTGCGATGCATGCTTTGGAGGGGAGGACGATCCTGGAAGCCATACGGGAGATTGTACACACCAGTTGCCCTTATTGCAGGGAGCGTCTCAAGTACGACAGCATTTTACTATACGATTTACTGGTTTCTGTAATTTCGGAGGTAAAATTCATCGAGGTGAAACTAGATAATGAACATTGTAAATAGGTTATTTAGCTGAAACACACTCTTCAAGACCGAGACTGCCTCGGCATAGTAAGATGTATTATCAAGATGACCAGTGTGCACAGAGGAGGTGCATGGTGCATTCGCAGAATCGAGTGTCGGAGTAGTCGAGGTTAAGGTATCTAATTGCAGGTAAGGGGTCAATGTATTATCAAGATGACCAGTGTGCGCAGAGGGGGTGCATGGTGCATTCGCAGAATCGAGCGTCGGAGTAGTTGAGTTTAAGGTACGGCATAGTAAGGGGTCGATGTATTATCAAGACGACCAGTGTGCGCAGAGGGGGTCGGAGTAGTCGAGGTTAAGGTATCTAATTGCAGGCAGTCTGAGCATTGCCATAGCAAACCAGAGGGGGTCGGAGTAGTCGAGGTTACATATGTACTCTTCAAGACCGGGACTGCCTCGGCATAGTAAGTAGTCGAGGTTAAGGTATCTAATTGCAGGTAAGGGGTCAATGTATTATCAATATGACCAGTGTGCGCAGAGGGGGTGCATGGTGCATTCGCAGAATCGAGTGTCGGAGTAGTCGAGGTTAAGGTATCTAATTGCAGGCAGTCTGAGCATTGCCATAGCAAACCAGAGGGGGTCGGAGTAGTCGAGGTTAAGGTATCTAATTGCAGGCAGTCTGAGCATTGCCATAGCGAACACATGGCGAACACATGGCGAACATGGCGAACAGATAGCGAACATGGGTGTACGGATGCTCGGGCTCACGAATGTAACACTTAAAAAAATATTGAACACAGTGAGGTGTTTATTAGGCAGAGGCAGACATGCATACTTGACCCGAAGCTGAAAAATGTTGTGGTGATTCCGTGCAGAACATTTATGACTATGACAGGACTTTATGTAGCGGTTTTGGCGGTTGATGCATGATGCAACACTAGTGACACACTGACCAACATATGATGATTTTCATGCTGGATTGCTACACTATTAACAAATATTCCAACATATGTACTCTTCAAGACCGGGACTGCCTCGGCATAGTAAGTAGTCGAGGTTAAGGTATTTAATTGCAGGTAAGGGGTCGGTGTATTATCAAGACGACCAGTGTGCTCAGAGGGGGTGCATGGTGCATTCGCAGAATCGAGCGTTGGAGTAGTCTAATGAGTAAGGCGCGTTGCGCAATTTCATTGTCATTTTAACACATGTACAGTGCACAACGTAAACTAGACTAAAGCTGCCTCATCGTCTCCGTCAAGTCTTCGACCTGCAACCATAGGTCATATGAGTCTGAGCTCGCAGATGAGCCCACAGACAATGTAGGTGAAGGAGGGTTGGGCTCGGACTCTGGAGGGGATGGCCAGAAAGGGCCACCTGCCAGTGGAACTGCCCGGACCCTGCCTTCGTCACACCCGGCCGTATATGCTGCTAACGCCTGCTGAAACGACGCGTATCGTTTCTGAACGTTACCACTAACAAAATTTGTTCGCTCAGCAACGTCGGCCCTAACAACATCGTCAAGAATTAGCCAACGCAAGCCAACAGGTACCCAGACACGGCACACTCACCAGCGGTAAAACACGCCAACTTCCTGCCCAACCATTATCACCCAGAATCCTTCGGGTGTCTGATCAGGTCGTGGAGGATGGATGTCGCTAGGCATTGGAACAGCGGCCGTGACTTGGTAGGGTGTCTGCGCAACCATCGGCGAAGCCTGAGGCTGAGGGTGGGATGGTGTAGTAGCAGTAGTGCGAGCTGTGGTGGAAGGGGGAATGGGCCCTTTTTTCTTTGGAACGGCACGAGTGCTGGTGGGTGTGGATGGCGTGAGCGATGATCTCAACAGGGTGATGGACTCTTCTGTTGTCTTGCGGCTCCAAGTGACGGTATCGACTGATGAATCTATTATCGAGTGTCAGTGTATTAGTTTTTGGATGAGTGAAACACCCACCTGATAGTGTCATCCCTTGCAGCAAATTGCGCAAGTCTTGAATATGGTCACCCTGGGTAGGGCTGCTACTAGATGGTGTTGACATAGGAGCGGTCTCATGAAGGACTTGGTTGGAGTGCTACAGATAATCAGTCACGTGCAAAATAGATCAGACCAGTAGTACAAACATAAGATGCGTCTGAATGGCGCGGACTAGTGGAGCACGCCAGCGAGTCCACACCAACATCTCTCTGCGATCCATTCGGCACATCAGGGCACCGAGGGACAACAATGGATTGCCAGCCAATTCCGTGTCCAAAATACTCAAGCACAGGCAGTTGGTTCAGCAAGCAGCAAGTTCCAATGAACGGCGGCAAGCACGTCTACAAGGTATGCTATGTCAATTTAATACTTAGAATAAGAAAAAAAAAACCTGTTGTAAAGCTATGAGTTTGGATGAGCGTCGGGCACTCGAAGCGCTGAAAGAGGACAATGATACCACCATCGACGGCTGGCAGGAAGACTGCGACGACTTCAGCTTTGGCGATGTCTGCGATGGAACGGAGCCACTCGCCATCAGCCATGCTGGTGGCGAGTTCACTGACCTTGCAAGAGAGGTTCTAGGAGACTTTTGGAAAATGTGAGTGAATTTCGTTGTTACCTTGAAATTTGACCATTACCTTTGCGAGCAGCAACAATCGTGTTCGACGCGTGGATAACCGCACCCGTCGTGATCGTGTCCTCCGCAGGAACAAGGCGTTTGCTGAGCAGCTGCCAGTGATAACCGACGCGTACCTTGCGTGGAGCCTGGCAAAATGTAAGGAACACTTTTTTGAGAGATTGGAGAGAGAAGACAGCCTGGAGAGTGGCTCTGACTATGGTCAATGGCCGATCAGCGTGATAGATGTGTTCTGTGAGTGATTCGGTCTGTTGTCGTTTGCTTACTATTTGATGACGGCATGTCTCTTTAGACGCTGAGAAAGTCATTCTTCGAATCTTGCCAACAGACGCCACTATTAGCACTGCGATCGTTCGTCAAGGTGTGATGCCTTGTTCACCAATATCACCAACTGTCGGAATCACTACCGAAGCTCTGGATCTATACCGTGTAGCACATCTTAGGAGTCCTCAATTGTCTATTCAGGCTTTCGTCAAAACTATGTGCGACTTGCATGGTGTATGTCCTCTGATTTTTTTTGTTCTTATCGTGCTGATTCACGTGCAGGTTGCTTTCCACAGACACTTATCTCGTCAATTCTCGATTGCGTTCGATTTATATCTTCAAGTTCGACGCTCCGTGGCAGCCATGGTATCCGAATCATTACGACGTGACACACCTGATTGGCGCTTGAAACACGCCTGTCCTGCATGTACATACACACTAACAGACGAACCCGAGTTAATATTCAGCTTGCTCTACGCTATGGATGGTAACGACTCTTTAAAAAGAGTCCTTCAAAGATCTTTGGACACTGACGATTCTCTCGGTACATCTTCGGAACTTCCAACAGGGCAGCAACTGGCGAGTGACCGCTACCTATCTCGCACTTTCGTAGACCAATTCGCGCGGGACTCCACTACTGCAGGTGATGAGGTGAGAGGTGCTTTCCATCCAGGTTGGTGATGGCTAATACCTAACTATTAGGATGTACATCTTGAGAACTCGTGCGAAGGACGCTGGAAGAATATGGATGATACAAAGACCAAGAACGCGTGGGGTATTTACGATGAAACGGGCATTTTTATGGCCGTGTGCCGCCACGGATTCTCTCTGCTTGTTGCAGATATGGTGCAGAGCGGGGAGCTGTAAGTTTTTTTTTGATGGATTGTTCATGAACTAACAATTATTTGCCAGTGCAAAGTATCCTTTAGCCGTTGTTTCAAAGTTGCTGGGCGTATTTGGAAGCAATCTGGGTGCCGGGTATGACATTGGTTGTCAATTCAAGACCACCCTTGACAACAGCTCCCTCGGACCCCTCGCACGGTCTATGCATCACACCTGCCTTGTCGGTGCCTTCCATGGACATGCACACAGGCGATTGTGCCAACTTTTCTCGCTTACTACTTACATCAAAGGTTTGGGACTCGAGGATCTGGAAACGTGCGAACGGACATTCTCAAAATCAAATTCCTTAGCGTCTGCACTACGGTATGCAAGTGTATTCCACAGACAACAGGCCATCGACACGTATTTCGAGCATAACGACAATTTTGAAGTGTATGCCAATCTTTGTAAGCTGTCTCGTCGTCAAACTTGATTGTGTGCTGACATAATCCTTGTATTTGCTAGCCGACTTTTTATACAACAACTACAAGCAAGCGCTTGATATCTTGAATGACGGAGATGCGACCCTACCAAACCTTATGCGAGATCTCAAAGTTACAGATGAGACCGTTTTCGAGCACTGGCTGGAAGAAGAAAAGGTATATCTTCGAGGTCTGACGCGAGAACCCGAG
Source organism: Suillus placidus (assembly GCA_016628565.1). Taxonomy (NCBI): domain Eukaryota; kingdom Fungi; phylum Basidiomycota; class Agaricomycetes; order Boletales; family Suillaceae; genus Suillus; species Suillus placidus. The sequence goes on along the minus strand of JABBWD010000023.1, from coordinate 86,445 downwards.
GTCGAAACGCTGCAGATGGAGTATTGGCAGCGGTTGGTTAATCTTACTGCGAGCAAGTGAGTTTAGATGTCGAGGTATGGGCCTTGTACTCGCTGACTCAAAATTTGCATAGGGAAACTCTGGACGCCGCAATAACAGCTTTCCAGGGCTCATTGCACCTCGACGCTGTGCCATATGATGTGCAGGCGAAGAATACTCGCAATGCCGAGAGTGCCCGACGGCATGCTCTGGAGGACCATGAGAGGCATTTGAAGCTCGTTCAAGCACTCGAGTGCAAGCTTGAGATCGAGAAACGCTGGACTCCTCATGATGCAGAGTGGCAGAGGGTTGGGAGACTCGTGGCCAACCGGAAATACCAGCGTGCGCTGGATCGTCTCGAAGGATTGGTTGTTGCACGCATATTTGAGCTGACTAGGATGAACCGCGCGGGCACAGGTGAGTAAAAGGTAGTATCTTGTTTGCTGATTCTAACACTAAACAAGGCTACAAACTGCGGAAGCATATCGCTAAGGCATTGCAAACACGTTCCGTCGCCATCAGAACTGCCCTCAACACATACAATGCTATTGCTCGGTCAATGCACCCTCCCCGCCGGATGCTTAAGTGGGATGAGGTCGTAGAGTATGCGTTCCTCGCAGACTTCGACTTGCTACGTGATACACGTGCGGACGTTTCTCGACACCCTTGGTCATCAGCTGCTGCTCGTAGCGCAATGGACCTCCACTTCAAAATGTGTCGGGCGCGTGAAGAGATCGAGCGTCTCAATATTGAGGTACGACGCCTCGTGACCTATATACGCGATGAAGAGAGGTACCTACGGGAATGCGAAGATCAGTTAAAGGACACCAGCCAAGCCCTCGCACATCAGATCACCATCCACCGAAACACTCGAGGCCGTTTCAACTCACGACATCTCAAATGGCTTTATGACATATCGAAGCTTCCGGGTTTCAGTGGGACACTAACCCCTGGTGTCAGCGCTGACACAAGTCCCGGCGAGAGCGCGAGTGCAGCTAATGCACAGATCCCCACCCGGATGCTTGTTGAATCCCTGCCTATTGATCACACCGCATCTCCCTTAGACGTAGACACCCAGGATGACTTGGATGACGAGGAGGAAGAGGATGAGGTAGTGGAACAAGCATCTAGGAGTTTGCAGGATGTCCTCCTTGTTGCTGATGACTTTTCACGCCTCAGAATTCATGGCAATGCTGAAGAAGAGTAATACTAGTCATTTTCGTACATGCATGTATTCCATACGTATCACAATCATGACTGATGCACTTTTCGTCGAAACGCGCCGTCAATCCGACCATTTTTGAGTGAGATACTCGAGCTCATCATGTCGCACAGCGAGCTCGTAGGTTCCCATCACTATGCGACGTTGGGCACGGTAACCGAATCACGTGAGTCTAATAATAGGTGGTATTAATAATAACACGCTATGGTACATATTGTTCTCTAAAGTCCCTCTTTATCCAGGGAATATTGAAGGAGGCGCTGATCCGTTGGATCCCCCTCGTCTTACAGGTGCGAAACACGTGCATTATCTCCTGTAGTTACGGTACTTATGTGGGAGTCACAGGTGCTAGGCAGCTATTGTGGTTATCAACTGGTTAAATAAGGAAATAATTTCCCAGCTGCGAAACCTAATTGGCACTGAATTCGGCACTAAGTACACTGAGTCCAAGCCATATGTAGGGTAATAGCCAAATCGACGCGTACTACTAGTACCCAGCTTTTACTAACTTCTTTACCGTGCAACCTCGCAGGCCATGACATTCTATCACCCGACTGCTCATTTCAGTACAAAGGGCAAAGTCCTCGTCGTTGTGCGTATGCCGATATCCGATTCAAGACAGCTCACTGAAGACAAACTCTCCAAGGCAGCCGGTTGTTTCTGTCGCGAACGTTGCACAGCTCGCGGCTGATCTCCTGATCGCTTCACTTTCTTTGCACCGTGTAGGCATATTCGACCCCAGGACCTTGGTTCCTGTCGTCGGAGCTCGCGAAGACGATCTTCCTGGCGTCACAACACCACTCGAGCGTATGTCTTAGTACATGTGTTGCCAGAGTCTTGCCTAACAGACAGGCTAGTTTTTGGCCGCGATGATGTTAATATCGCAGTCATACAGCAACGCTCTCCCGCATTAAAGGTAATAAAGCCCTCACTCGGATCTCAGACATGATTTTTACTGTACTGATCCTGCATCCCACCAGTCCTCGAAACAGGATTTTGTTGACTCCCTGTTGGAATTCATCCGTACCTCAGGAGCTTCAGCTGTCCTCGTCATTGGCGGAGTAGATATGTCCAACAGGACTGACCCTCAGATGCTGTTGAGTTGCAATGATTCGATATCTGAGCTTTGAATTGATGTTCTTCCGATGCTTCCAGGACACCTACTTGTCAGATCGTCCCACCTGGAACACCTGATCTGACTTCTGGTCCATTGGCCGCCCTCACAACCCTGCCAATACCCATCTACACTTCACCCGTCTCCCAGTTCCTGCATATCGATGCAGAAAGGATAGCCATACCTTTCATACCAGGCGGAGGGCTATCTCGTCGAATACTCTCCTCACTTTCCGACTCATGGCAAATCCCGACTGTATGTCTGTTGCAATATGTCATGGAGGGGGACAACAGAGCGGACGCCCAGCTCATGGCAGCTGTGGTATCCAAGGTGTTGCAAGTAGAGGTTTCTAACTGGAAGCAGCCTAGCAGTTGGGGTCATGGTCTTTTCGGTACTCCTCATGATCAAACATTGTACGGTTGACAAGTGTATTCTACAGCCTGGTGCAGATGTTGATAAAAACAATCAAGCAATGATCCAAAAACAAATCTACACGCGCTTTTTGGTAGTCTGCGCTGAACTTCATCGATGTTTTCCAGCGATGCCAGTCCGGGTTCGGCCTTTTTTCTTCGCGGCTTGAGACAACGACATGTAAGCATACGGATCCACGCCGCCTTTCTTGACGTCACCACCAGCTTTCTGCAATAGAGCATCAGACCCTGTGAGCACAAACACAGCAGACCACCAACCTTTGCCTTAAACTCGTGGCCCAGTTTTGGCTCCATGGGTCGCTTGTTTTTCTTCGTAGCAGTGGCAGCACCATCAGCCATCTCAACATCTCCGTCTTCGTCCTCATTCTCGCGGCGTCTCTTTTTAGTATCTTTGTTGAACTTGATGCGCCCATTGGGCCCGCGGGTAAAGCCATCCACCGAGGTCATACTCTCCCGATATGCACTGCCAGCAACGTCTTTGGAAGCCTTCCGAGAGCTGACTTCAATGTCAGACTCTTCGTCCTCGTTGATAACAATCTTTCCAGTGTCAGTGTCAGTTTTGAAGCGACCTGCGTCTTGACCCGGCTTGCGGCGTCGGTTGGCTTGGGCATCTGTAAAGAGGTAAATGATGTAGATGCAAGCACATGATGAATACCCACTGGTCAATCGTGATGCAACACCCTGCAAGAGGTCCATCGGTTCGTCATCATCCACCCGCAGACGCACTCCCTGTTCAACTCCCTTCCGTTTCGGTCCCGTCATGGGTCGAGATACCTGCTCGTCTTCGTCGCTGTCGTCCAACTCGCTTTCACTGCCATACAAAACGTCCTCAAAGGCATCGCCTGTGGGAACCTTTCCTTTGGTCGCCTGAATAATGTCGTCAGCGATAATAAATCATGGACACTCATGAAAACCAACCTCCTCCACTTCTTCGTCATCGTCCTCTCGAGCTCTCTTCCTTTTAGCTCTTTCCTTCCTTTTCTTGATATTCACCAATACCTTCGCGGCCTGATCCTCCCCTGCCGCTTGATACACGTCATTCCACCCAAACCTCCTGATCATCCGCTCGAAGATATGGCGGACCTTTGCCTTGAAGTGGTTCTTGTGATCGTGAGACCAGGCAAGGAGTGCAGGGACGAGTTCTTTTAGATGTGGTCGTAGCAATTCAATAGGCAAAGTATGAATCGCAAGCTTGATGTACCCGAGCGTAGATTTGATGATCTCACGGTTGGCAGAGGAGAGGAAAACGAGAAGAGTCGTGAAGATCTCTGTCTGCATCTGGGTATCGATGGATTCTACCCAAATCGTTAGATGAATTGTGGTCACGACGTCAACTTACATACCCCTGAACTCAAAAACGAGACGGGAGACGGCGGTTACGGTGGCACTGATCATGTGCGGTGAAGCTCCTGCTAAGCCTCCTGCAACCATGGTCATGTACTCGTTAATGCTTGCTTGTGCTGCAAAGAGTATGTCAATAGCTGGGATTCGCAGTGCAATCACGACTCGCCTTCGGCGCCATCCTCATCCATTCCATCCACCATGCTCCTCTTCACTATACCACCCTGGCTCATCTTTTGACCCATAGCAACTATGAGCTCGAAAGCTGCTGACCGGGCTTTCTCTGATGGTTCCTTCGTACCCAAGATAGCTTCTGGGATAAGCGAAGGGATGATGTGCAAAGACTCGCTAGGAACCCGAAGTATCAGCAGAGAAAGCAAGATAAATCGATCTTTCTTTGCAGCAGGTGCAAGCCCAACGGAAAGCTCGTCTAGACGTTGGAAAGTCTGGAGCGCGTCCTCTTCTACTTTGCCGTTCTCCAGAAGTTTTGCTAGAATCTTGTAACTACGCTTTTGTACGCCGTTGTCCTTGTGGCACAGCACCTCTTGCGCAAGGCACGTCGAGAACAGAGCGGCGATGTCTTGTGCGTCAAGGAAGGGAAGGAGGAGGATTAGAAGGTCTTGCGTCATTGCAGTGGTGTTCCCGTTGTCTGATTGTTGGAGGCTTTGTCGGAAAAGGTCGACGACCTTACGATAGGCTTTTGCGATGTCTTGCTTCTCTGCGAGTCCAGCCCAAACACCGATGACGTCGCCCACCATACCACGATTATCCCTATCCACGCTACCGAATACGTTGAAGAAGACAGCAAACCAACTCTCTACTTGGGTCTTGAGGAAAGTAAGGTTCTGGGAAGCTTGTTCTGGAGTAATTGCATTATCAGACATGGAGGACTCTTCCATGTCTGTGTCGAGCTGGGATGCGATAATCTTGTTGGACTCTATCAAAGCCTTCAGGCCTCTTAGTACAGGTGGCCGAAGATCAGGCTGGCTGTACAGCAGCTGAGAAAGGAGTTGCGAGAATGCCGGTGTAAGGGCCTAAAACGATATCTATCAATATAAAAACTTTCATACGAACGCCGCACGTACTGTCTTGATATCAGAAGGTGCATGACAATAGCCCGCAAATCCAGTCCATATCTGAGCGACAAGCACACTCCACACTTTCGCCTCTGATTGCCTTCCTTCGCTATCAGCCTTTTGCTGCAAATTGAACATCCGCTCGCTCATGGGCACGAAATATGAGACAAAATGGCCAAGGAGCGACGGGTGGGGTTGGTTGAGCATAGGCAAAAGAAATGCGCGTGGTTCTTTGCCTGCTTGGCTAAAGATAAATATTCAGCTCCAGTCCTTTTGCCCGTTTCAGAATGACTCACCGATCCGAGGGCTCTAGGTTTAGAGGAATGGCTGCAAGAAGCACAGCGGGACCCACTACTCGCATAGCCGTCGAGAGCACAGCATCAGCAGCCTCCTTGTGCTCAAAGCCTTTGTGGATCCGCAGATCGGCGATTTTCGACACTAGAGGCATGAGTAAAGCCTCTGTAGCAGTAGTAGACTTCGCGGGGTCCACACGAACACCCAAGTTTGAGACTAGAGCTGAAATAACCGAGAGCAGCTCCTGCATAGCAGATGCAAAAGCCAGGGAGTCGAGGGCTTTCGTTATTTGCGAGATGATGCTTCGCAGGGGCGATTTGCCAGCTTCGCCGTCTGAAATGGAGTCTTTCACGATGGAAGAGGTGATACAACGTGTAAGTAAAGCCAGAGATTCCGCAACAGCTTTGCGGGTTGGTGGGTGCTTCGTCTCAAAGTACGACCACACCGTTTTCCAAACTTTGTTGAATTCAGCGGCACAGGCCAATACGTCCGCAACATGATATGCAAACATTGCATCTCCTAGAACACGAATCCAAGATGGAGAAATGGAATTATCGGCTTTTGCTGGCGGAGATTCCAGGACGGCATTAAGTACGGCCGGAATTTGTTCTATTGCACTGGCAGTGCCAGTCGTGGTAGATGCAGTGAAAAGATCGGAAAGAATTGAGTATGCAGCCTGGGAGAGGTAGGGGTTTCCCAATCGCGGAAGGGTTAAGAGTGTAGTGGTGATGGGTGGAATAGCCTTTGCGATTACTTGGGTTAGCAGACCGTGATTCAAAGATTATTAAACATACATCGAGGGGAAGATTTGGAAGTACTGGGCGCAAGAAGGCAAGGAGATGGATAGCTGTTTCTGCAGCTGAGGTGTCGGATCCTTTTCCAGATGATTTTGATTTCGGTAAGGCGCCAGAGCTTGCTTGCTGAAGCGCAATATGAGCCCACTCAGCAACCCGCTGAGCATAAGGATGCCGGATTAAAGGACTCGGTGGGAAGGAAAGAACGTCTTTTACAATGTCGGCTGCTTTCTTGCGCACTTTTGGTCGCGGATCCAGACATAATTGCAGTATAGATGCAAATGATTGGCGGACTGCAGAAACGTCTAGTTGAGATTTGTCAAGGGCTCTGAACACAGCGTTGTACAGAGTCAGCTGTGACCTCAGCGGAGGGGCATGTGCCATCAAGGCAGGAAAAAGTGGGGCGGTCAGAGAGAGAAGTGTATTGAGATTAGTCTGGATAACTGGCGGGGGGACGAAGGGAGCCACTAGAGCAAGAAGATATAGTTCTGCGGGTAGCACGTCTCCATCTCCAAGCGAAGCCTCCTCCTTTTGAATGCATCCATCGAGAGTTGTTATCAATGCAGCAAAATAAGCCGTAGGTGTCCTGTCCGCATGCTTTTCCTGAAACGTAGATTCTAAAGCCTGAAGCAGGTTTGCTGGTGCTTTCTGGTGGGCAAGATTTGAGGTCGTGTGAGGCCGTATTTTGGCCAATGCCTCCTCCATGACGATTACCTGTAGATCACTTGTAAATGACCGTCCTACTGACATGCGGCCGCATTGATCAAAATTTTGATTATGTAATACCCAATACTAATACTTTGAGTCGACCTTTTCCGATTTCCTCCCTTAACGCACGACAGTTCATGTACACGACCTTCACGACGAGACTCATATAAATATGCCCAAGGGTTCTACTACGTCCTGGTCTTATATCTTAATTCGGTGAGGTCAGCCATGTACCAAGGTCGACACAATTTGACTCGGAACGGCGGTGTTAGGTTGCTCTTCAAGTTTGTGTTGAAGATATTCTATGGGACCATTGTCGTCGAGAATGCTGATCTTATACCGAAGACCGGGCAACCATGGTCCGTCCCCAGTCAGGTTATCCTCCATCAGCTAAATGGTTTCGCGACTCAGCATTGTCTGCGCCAACCATTCCAACTCCCTGACGGATGCACTGTGAGAACACTTCTGCCTCGGCCAAGCGCGTCAACTCATAGTTTGTATACGTCAGTCTTATGGTAACCTCTATGCCGTCCAGAGTAAGCAACCGCGACTTTGAACCTGGCGTCACCACTTGACTCATTGCCGTGTAGACGCGTAATATGCTGCGGCTCACGGCAAAATCCACCCAATTCGGCCATAGGACATTTACCAGTTGGCTGATTGAATCCGCAGGCACTGTGCCCATTAAGCGGCGCAAAGACTATAATAACCACGAGGTTGATAACAGTCAAGTCATGGATAAGCTAATGGATGTAAGATGCGCTCATAGTATACACAGGGGATCTGGACGTCGAATTAAATTTACTTAACAGGCACTCGAACTTGGAGATGCAGTTTGTTTATTTCCGGAGGGGGCAAGTCGCTATCACCCCACTATTGCCCCCCTTAAGACAGGAGGTTTGTCGACTGATTAGTACCTCCTAATGTCTGCTTCACCTATCTTTTAGTGGCTCGTATTGTTTCGGATGTCCTGAGTCGTAATCGTGATGATCCAAACTTTTCCATATCCATTCTGACGTGCTCAGTCACTTACATGTAATCAACTACTCTCATTTCTACCTAGTTGCTGACCGCGTGAAATTGTAGGCATCGACAACATTTCAGATCAGATGTTCTGGTGACATTCAACCCCCCGATGACGTTCACTCCCAAGGTGCGTGCCTATACATCTCTGTATAAAGTACTTCATTTAGTTTCCTGTGGTTCAGGACAATCCAGAGCTCCTCGCTCCCGTACAGTACGACGAAATTCGGGCTCTGACTGCACGGATGCATCAACAAATTAGTTCTCGGACGATTGACTCACCATCTTGGGATTTCGTGAGATCTGCAAAGATGGCGACACGCATATATGCACCTCTTGGGACTCGTATGAGCCTGGGAGATTATGTGCGAATCACCAGAACATTTGTCGAAGCGTTCAAAGCTTCCGACGACACTCAAAAGAACAAACGTACTGCTGAAGATCAGTCTATCGACTTCACCAGGGAGGACATTCAGCTCAACCAACTGCGTCGTGACCTCAAGGTAATATAAGCTCACAACGGATGTACCGGTTTCTAAATTACCATCGAAAGAATTATCAAGACCGACTTGTTCGCTGGGGTATCAAAGACGATCGCGTTGCGCGTCCCCTCTCCTTGCGAACGATTACTATGCGGATGGTTATTCGACTGACGTGGTTCATATGTCTCTTTACCATCTCTCTCCCAGGCCTGGTGCTCTGGACCCCCGTATTCATTACCACATTCATCGCCGTCCGGAATTTCAAGAGGACTGGGCCAGTCTGGGACACCTTCGACGAAATTGCGCAATATAAGCTTGTCTATGGGCTTTTTTCAGGTCTATCTGTCTGGGCTGCTTGTATTCTGTTTACGCTTCCTTCCGCCGCCATCACAACATTTCTCGTCCCCGCTATGATGTGGATGACGCTGAGATGGACGGAAGATGCGGTGTCGGCTTTCCGCGCCTTTATGGCACTGGCGAGGCTATTATGTGTGGGGAAGAAGACACTGAATGAGATACTGATCACAAGGCGGGATCTGCATTCGAGATTGATGAACCTCGCTGTGGGGACTTTGGGATTACCGGATGATCCCGAGAAGTTTTTTGTTGAGCGTGGGGGTAAGGAGAAGGGTCGCGTGAGGAGCACTTGGGACAGCGGAGCGAAGTACTTCTCTGTCAGAAGGAGGCGTAAGAGGGATTGGAATGAGACGTTGAGGCTACATGACCAGGTAGATTATCCTGAAGAAGGCTGAAGAGGGGCTGTGAAGAGACATCGTATCTGCAGAACTAATGTTTGGTATTTTATTTTGCATACATCTTGCTCATACAATCACACCTTAACCAAATAAGCGTGAGGGCGACTTCAATAAACATATTTACAAAATGCGTGCATACGGGAAGTGCAAAGGTATCCAAAATATGGTACAAGTAAAACCGAAAGAGCCTGTGATTGTCAACTGTGCTTGTAGAAGAAGAAGCTAGTTGACTATGCGTTTGTACCATAACCTTGAACCTGTCTGTATGCTCTAGATCTTTGACCATAACCTTGAATTGGTGTGTATGATCTATTACCAGCAGCCCACTTCTGGCCGCGGTCTGCAGCCACACCGGTTACAATGACGCCAGCCCCTACTGCAAAACCTGAAATCCAAGAAACAGCATTTAAGACGTAGCCAACACCTTTGAAGAACATATTAGAGCCAGCAAGACGAGAAGGCACCACAAAAACTAACCAGGCTTAGCGTGCTCGAAGGCCGGGAAACGGTCCTTGCGGTACAGCTCGGTGACGAGGATAAACGTCACAAGTTGGAACACAGCTGCGGAATGTAATGATGCCTCGTGATGTCATGTGCTTGATACAGACTAACCGTGTAATATGACTAGCCCTGCCACAGCTCTCCAAACCCTTCTCCTCCTAGAGTGCGTGCTCACGCCAATGACCAAGGCAACCAGACCCATTGATGCAAAGCCAATGCCGAGTTCGGTGAAATACTGAGCAGAGGTCCACAAAGCACAGAACAGGCGGTTTTCGTCGTCACATTTGTCCTGTACACGGAGCGGAAACTGACGACATTCGTAGTTGGTGTACTCCAGACGTCCGCCTTTGCTAGGGCCGGGAAAGGTGATAGTAGAACGCTCGCATCTTTTCATTAACCCATAGCGAACCGTGACCTGAGCGTTTGCGATGTCGTATTTAGCAATAAGCCTTCAAATGCAATATGTCAGGCGGGCATTTGGTGGTTAAAACGTTCTCTGGGCGAACCAGTCCGGGAGACGTGCAGATAATATATTCTAGAAACCCCCTGGATGAGTGTCATTCATAAAATGGGATTTAAACAACCTACGATGACAATAATAATGAGAACAGCGGCAAAGGTCGCTGCATATGATGTTTTCCTCATTGCAGTTTTGAAGGAGATTGCGAGTGGGTAAAGTAATATTCGTGATGCTCCACAGGTTAAGTTGAATATTGTCACTGCCTTTTATTGTTACTATTATGTAACGATCATTTACGGAGTTTGGACCCATGCGATATCTTCAACCATTCGCGCAAATATCTCAACGATGGGCCTGAAGCTCCGACAAGAGAGATAGCCATGGAAGGAAGTGCGCAATCGTCATATCGTCGTTTCCTAGCCGGTTTGAAGATCTCTTGTCACATCATGATTTGTTCTAACTTCTAAGTGAGTCCCAAGATACGGGGACATGTATTCATAGAATATTGGAAATTTGTGACGTCGACGGTCGTACTTGCCCTTTTGTAGGCCATTGCTTCTTTGCTTCGCATGTACACTAAAGTTTGTAGTCTCCGGAGTCCGTACTCGACGCAGCACGGTTCGACTTTGGTTAAATCGATCACTAGTGTCACAAGCAGAGATACCAACGTGTGTGTATACTCCAACTTGGGTTTCGCAAATCTCATACATGACGCATTGCGCTCGAACGCAGGTTATCAAAGTTGCAACTAGTCACTGAGACGCCCTGAGCGAGGCGCGCGTACTTAATCCCCTGTTTCACGATGAGTAGGTTCGGGACGAAGCTTCTAAATAAATAACCCGCCCCTACCGTTTTAGGCGAGTCTTGTGCTCTCGTCGTCTTGAGACCTTGTTACATTGATGGTGGCCAATGGTTAGCGTCCTTGTCGATTAGTGGTTAAATCATCGCATTGTGGTCGCTCCAATCTGCGAAGCCGGAAGTTCGAATCCTCCCTGGGACAGATGCTATTTTTGCTACTGCAGGAACCAGTTAGTGTGCAGCAAGCACATTTATGCATACCTCAGCTTCCCTACTACGCCAAAAACATATGTATATGATTATGAACAGGATATCATGCCTGCAGATGATGTCATCCATAATCGTCATAGTTGAATTTTACGTTGTGAAGCTGTGACGATTCATGGTGTTGTGGAGGGTTGGATCTATCCCTGTTGAGTTCGGCTTGGGTGTTACGTACGGTGGTCGATGTTGTGAATCGAACTTACCCGACCGCGTAAGCTTGACCCTTGCCTCAAGTAGCACTAGTACTATCACTCACTAGATATTATATTTACTCGCTGTCTCTCATTGCCCGCTCACCTGAGAGCGCTTGAATTTCATACACGTTAACCTACACCAACATAGAGACCACATCAATACTATCTCAGTGCATCGCACCCAATCAATTTGAGGGGGGCCTGACAGGAATAAATCTCCAGTATGACACTTCGCCCGCGCCATCCCTCGTGACTTTGACCTGATTGAGGGATAAAGTAAGATGGTATTCAACAGCGAAAAATCAAGTATCGTACCTCTGTTCCATCATTGCTATTGGGCAAGTACATCAACAAGCCTGAAGTAGGGTCCTGGATGCTGAAGAGAAGAACCAGGTTACTCCCTGAAGACGCGTGATATATGCCATACTCACATCCACCTGCCAACTTCGCGGTATGATACATTCCATTCATAAGGTGTGGTAGTGTAAACCACTTTCTCAGACTTTTGCCAAGTTAGTATTAAACTTCAAAATAAGGGGAAAGTGAAACTGACGTCAGCACCGACGTAGTTATAAGATTCGGACTGGATAGTGATCTTGCTGTTGTCGCCTACGCTTTTGGCTTTGATTTCCCACTGTAAAGGCCATGAGAACTGAACGGTAGTGCAATGAGATATCTGTTCAAAAACTTACCTCGATGCATGGATCAACTGAATCCTCGTGACGGCCGACGACAATAGCATCCTGAAGTCCTATCTTTTGCTGGGGGTAGGCGACATTCTGGATGCGGTATACTCCATCCCATGGAACGATGCTCATTGCAGAACTTATGATAGTGGCTTGAACACAGTGAAAGGCTTTCGAAGAAGATAGGGATGCACCCTGTGATGATAATCCGAGACCTTTTATACTGCACTTTGCCCGGGTTCTGGTCAAAGTGTAGGCGAGTTAACCGACATCCATTCCTGAAGGAGTATCAGATGATCTGACAGCTTGCATGGAGCACAGCATAATTGCAAAAGTTGAGCGAATAGCATCCCAAGACAACCCCAAGATGATGTACACTGCAATGGAAGCGCAAGAACTTCTCGAACTTACCCTGAAATTACTCAAAAGTTCTGGTCAAGGTGCAGGCCATTCCTAAAGGAGCCTGTCGGGTGAGCTGACGGCTTGCATGGAACAATAGATACTTGCGTAAGTCGCGCGAATAGCATCAGGTTGCAATCCGGTTTCCGGTACCATAAACTCGAAAAGCTTCACGCTGTGAGGTAATATTCACGTCTTTTGACGTTTGAAATGATGGGCCCACCATTCCTTTCATCTCGGACCGGTGACTGTCATGGCCGTATGACTCGAAAAACCTGTAGTTCGGTTCACGCTCAGGTTGCATACCAGAGCTCTCAAAGCATCCCTCTGACATGAACGACACAAGGATAGTAAGAGCAACGAGCTGCAAAGCTGATCAAGCAAAGATGTGCTGCGACTTCGAAGCTCTCACGACAAATATGTCAGGCGCACGTGCAGCTAATACTTGATCTTCTCCGAGACCCACGAAGCTGGATTCGAGAAAATCAGCCGGTATTCACATACATTGACGTTTGCACATACATATTGGACACACCAGCCTCTATATCAGTGGGCATTGTTATCGCTACAAAATATTAATAATTGTCACTCTATGACAAAGCGAGGTACGAGCGTAGTCTTAGAGTTTGGTCTTTGGACGAGCGGAAAAAGCCGTAGACTCTTGTTTCCGCTCATCCACTAGTAGTTGTCGACGAGTCTATCGTCAAGCTCCTTTCTTTTCTTTCCTCTCCCTAAGATAGTTCTTCACTCTCCTTTCACATAGACCACTTATCCCTACAAATTTCGGACATTTCCTTCATCTATCCAACATGGCGCATATTGCATCAGACCCGGCTTTAGACATTGAACCTGACTTCGCGTCCATATCCTTCCAAGGCATAAGGAATCGTATCATCGGAAACACTCAGACGACTCATGATGAAGCCGCCAACGAGCTCATTACAGGCTGGCGACAAGATAGAGACATTCGTCTCGCAGCCTGGACCCTCCAGGTAAATGAAGCAACCCGTTTAGCAACAGAGGCTGCCCGTGTTGAACAGGAACGTGTTGACCAAGAACGCCTTCTGGCAGAGCAGGAAGCGGAAGATGAGCGTCAAGAAGTGGAGAAGAAGAAGCCAAAAATCAATGACTTCAAAGTAGGAACGTCCGTCAGCGATACTCTCCTCCACCGCCCTTCCCAATACGCCGTCCACAAGCTCAAGTCCTTTGAGTATGTCGAACTATGGTACTTCAGCCCAGATGGCTGCAAAGACACGGCCGACGAAGCCAAGTCGTCGACAGACAGGACCTTCGGATTCACCAAAGTCGACGATTTCATAGCGTTAAAGGCGGTCGCTGCTTTCAAACCCTCCCGCAAAGCAATTCAAGACCACAGCCTTGAATGGAGGCAGTTTGACATGGCGAAGAACAGCTTTCTGCTGTACATCAACAAACTGAACTGGCCGGAGAAACACCAGCGTGCCCTCACCATGTTTTCATGAACATCGTTTCTCACCCGAAACGCTCTGAACCGTTCGGCGAACAAGCCTTACTCCTTTACGCTGCCCGTGTCCGTCGAGACTGGCATGACACTCTGACCCTTGATAATGCATTCGACATCGGCATCTTCAACGCCTCGTTATTAAAGAACCTGGACGAAGAAGTTTGGAACAAGAATCGCCTAGAGACATTAACAGAGGTTTGTTTATTTCCCCAAATAACATCGATAAACGCTGACCACCTTTTGTTTCTTTCTCAACCTTCGAATCTACCTCTACCGCTTCCACTTATGCTACCACCCATGCTTCCGCTCCCGCTACCATCCCCTCGCTCACACGCTTCCCACTCCCGCTCCCAAACCCAAACCTTCTGCTCTCCAGCTTCAGCTAGCTTTATCGTCGAGCCAGCAGCCCCGTGAATCCCGTGAATCCCAGAACTGGTCTCAGTGCAACACGCTGCAAAACACAACCCGCCCAATGCACTCCCGGTCACGTTCACCAACACGTAACTCTTCCGGACGCTTGCCACCTCGCACTTCGTCACCCAACCGTCAGCGCACTCACCAAGAGTCCAAGCGGCCTGCACAAGACAAGCCGTCTTTTCAGAACGGCGCAGCACCATCCGGCCACCATGCTTGCGCCCTCTGCCTCGGCCGTTTCGCCCACAACATTCACAAGTGCAAGAGCGAGTTCCTATGGGACAACAAGACCCCCACCTCCTGCCGGAGGAACCCAGAGGGCCGTCTCGTCAACGCCCAAGGCTTACAGCTTTGCTACGACTGGCAGCGCCCCAACAGATGCACCAGCTCCAGCAAAGACCATGTACACGAGTGCTCTGGATGCGGAAGCACGGATCACGGAGCTCAGAAGTGTCCTCGAGGCCAGGAAATTTAGCGCGCTCACCCCGTATCACGCTGATGCATGGAACCTTTTACTTAACAAATCCGGTCTCATACTTAATTACCCGCACATACCCCACTCGTTACGATTCGGTTTTCCTGGCAGCATTCCCCCTATTACATCTACATATACTCCACCTAATAGTCCATCCATCGACGAACACGCTGATGCCTTCGCTACAATTCTCAAACGAGAGTTCAGCTCCGGAAGATACTTGGGCCCTCTCTTACAGGCCGAGGTGGAAACACTCATCGGTCCGTTCCAGACAGCGCCACTGTCCATCATCCCCAAGCCAGGCAAACCTGGCAAGTTCCGTCTCATTCAGAACCTGTCTCATAGTTCATCGTCCCTCATTCACCCTATTGCCTCAATTAATTCTTCCATTGATTCAAACCTATATCCCTGCACTTATGGTACATTCTCGACTATTTGCTTACTCATGTGGCGCCTACCTCCAGGCTCCCAAGGAGCGACTCGTGACATGGCAGAAGCATATAGGACTATTCCCCTCCATCCGTCCCAATATCCTGGGCTCGTTGTCCGCACGAGCAAAGACCACTTCGCCATCGATACCAGCTTCTGCTTCGGCTGCTCCTCAGCAGCTGGATCTTACGGAGGCCTCGCAGATGCGGGAGCCGATATACTCCACAGCGAGGGAATTGGACCTCTGTCGAAATGGGTTGACGACCACCTTTTCTTCCGCATCCTCCTGGAACACCTGCAAAGGTACAATGAGCAGCGCAAAATTTGGGCCCGAAACATACGTGATCACAGAGGCATGCGCATTGATGGTGGTCGGAAATGGTATCGCGGCTCCACCCTTCCCAATGACCAGCCAGAAGAATTCAATGAAGATTGTTCCTTTCCCATCCTCGATCTATCCCAAAGGTCCCCCCGTTCGGCAGAGGATGCCAAATTCTCGTGCTGCATGGATGACATCAGCGCCGTCTCAGTCCAGACAGGTAACCCCTGGGAGATATCTAAAGACATCGAGTTCTGCTCCGACCCACCATTTACAGGATTCACGTGGAATCTCGACAAGCGCACAATTGAGATTCCGGACAACAAGAAGAAGAAATACTTGGAGGCCATTCGGGCATGGGAGTCTCAACCCCGCCACATCCTCCTCGAAGTCCAGAAACTCCACGGCAAGCTACTACATGCCTCGCTCGTCGTCCCGGCAGGTAGAGCTTACATCACCGAATTGGAAGCCATGCTCTCCATCTTCGGTGACCGTCCTCTCGTGCCACATACCCCACCTAAAAATTGCGCTGCCGACCTCAGATGGTGGTCCGCATCCCTTCGTCAACCTACCGTCAGCAGACCCATCCCAGGTCCATGCACGGTCACAGACCCCAATGCCTTCTCTGATGCTAGCTCGGGCGTGGGAATCGCAATTTGGATCAACGGCTGGTGGCGAGCCTGGCGTCTCGTACCAGGCTGAAAAAACGACAGGCGAGATATCGGATGGGCCGAAGCCGTTGGATTTGAGTTCCTGGTCCTCAGCATCATCCAAGCAACACAATCCGTCCCAGTCCCTTGCTTCAAGGTTCACGGAGATAACAGAGGAGTTGTGGAAGGATGGTGGAAAGGACGCAGTCGAAACCGCCCCACAAACTCCGTATTTAGACGCATTCACGCTGCCACTCAATCCGCTTCCCGCATCGTCCTCACACGCTATGTCCCTAGCGCTCTCAACCCTGCGGATGACCCGTCACGTGGAAGATACCCCCCGCATTCCCTTCTTCTGCCCCCCATTCCTATCCCTCCCTCTATCAGAGATTTCGTCATCGATTTCGATGCCCCTGTACACGCAAATGAAAGCAGGAACACTCACTCTTCCATCGCGATTCACGAGACTGCCAAAACGCGGAGTATGCCCCGAGACGCCGAGCGCGCCCTCGAAAACCGTAACTTCGAACGGCAGGGAGAAGAGCTCTTCCAAACGTCGGAAACATAGTATGTCTTGATGCACTATATGAGGTATACAGTAGTTAATCTTGAATCCCACCTAGCCTATCCTCCTGATCTCAACCTGATTCCTTCTGCTCTCCGCCCACATTGTGCAGCCAAGCTACGTCTTCGTCTCTGGACCCCACTCACACAAAGACCCAGGCCGAACTCCCTCGCAGTAGAAGACATATCACGCATCCAAGACGTGATGTGCCACGCATGGGCCGAAAGCACCCACACGTCGTACGGCTCTGGACTCCTGGTATACCACGTATATTGTGACTCTCGCTCAATCCCAGAAGAAGACCGCGCACCAGCATCATCCACCCTCATTTCTGCATTCATCGCCCTCATAGCAGGTTCGTACTCAGGCAAGACAATCGCGAACTACGTATTCGGAGTCCGAGCGTGGCACATCCTACATGGGTTAGATTGGTCCCTCAATGACGAGCAGATCGAGGCTCTCCTCAAAGCATCAGAGAATCTCGCCCCTCACGCATCGAAGCGAAAGAAACGTCGTCCCTACACGGTCGAATTCATTTGCTCGCTCCGTGACAAGTTAAAACTCGACATACCGTTGGATGCGGCGGTATACAGCCGCTTAACAACAGCGTTTTACTGCACTGCTCGCGTTGGAGAAGTCACAGTTCCCACCTTGTCGTCCTTCGATCCCAGCATGCACGTCAAGCCGTCAGATATGCGAATCGAACGAGACCGTAACAATCTCGAAATGAGAGTGTTCCACATACCTTGTACTAAAACCTCCAGAGAAGGAGAGGACGTGTCCTTCGCTCAACAGAACGGTCCTTCGGACCCAGAACTAGCGCTCCTCCAACACCTGCGGGTCAACGAGCCCCCCCCGGAGGGGCTCTATTTGCTTACCGGTTCAAGAACGGCTATCGCCCATTAACAAAGCAGAAGTTCATTGGCCGTTTGGCCCAGGCAGCGCGAGCAGCAGGCCTAGATCCGTTGTAAGGTCACGGTATCCGGATAGGCTCCACACTCGAATACTTACTCCGGAACATTCCCTTCGAAGTCGTCAAAACGAAAGGACGCTGGGCCAGCGATGCCTTTCAATTATACCTGCGGAAACACGCGCAAATTCTCGCACCATATATGCAAGCCGTCCCAAGTCTCCACGAAGAATTCATCCGCATGTCAATGCCCAGAAGCAGATAGGTCATCCTCATATCGTGAGTCCCTCCTCCTACCATGTCGGGTGTCTGCGGCTTCGCTGCGATGTGTCGTCGCGGACTCCTACTCTTTCGGGGGATTCGCAGCTCACCTCCTCTTGGGCAGATCTTCGATCGGGGCCGGTCAGCGCTGCGCGCTGTCGCCCAAACATCTTAGCACCCGTACCTTACATTTGTTGCTCCGTCTCAATATAATTTTGATGTCCAAAATTCTCCTCGTAAGGCGTTATAGCGACAACCAAAGACCATGCAGAACTATCGAGGCGACCAAAAAGAAGCACGAGTTCGTGGTACCCTGTAATTATCACTCGGACCTTACTCGGTTCATTTGAGAAACTTCAAACCCTGAGCAAACAAAGTCCGAGACTCCGAACGCGCTAGGCACGGCATTCAAGCACAACTAAAAGACGGGGCTCCGGACCCTGTTCTTTGCCTTGCCAGCCCTATGAGTCATACCGTCCTGAAAGCTTTATACCCGAAGATATATGGCGCGCATGGCCAGCCAACACGAACGGCAACGAGGAGGCTCACCGCAATGTCAACCGTGATGGCGTGAATTTGACGCTTCTAGGTGGCATCATGAGAGGACGCGCTCCCCACATCAAAGCTGCCGAACATCAGAAGATGTTAGTATCCCCAACTGGTGACTCGCTCATGCCAATCAATGAATCGTTGACAAGCGCATCAATCCCTAAAATATTGGGCATCCTGAGCGCTTACGGAGGAAAACGACGATGACGGAGTGTACCACGATCCATGAACATGGCCCAAGTGTCTTTTGCTGCTTTAATGTAAGGCTTTCCATAGAGCGCTAATAACATCAAGTTACTGATAAGTACAACTAGACCAACTGAGGGTAACTCACCAATTTCGATGTAGGCATATCTATCGAAGTACCTTACCAGTCCTTCGATACATGCAACGAAGAACTCTGCGCAGCAAGCAAGACACGCCTCTACGACTGATCAAAGGCCACTATTTAGCGCTAAAATAGTGAAAATTCAGATTAATACTCACAGCTTTCTTGCGCATTTGCATTGTTCCTCGCAGCGCTCAGGATAAAGCGGACAACTTCTATAATAGTAACAATCAGGGATCCAAATGCTATTGACACAAGAGAGAGCGTCGAAGCACGTCCAAAAGCGCTGAGGGTTGAATGCTTTGGCTGAAATCAATCTATAAGCATACCTGAGGGCGCATAAAACAGAACACTACCATATGGCCTTGTTCTCAATGCCCGAAGTAATATTAACCTGCGATGTGCATATGATATGATGAAATCAATCGAGTCATCCAACTATGCTCACTTCCATACGCTCCACCAGCAAGAGTGGCTAAGGCGACGTTACCGATGACTTGAGATGTCCAGTGGTATGACATAGAATACTAGGCCTGCCACAGTGCTCTCAGAACAAGACGTTCCGTTGCCGCAACCTGTCACAGTGGTCGTTCAAACCTGATTAAATTGGCTGGTAATGCTAACTTACCTGGATTGTCAGGTGTCCATTTCGTATATCTACAAATGGGTTAGAGAAGCTGAAGATTGCGCAGCAAACTGAAACACTTACATCGCAATCAGTGTATAGGAAAACTTAATAGTATTTGAAAAGACTTCTTCGTGACAACAGCAACTTACACACTTAGAGCAGCTTGCAAGATCAAGGCGATGAAGGCAACAACATAGATGCTCTTGTGATATTTAGAGACATCCATTACTACGTGCAGGGGAAGGGACGCTAGTGGAATACGGAACCTAAAGTCAAAATAGGCAAAGATCGAGAGCAAGGCAATGATAGTGAATATGATGGCAACAGGTGTACATAGCTTCGTGGTCAATAAAGGGTGGCCGATGTTCGTAACGCTCACAGTAATAAACGCAAATGGCACTAGTGTGACGATCAGCACTCGATCTGAGGCATTAGAGCGGGCTTACACGTTAAGTATTATAGACAGAACGAAAGTTATCTGCATCAAGACCCAATAAAGATGCGTGCGAGCATCAGGTAGGCTATAGACAGGACAAGAGCTGTTGCAGCGACAGATAACGGAAGATAGGCAGTATGTCTAACGCAGTCAACATCAGTTAAATATACCGATCGATGTCTACAGTCAACACACCGACTGAGGGTCACCAGTCACCGACGAGCCAACCTGAGAGCCATTTCCTACACCAGCCCTGAGCCAGTGACCCGACACGTATCCTGAGAGGGCAATTCCTGAAAGCGCAACAAACCAAGCGAACTACCGCGGTGTTAGAAGGAGTGCACCAAGAAATAACGTACTGGACTAAGCAGAATGAAAAGGATCAGAAAGAAAATGTCGTTGGCCCGCTTCTTCGACTGAAACCGAACGTCCTGGAAGGGTGATTGTTGGTTTGCAGATGTTCTGGTTGCGCATATGGCTGAGAGTGTCATTTGAGAGAGTAGCTTTGGAGAGAGATGAGCTTGAAGCCAAGACGAACGCATAGGCGATGTATCTAAAATACATGAAGTTACCTGTTTCTTTTTGTTTGACTCCCATCTCAGCTGATAATACAACACATGCAATTATTTATTGTATAAATACAGAATCCCTATATCTGTCTTGAAATGACATGCAAACGAGTATCGAGCCTTTTGGGCACCCAGAACGTCTAGGCTGGTTGCGCATATGGCTGAGAGTGTCCTCGCTTCGGCTCCCCGCCAAGAGCATAGAATGGCGGATATCCCTGTCCCTGTTGCACTCCCCACTGATCCTTGTTCCAATGGGCCATTTTCTGAAACAATGCGAAAGCGAATAAGTTGCGTGAGGCAACTTCTCGTACATGCAGACCCCACGAGGCAAAGGTGGAGTCGAATTTGAAAACAAACTGCGTCGATCATCTCCAAGTTTGGGATCGGACTGGCTCGAAACTATTCTTCAAAGGCAAGTGGTGCCGGGACAGTAATTGTACCGGTACACGAGATGTGTTAGTTGGATCATGGGGAAGGCTAGAAGGAACGTTGTACGCAAGACCATGCAATGACCTGACAGCCCCTCGTAGTTTACTGATTATCCAGAGCTTCCAGTGGAGTTTAAGAGAGACGAGGCTCGGATGTCACCGAGCACCCGCAACAGAGGGTAGAAAAAGCTAAAACCAACTAAGTTTGTCGAAGACTCATCCCCCTTACCACATGTACGAAGCACGCCCCAGTAGGGAAATTGAGCAAAGGTACATACTCAGTGGGGTAATTGAAACTACTCACTTCTGTACGGAGGTACTTGACTGTTTGGGACTCGCCGGGCCCCTGCAGGAGAAGGCCTATTGCTACTGGCCTTCTGCTCCAACATTAAATAAGCATGCGTCAATATTGCCACTCCACAATACTGCCAACGAGATTCGAATCGAATCGGCCACTGATGTGATTTTCTCTGTGCTCTCTGGCCATGGGTATCACTGTAAAAAGAAATGCATGAGCGAATCCAAATTCGGGATGCGGCCCCGGGTGCATCACAAAAAAGTTCATGGGAAGTTTCTTGATCTCGGCACATTAATTCCTTCTCAGTAGTAGTGCGGAATCCATAAATATAGCGTTGTGTTATACTGAGTCCATACCTCAATGTTTGAGAGCAGGAAGTGACATCAATTTGGTCATGAGATACGACCCGAACACATATGACCCGGACACATACCACGCAGGCGGCCGGAGGGTACTGGATAGACGTTGTGTTGGTTATGTACTAGCAGAATAATGAACAATCGTGCAAATGTCATTGTGCGTCTATCGATCATGCCTGCTGCAGGGGTGGATGTGTGAATGAAAATAAATGTTAGACATGCGAAGTGGAGTCTGGACATACTTGGACCAATACAGGGCAAATTTCCTGCGCGTATAAATGGTACGACACGTTGTCCAGCTCGTGGCCGGGCCGCAGCATAACTAAGGTAAGTAAAAACGAGGGCATAATTCTTGGCGTGTTCTCCATCGTCGAGCAACTGATCAACTTAGATCTATAAAATAAAAGTGCAAAGAGTTTAAACACAATTTCCGGTACCGACATAATAAACGTTTAAACTGTCAAGGAAACCATTAGTAAAAACCATTAGGAAAGGCTTGTATGGCTGGGCTCTTGATGAGATTAAGATTAGTAGCAAATTTAGTTTTGTTGTGAAACTGTGGCACTGATTTACGTACGAAAATTCCGACTCCGGTATTTTGATTGCGGGCGCTGTTCTTCTTCCTAAACTCTCAACGTTCCTCAACGTGATCATCGTTGGCGACGTTCTCTATCCCTAAAACGACGGCGAGTTCATTATTATAAACGTCGAACTCACTTACTGAACTCACTTTTTACAGGTACATTTCGATTTGACTGCGGGGACGGCGTTGTCCCTTTGCAACAGTGTCTGCCATTAATCGCACCCACCCTACTCGTAATCTTCATCCCAGCGTACATAAGCTCGCTAAGTCATCAAGACCATCGACTATCTTGCTAATGAGCCTATCTTTCGGCGGGCTTGGCTTGATCTCCCTATGGACTCCCTTGTATTTCTGGGATGACTCCGCCCGCGTTCGCAATGAATTTAGGTCTTTCGTCTTTGTTCTTGTATTTGTCGCTGTAGTGCTCATACTTGGTGAGCAATGTGGTTCAAGCTCTTTGATTGCGCATATTGACCATTTTATTTCTGCTTCTCTCTCTCACTCTTCCATACTATCATTGTTCACCGCATATGATCCTCCTCTCGATGCATCCTTATTGAACCTGTCAAACCTCCAGCGTATCTCACGAATCCCTCAGAGACATCATTCCGTGCTTATCTAACTGAACAATCCTTCCGCCAACACCTCAGCCATCTTGATGATACCACAGACGAATCGTCTGATACTGATGCCCAATACTCTTCGCGTCCCGTGGACCACAATACACTGACTGACCGCACGCCCCTTCCGTTTCACTTTGCAAACCGTGCTTCAGTATCTCTACGCACCCCCAAGCACATCTTCCATAGTGTTGGTATTTGCACGATCGCCACCACCCGCGGAGCTGCTGGGGTTAATGGACGTAGTTCAAGCACAACTAGTCCACATGGTAACGCGAATTTGGCGGGTATTGATCACGATGGATCGGTAGTCTCAGATTCTTGGTTTATTGGAGCATTTGGTCACTGGTGGCGCGGCGGTCTTGTTGATTCGTGGTATCACGATGCCATGATCGGATCAAAGGACGCTGAAGGCTGGAGCTCTGGTATACTTGGCTTTAAGGCTCTTGACAAGCTCAACGAATTCAACAGTATGTTTTTTTCGTTCTCATATTTGTCCTTCCGTCTTAATGTAGAAAGAAGGTCGGCCGTTTGCAAAATCAATTCCCTGTCCCAGGCTTCCTTCACGTGGCACCCCACCTAGGTTGCGTAATCGTGAACGTTTCGCGCCGCGCCTTGCATTAATTCCTCGCCGTAACTCGACGCCTCCGCCACTTCCCAAGTCAGCTTCACTTCCCCTGCACAGAGATCACCGAACGCACGAGCACAACCTTCCAGTAGCTCAACCGGTTTCCGACCAGGCCTGCATTGGCGTCTACGTACCGCCTGTTGCTCAAACCATCTCATGCGGCCCTTCGAGATCGGTATCCATCGACGACTCGCCGATGATTGCGGAAGTCTTGAGGCAAATCACTGCCCAGCAAGCTTTCGTGGCAGAACTAGATACCCAAATTAGCGAGGCTCAAACAACGGCCACTGCGTCCCACGATGCCCTGGAGGCTGAATTGGCCGAGTTGCGCATACGCAAGCGCGATGAAGATCAACGCAAAGCCGAAGGGAAAGCTCGTGCCAAAATGCTCGAGGATGCCCGACGCTCTGCTGAAGCAGGGAGAAGAGATGCCGAGAAGAAGCTGAAGGCCGCCCGTGGTGTGAAGGAGGGCGCTGTGAGGCGCATTGAAGAACTGGAGGACGAAATTGGCAGGTTAAAGGATCAAATCGAGACAGACCGAGCGACTTTGCTCGAAGAAGCTGAGATCGCGGACGCCAGTCTAGCACAGGAACTGGAGCAGGAGCTTGAGGCGAAGAAGAAGGAGGTTCGGGTTGCCGAGGATGTCGTCGCCGCGCTCAGTACACGTGCGAAGGAACTCGAGGCTAAAATCACAGAGGCTCGCGAGCGACTTGGAGCTGCCAGGGAGCGGACGGAGGTTCTGAAACATGAGCCACTGTTCATCCCTATGCAGGTTTTGAGCAGCGGTCATGCCTCCACGCAATACGGTCATACCAACGGTCACGGCAATGCAACTGATTATGACATGGGTCAAGCAGATGCACCATCCTGGTCTTCAACTTTTAGTCCCTTTGATGAACCGTTAGACATCCATTCTTCACCGGGGTCTTCGGAACGTGCACAGAGCGGTATTGATTCAGGAGAACTTTCACGCTCTCCGAGACCCCCACGACTTTCGTTGGGATCGCTATCAAATTTCAGCCCCAATGCAAGTGAAACGAGTGGTGTTTCGCGTCGCTCCAAGGGGTACGCCATCTTTGATGACGATATCGCTTCCCTTGCACAACCATCACAATCTGGTCAAATTGCTCACGGTCATTTTTCCCCCCATACGAATTTGACATTCTCTCCCTTTGATGTTCAAATACCGTCTTCAGCATTCATCCCAAGTAGCCTCATTAGCGTGCTAGACTCCCCTTCTGGAGACTGGCGTGGCATTGGAAGAGCTGGAAGCACGCTCAGTGCGTCACCTGTGTCCCTCACTGGTCCTTCACCCGCACAAGAAGTAAACGTTGAATATGATCCTTTTGAAGTTCGCCACCACACTCAGACCATGTATGACAAAATGAGCATGCCTCACCGCACGAACTCTGATCCCTCCGTCGTACGCGCGCTGGACAACATTCTTGTCAATGATGCCGCTACCATAGGGTTGGATTCTGGACCACGCAGGTGGTTCTCAACGTCTGCCAAGGACAAGCAACGGAAGGGCCTCAATCCTGATGCCAAGGTTTTCAGGCTCCCACGACGACAAGCTCCGGCTACGTCTGAATCCGCCAGCGCCGCTCCTACAGCTTGCTATGATGCGCTGAACCCAAATGGGCTCATGACCAGCAATTCCTCGACTCCATCTGCCCTCCTTCGCGCCTTTGCTCCTTCTCGAGCGGAGCGTGAAGTACTTCAGCGCGCGCTTGGTGGTTCGACTAATACGAGCCTCGAGCGTCTGCCGAGCCTCAGCGACGTTGGAAGTATTCCATCTTCTCCAGTGCACGCTAAAGCCGAGGCGCAGCCGATGCCCGCGTTTGGGGGGAAGGGGGCTGTTTTACCTGCGTGGCTACAGTCGCTGCCGTTGATTCGGAAGCCTAACTTCAGCCCGTGGGAGGACGAAGAACCTGTCTCTGTGAGTACAGGCGGAGAGACCAAGAGGAAGTAGACGGTGTGTAGCAAGCGAGGTGGGGAAAAATTGTACAAACCATGGTGTCGAGTCGTCCTGGGATGACGGGGTAGGTGTTCGAAATAGAGAAAAAGGGATGGGTGGGGTAGCTGTATCTGCTTTTCAAGTACCTGCTCGTCTGATATATATATATCGCAATGCACGAATTTGTTGAACCATTTTATTTGGCAGGTAGCCACAACCCGTCAGGGCGATCAGGAATGGCGACCTCTGCTCGACAGCCCGACGGATCATCATCAGCCGCGTTTGTGCAAGTATTCGTAGGGTCTTGCTCTTGTCAGGGCCAATTCAATGCCTCGAGGCTCAATATGAATCAATAGCTACCCAGCCAAAGGGTCCTATTTCTGGGGTTGACTTATAAGTGGCATGGCGTGTACTCTTGAAATGACACGCTGGCCACTCGGTACTACTAGACATGATTCCGTAGGAAAATCACAAGGGAAAGCAGTGGTACAAATGTGGAGTGATCGATATATGGTCAACATATTCGGAATCGCGCGTAGGCCCGTAGGAGCAACCGTACTAGTAGAGCGGTGCAAGCATCAATTCTAAAACTCCATATCTTGGGAGGTAAATTATGTAGATATAGCTAAGCTACCTATCGATGATGAATGTAACTTGACACATGAACACTATGATCTCGATCGTGACTCTCGTCCTCCAGAATCAATGAAAGTCTGCAAGCTATTCGAAATGGTGTATCCACACTGCTTCAGCTCGTCCAAAGCTAGCGTGTATCGCGAATCACTAGCAGCGATGCAAGTACGAATGATGGCATCGTAAACGCTCCGTGGCGGTACGTACTTCTGCGCTTTCATTTCCTCGAGATAGAAGAACGCGTCTTCGTATGTGGCCTGTGTTAGGCAAAGGATGATGATCCGCTCGTAGGTCGTTGCATCTGGCTTGATGCCCAACTCCTTCAGTTCCATGAGCAGTCTATCTCCGAGTTCACGGTGACTGGCAACGATACAGCCAGAAAGGAGGGAGTTGAAAGTGTCAATGTCAGGGACGCATTTGTAGTCGGGGAAAGCCTTGTAGGCGCCCACGGCACGCTGCAGATCTGAAAGTGATATGGCAGCGCGGATGATGGCATTGATGGCGGTCCTGTCGATCGTCTTCCCTTCACTTCGCAGCTTGTCAAGCAGTTCCCAAGCCCCGTCCACCCTATCAATATCCTGCTTCAGGAAGTCGTATATCGGCTGGGCCGTTATCGCAGTAGGGAAGATGTTACTACTTCGCATCAAGTCGAGTGTGCCAAAGGCATCTTTTAACTTTCCGGCGTTACACAGTGCTTCCACGAGGGGTGCAAAGTGGTACTCTTGCCAGTCAGCGCCCAGAATTCTGAGGACACGAATGACATCTGTTGCTAGGTCAGAGAGTCCACGACGTCCAGCAGTATGGAGAACATCGAGGCAGAGTCCTTCGTCTGGAGTGACATTAAGGTCACCTACAACCGTTTCCCAGCATCGTTGAACACCTTCAGTCTTCCAATCGAATATCAGGTGGGAACGATACAAAATAGAAATGCCACACACGTAAAGAGCTTCAGCAGATGATGCTAGACATCTCATCCATGTTTCCGGGCTTAATCTGCGGACGGAGGTTGCTTCGAAATTCTCCGCCAGGTCGAGTGCGAGTCGGGGATAGCCGAGTTCTGCTGCCAGTCCTATCACGTCTTGAGCAATCGTGAGCTCAAGGACGAGCCCCCGGGTCCCCAACTCATAAACACATTGTAGTGCGAATTCAAGATTTCTTTTGTCTGACGTTGTGTGGCGTTGGATCATTAACTGGAATGTTTGTTCGTTCGGAGGGATATTTTCTGCCTCCATCTTCTCGAGGATATCCCACATAGCTGTTGACTGCAATCGACGTGATGCCTGGATTCAATAGGGAAACGATAAGGTAAGGTACAGTGGCCAAAGAAACAAGAACGTACATGTATGAGGTGATGGAAAGTGTTTCGGTCGGGTGCAATCCCCATAAAACTCATATCTTCGACAACAGCCCAAGCCTCTAGTATCTGACAATCTTCCGCAAGACACGCCAGCAGGTTATTATAAATGATGATGTCCGGTTTTACGCCCTCCTTCTTCATTTCTCTGCACATTCTGAGAGCATCTACGCTTTTCTTGGAATTGGCAATCCCTGTAGACCTGAACTGGTAGCGCGCTATAGCACTACCACGTGCAGTTCCCTGAAAAGTTTGGTCGGGAACAAAGGACCACGGTTTATTCCGAATTGTAGACGAGCTCGAACGTGGAGCAGACTTTGCTGCAACCTGTTGGGTGCTCTCACATCCTACATGGGGGTTTAAAACCGCGTTTGCCAACGAGTGGTCGAATTGACTCACGAGAAAAGGTCACAGGCAGCCCTCCAGTGCACCCAAACTGGGATGGCCATAAATCAGCCTTCCTGGAAACTCTCTTAAGAGAGTTTCGCGATGTGGAAGCCAGCATCGTAGATCTTAGACTTTGGCCAGTCACAAAAATCTGTAAAAGGTCAATGGGCCAAACACAGTTCAATAACCTTCCACTGCGACACAGCCACCGCCTGACCAAGTTGTTCGAAACCGCGACCGGGTGCCTGGTCAACACCTTCTCTTTTCATTTCTTGTATATCACTTAAAAAGCTTGGATTATCATGGTGCGTATAGTCTACTGCTGCAACTACCCGACGGTGGCTCACTCCGGGAAAGTTTTACTCAGAAGCTATTTTATCGCGCCGTGGGCCACTAGCCAAAGTATGGCTAGCCGCACATATGGAGAGAAAGCTCTCCAAAACACAAACACTACAGACGGACATTGAGCAGGCAGCAGGTGCGTCATTATTTCACATGTTTTTGACGCGTTAAATGACACTTTGCGCTCATCCCAGACGCTATCATGGGACAGGAGGTTGAAGTCATGGCACTACGTCTAAGCGGACAGTTATTGCTCGGTGTTGTTCGAATCTACAGTCGCAAAGCGAAATATCTATTGGATGATTGTAACGAAGCACTTCTCAAAATCAAGATGGTGATGTCTTTGCTTTTGGTGTCACATAAATGTTGACCTCGTTTCAGGCATTCCGCCCAGGTGTTGTTGATATGACGGAAGATCAACTGGCTGTCAACCGCAATGCCATTACACTTCAAAGTGGCAATCTTGACCTGGACGTTTTGCTTCCAGATATCAATTGGTGAGATCCTCATGCGTTCTCTCGTCTCTTATCCTCCTGGCTCATCCCACTGACCCAGGGACATCGATTTTGAGGACCGTATTGCTGAACCTCAAGGTCATCATGTTGCACGACAAGCAGATATTACCCTTCAAACAGCCGACGACCTACAATTTGACCTTGACGATCCTGGCTACGGCTTTGACCTTGGGCCATCGGATGGTATCGGGTCACAGGACTTTGGAGAGCTTGATCTCGGTCTTGACTTTGGAGACGGACCGGTCAGCGTTATCGACGGGAGCGTAGAAGTTGGTCGTGATGCCCCAACTCCACGAAGTGCCAGAGAGTCGTTGGATTCCAGAATCATGGGAAAAGGAGGAGAGGGTGAAGATTTCTTCTCGAACAGAAGTAGAGAACCCTCCGAACATCCGTTTGGTGCCGACATGGATGTGGACATGGGTTTTGGTCCAGACATGGGAGGTATGGACATTGACTTGGGTATCGATTTTGGGGACCGCCCCCGAGCGATCGTGAAAAGACACCCGGACAAACCAGGTCCCCTTCTCGAATGTGTACGCCGTGCCTTTACATTTTCTGCTTGACTCTTTTTTGACGCTCAGTAAACAGCCTCTCCACTCACCGAGCCTCCGCAAACACCACCACCTGACATTCTCCTCACACCAAAAGCAGCCGCGCAAGAATTAGCTGACGATGCGGCCGCTGCAAAGGCTAAGCGCAAGCCCAAAGAAAAGAAGCAGATCATTGATGCTGTTACTGAGCTCACCGATGGCCCCGGAGCCAGAGCTGGTCGTGGTCTAGGCGCGCCTGTTGTCAAGGATGTTAGTGATATCCTTGCAGAACATCCATCTCTTCCTCGTTCTACAATGGTGATGCGGCTCATGGAGATCCGCGAGGATCCCCTTGCCTACTTTCTTCCCACCAAGGTTACCCCCGAAGGCACTTTCTTCCTCGCCGGGCCCCCTGGACTAGCACCTGAATTATCCGAGCTATTCATGCGTCCTCTACAGACCGGTCTCCCATCGAAAAAGAGGGGTGCATCTCCTGACAAGGCAGGGAGGAAAAAGCCTAGGGTTGAGGGGAGCATACATGAGGATGAGCAGGTCGAACAAGCTCGGCGGGATGCCAGTATTGCTCCGAGCATTGCACTTGCTAGTGAAGCTCTTGTCGGTCGTGCCAGTATGGCTCCTGACGGTGGCTTCGACTTTGGCGACATGACGGGCGGTTTGGACGAGTTTCAGATGAATGTTGGTGGCGAATTCCCGGTGGCACACGACGAATTGGGATTGGAACAAGGCAAAGGTGCCGTAACGGAACAA
This sequence comes from Suillus placidus, assembly GCA_016628565.1. Lineage (NCBI taxonomy): Eukaryota > Fungi > Basidiomycota > Agaricomycetes > Boletales > Suillaceae > Suillus > Suillus placidus. The sequence continues at coordinate 56,467 of JABBWD010000023.1, read as the reverse complement.
AGTCGATCATCCACGCCAGCCGCCGATGGAGAAGAAGGTGACGAGACTTATGCTGATCTGGCATGCCCTATCGCGTCTTTCGATGTGCGGCCCTCTCCCACTCAGGCTCAGGAGGCTGCTGGTGACGGTGAAGGCACAGGATACAGCAAAAACACAGTAAAAGCGCTGGGCATCATTCGCAAGGAGCTGAAAACCGAAGACCGCGAGGATGACGAGGAGCGAGTCATGAGCTTCCGCAGGATGACAGAGAAAGCTTCTCGACGTGCTACATCTGCGTTCTTCTTCGAGCTTCTTGTCCTGGGAACGCGGGACTGTGTAAAATTGACGCAGAGCGCCGCCTTTGAGAATATCGAAGTCCGCGCAAAAGACAAATTGTGGGAGCGCCAACGGCACGGATCTGTTGCTCCATCTATTGCATCTGCCACAGGATTCTAAAGGTGTATCTATCTTGTTTTCTTCTCAGATCTTGATTTCACGACTATCTACAATGTGACACTAGGATTTTTTTATCAGTTTACTTTATCTCGTGAGCTCGCTACACCAAGCTTTCTATCTTTTGTTCTCTGTAGCTTTATACCGTATCTTCCTATACATCCTAGAATTTTTTGCCACGATCGTTCTGTATGTTTACCTATTCACCAACAAGAAATCGAGAACGCAGATTCGTAAACATAGTCTGGTTTTTTTTCAAAAACAAATCTTCACGTCGTAGGTCTGTCCGTCGTTTTTCTGTGGAATATTATTTCGGGTGTTGTACATAGGTAACCTTGACCTGATCGGATCTCCTTATGTAATTGAAATTGTTTCGACGGGCGTTCACTATGTTTACACCGACGGTCACTGGCAGCGCTAGCTGCGACCTGCACTCAAGGATTGTCAACTACTCGAGTCGACTTTTGGCGAATTAGAAGAGTCAAGCTGTCTATCAGTTGACGTTGACCATCACTTATGTTTCATTCTAGTTTCGACTGACGGAATGCCTTTGATGCCGTTATTCTTTCGAAGGGGGCCGTATAGCAAATATTGGCACTAATTCATGTTCAGCCGTTGGTCGTGCCATTCACGTTAGGACCAGGTCAGTTTGTCAACCCTCTGACTCCCGCTCCTTTCGCTCCCTTTCCGCTGGCTTTAAGTCAGAACAACCAAATCCTGTCCTTTCTTTATCAACAATGTATACTAGATGTGCCATACTCGCATTTGCTTCCTTGGTCACGGTGGCGGTCAACGCCCAGTCACTGCTCCCATCATTGACCTACGATTTGATCGTCTCACATGTTGGTTATGACTTTCTAGGTAATTTTTCATGGGAGACAGCAGACGATCCGACGAACGGTTGTGTCAACTATGTCGACAAAGCTACTGCTCTCAAGGAAAATCTGACTTTCGGTACGTGTCTCCTTTCGCGCACAATTAGTTGCTCAATTTTTCGCAGTTTCGGACAACAAGTTTGTCATGCGTGCTGACGACACGAAGAAAGTTACAAAATCTGCCCGCGGGCGAGACAGCGTACGCATACATTCGCTAGATGCCTACGATGACGCCTTGTTCGTCCTCGACATATCACACATGCCCGAGGGTTGTGCGACGTGGCCTGCATGGTGGACATTGAGTGAGAAAGGGCCCTGGCCTTACGGTGGTGAAATTGATATCATCGAAGGCGTCAACCTCGGTCAACGAAATCTTGCCTCGCTCCACACCACACCGAATTGCAGTATGCCAAATGTTCGATCACAGAAAGGGTTCGATATTCTACATCCGTCATACATACTATTCGCTCAAGTTGTTTCGTAGGACCACAAAGTCCACTTCGTGCGATACATCCGTAAACTCCAACCAGGGTTGTGGAGTCTCTTTTCCTGCGCAAGATTCGTACGGAACAAGCTTCAACGCAGTGGGCGGCGGCTTTTATATCATGGAAAAAAGCAGCACGAAGGGCGTCTCAGTCTGGTTTATCACCCGCGATAGCTTGCTGCTTCTCGGTGGCCAGCCCCTCCTGGACTTGGTGCTTCTATCAACACCTGATGCGTACTTCCCGACGGATAAAAATTGCGACTACTCCAAACACTTCGATGCACATAGCATTGTTTTTGATCTGACATTATGTGTGAGTCTCCTTTCTATGTTTCATGGCGTCGTTGTGACCTATCCATCAACTTTGCAGGGCGACTGGGCTGGGTCCGAGTCGGTGTGGAATGCGTCCACATGTGCAGAAAAAGCCTCTACCTGCAAGAGCTGTGAGTCTATCTTGTTGTTTTCATCGCTCGCAATTCTGATATATGACTGTCACAGTTGTTGACAACAATCCCCACGAGTTCATTGAAGCTTATTGGGAAATCAACTCCCTCAAGATATATACACCTTATGTTCTTTTGCGTTAGTTTGACGCCCGCGCTCGTTTTTGACATACATCTTCCTTATACCATACTATACAGTTATTAATGTAGCAAGTCCGGACGATTATTTCAGCATCATAGAAGTCTGTCATTTAGCCCTTGCATTGTTTGGTATTTTATGTTACTCGTTACTTTACGTTAGACATTACCCTGGAGCTTGAATACCGTTTGTCAATGGGCCTCGGAGTAGTTTGGTGCGTCGTACAAGGTTGGCGGTTGACTACATGGTACTGACCAGCCAGTATCCAGGTTGCATTTGGTTAATTATGGGCGGCTCCTTGTCTTGTGTCAGCCACATCCCAGTACCGTTACTACTTATGACATAGCTCTATTTGTTCTATACTTCCTACCACCAGGCAACCACCAGGATGCGGTTCTTCAAATCGTTTCGGCTACTGCATCGTCGTACAAGGTCTGAAGGCGACATGTCCCACATGGTTTCCTCTCCACCATTGTCGACTGGGTCATCTTGCTCAATGGAATTCCGACAGATCCAATACGTCAGGCCTAGTACATCGTCTAGCCTAATCAGCGGTCCAGCGGTCCCGGTGTTTGTATCCCTTGAGACTTCCCTACCTTCATTCGATCCCACTCAGCTTTATCAACCCCGGCCAACTCGTCCCTTGGACATGTGCACCGGTAGCTGCATTCACCAGCCCGAAGGCGATGTTTTCCGCCTCCGTCAGACCAATGCTGAACTTGCAGCTGACCTTGCCGATGTCACCAACGATCTTTCGCGGACTCGCAACGAACTCTATACTGAGATGACCAAACTTGCCCGCTTCCAGCACCAGCTTGCGCGTGGTATGGACCACATCCAGAAGCTTGAATCACGATTTCAGCGCCTCGCTGGCCTTCTCGTCGACATTGGCATTCCGTACTTCACCGTTCAGCGGATCTCTGATGCACTGGATTCTGATCTCGGCACCGCAGATCATATCTTGGTCGACGCTATAGGTGACGCTGTTCACGACCCAGAAGCGCTACTCTCAAGCTTGAAGCCCGCGGTCATTGGTCACCCTGTTCAAGAACAGTATCAATCTGCGCTGCACATGACTCTCAGTGTGCGGCGCAAAGTCCGTGCGCAAAAGAAGGTCTCCAAGTTCTGGAAACGCCTCGCTCAGGAAGATGACCGCTATGCAGACACCGTCACCCCGTCCTCATCCAACATATCCTCTGTCCGCGAGCCTCTCACCCCCGCCCGTCAACACGCTGTCGACGCCCTCATTGCTCGTAGACGAGAGGCAAATACAGGCACTGCTAGATATATATTTGGTGGGCCTTCTGTGCAAGGTGGTTTGGTTCTACCTGGTTCTGCCTCTGATGTTGGATCTGCGGCGAGCTCTGCATCTGGATCGACTGTACAGTTGCAACATACTCCACCTTCCAGAGCACGTTTTTCGATATCTGAGCTACGTCGGCGCTCGACCCCCGTGGTTTTGGGTGACATTGATCTCAACGTTTCTCAATCATCGAATGGACCTCTAGAAGGAGAGCCTGAACCAGAGGATTCAGAACAGGATGGTTCTGACGACCAGAATGCACGCCCGACGGTCACTCTCAGCCAGGACCTCATTCAGGTATGCCAAAATCAAAACATTCTACATTCAAAAGATAGTATTGATGGCGGCAACAGAATTTGAACCGCGTCGCCCTTGGACGTGGACACCGCCGTAACTCCTCGGCTGTGTCAAGGTCAAGTATTCTGTCCTGCCTCTCCGATTCCACACCCACCTTTCCCTCTCTTAGCGCCTCGTCGGGCATACCCACATCCGCTTGTGGCCTTAGCTCCGACGTGCCGTTCGACAATTCCGCATTCCATAATCTGCTTTATGGTATCAGCAGCACTCCAACGGATTCAGACAGGCGCAAATGCTCCAGTACGCTTGTAAACGTCAGGAAGAACTCGCGCTTCCTCGAGCATATCAACGAGTACTCGACCGGATCCCTTGCTATCCTTGACTCTGCGGATTCTTTGGGATTGATGAACTCTACTGGCTCACTTGCCGTGCTCAACACTACGGCTTCCACCACAGCGATGTCCCCTGGACTCTTCGGCACCAGCGGAGAAAGCAAGGACTCGTTGTTCATGTCTACTCAGACGCCCACAACAGGACCTACGACGCCGAGCAAGACACCACCTACGGGAGGCAGTACACCCTCATCTAGTGGGAGCAAGCTACCCGTATGGCGGCACTTGCATAGTCCCGATGCTAGTCCTGATGCCTCCAAAGTTTCCATACGCAACCCGGGGGGGATCATAAGGCGGTTGTCGCCGAGCCCTGAGAGCTTAGTACGAAAGCTTCGGAACTTGGGTTCTCGTGACGGGAGCGAGAATGCGAGTCCTGAGAAGCCGTCTGGGATTCCTATTATGCAGCGAAGGATGACGATCAGGGGGCGGGTGAGGAAGTGAGTGGATGTGTCAGTGGTGGATTTCGGATTTCGATCGACTGCTACTATCTTTTCTTCTCCTTATTTGTTATAAGACTTGGAGGCCGTGACATTTTCCCTTTGCTCGATTCACTTGCTTGCAAGCAGTTGGTGGTCTTGAATTAAGTTTGAGTAAAGTATTATACCTGCCATTCTAAGAGGAGGCTGCGGCTCGGCGGCATCTGCCGCACCTTCTTCTCCTGAGCCATCATGCATCAGTGAGGTCGTCGTCCGCCCACGAGGGGCTTGAGATTTTTTTTTGATCAGGCATATGCGTACCCTTTCCCATACTCTTATTTAGCCTACAAGAAAGCAGAGGAATGTTTTCATTCATGTGGATGTATAGGATTACGTTCGCCTGCATAGGACCACAGGTTGGTTCCCTTTCGCTAACGTGTGCTTCATGTAAATTACTCTTGTACTCTAATTTTTTGAGAAGAGGCCCTGCTATAATGCAGCATGCCGGAACATGTGATATACGTATGGTAAGTGATTGACAATTTCAATTTGACACTAATACTACCGAAAGTGAGGTTACTGATAGAAGGAACGATTGCTCTCCTTCTGCTCAGTCGATACCAGTACTACCCACGCCTGTCTTAGGGGAGACCAAGAAAAGGCGCAGTCATGCATATGCTAACGTCTATCAGGACATCAAATGGGAAGATCGAAATCATTGATCAATTGCTCTTGCCACACACGACAAAGTACGTGGAAATCACCTCTATCGAACAGGCCTATGATGCTATCAAAGACATGAAGGTCAGAAAGAAAAAGAAATACATATACATTTCGCGGTTTCTGATGAATAACAGATTCGTGGTGCTCCGGCCATCGCGTCGCTGGCATCACTAGCTTTTGCTGCTTACATTCAAACCGGTCTCGACAGTGCTCAACCACCAGCCTTCCTCCTGTCACCCGAATCACTTTCCGCCCAGGTGATCCATAAACTCGACTATCTTTCCGGCGCACGTCCGACAGCCGTTAATTTAGGTGCAGCAATTCGCCGCCTGAAAGCGGTCCTTCAGTCTTCTACAGATGCTGGAAAATCCGTTGGACTGATCGCAGCAGACCTGATCAGCGAAGGGAAACTTATAGCCGATGAAGATTTCGACCGCAATAAAAGAATGGCAGAGCATGGCGGTGAATGGCTTGCAGAACTTGACAGGGGATCTGGAGGCAGTGGCCAAGAACTCAATGTCCTTACCGTGTGCAACACGGGATCCCTTGCGACATCGGTATGGCATATCTTAGTTAATCTATCCATTTTTGACAGCGATAAATGCGTCACAGGGCTACGGTACAGCACTCGGGCTGATCACTTATCTCCACGAGCAAAAGAAGCTAGGTAAAGCATACTATACCCAAACCGCACCATACCACCAAGGGTCCCGGTGAGCTGCCGATCAGTCGTTGTATCACCAATAGCTTTCGCTAAGGCCTTGCACCTCACAGCCTCACAGCGCTAGAGCTCAAGACAATGCAGATCTCCTCAGTAATGATCTGTGACACAATGGTTGGTTCTTTATTTCAGCATCATAAAATTCACGCCGTCGGTAAGAACCATTTGAGGTCAACGGTACTTCCGATCGCCTGATCCTTGCCCTTCCTGCATAGCGGTTGGTGCCGATCGGATAGCGAGGAATGGTGACACCGCGAACAAAGTACGTTATACTTGTTAGCCAAACCCAGAGTTATCAGAGGTTATTATTACCCTTGCAGATCGGGACTTATAATGCGGCCGTACTTGCGGCACGGCATAAGATCCCATTCATTGTTGTTGCCCCAATTAGCACCGTCGATCTCGATACCCCGGACGGCTCAAGCATTCCGATCGAGCACCGCAAGCCGCTCGAAGCTTGCCTCGTGCGCGGGGCTGTTCATCCCTTTGAGTTCGATGTCGAAGGAAAGGTTAGGCAGGAGACTGTCATGATTACCCCGAGTGACCTTGATGGGATTTACAATCCAAGCTTTGATGTTACACCAGCTGAATTAATTACCGCGATTGTCACAGAGAAGGGCGTCGCAACTAGGAAAGAGGGCGAGACTAGTTTCGATCTAAGTAGAGTTGTATGATCTTACGAGATACTGACTAGAAGTAAAATGTACATGTACTCACACGATTCAGTCTTCAGCTAAAAATTAACCAGTGCCTATTGTTTCTGAGATACTCCTAAGATTAATATTACGGTCTGTATTTCCGAGTGAGAAAGTACGGGTAAATATAGTTAAGAAATGGACGGCACCGTAAACCAGTCTGGACCGTGACTCTGTCTTCCATGTGTCCGACAGCAGCTCTTGATTGACGAAAATTCTTTTCCCCTGTATCATTAATCTAGCTCATGACGTGTCACTGACTTGTCCCTCTGGGTGGTCCAATATTTCAGGATCTCAACCCTTTGCTTGAACATCGTGCGTCAGACTGAAATGCATCTGTCACCCATGCCAGGCACACCTTTTAGAGCAGTGGATATACTTGCCGTAAATGTTTCCTTAATTTTCTGCAGAACTTGGATGACGAACTCTTAGCTGGCTTATTCGACTACGGCGACGCGAGGGTATAGTCCACTGCGAAGTCCAATTCTAATCGAGGACCTCAGTCACGGTGTTAGACACAAATGGGATTTTACAGTGACGTCGATTGCGGCGCTCTGTAACGACGTGCAAGGCTGAGGTAAGGTGATGCGGAAGTCGACAAAGAGACTCAGAGGATATGAGTGCGGCCACCGCACGTCCGATGACAACGAGGTGCATAGTACTTTACTACCAAGACAATGATGACCAGATGAACATGACTAATAATAGCCATGACAGTAGAAATGGTTATACACCAATTAAGGCAAGTGCTGTAATTAGGGAATCACATGTAAATGGGGTTTCCTGGTAGTCCATGCTTGTCCCACCCCTCCTTACTCGCAACTTATCATGATTGACTATCTTCTAGGTAGACCAAGTCCATCTTGGAAACGCTCTCAGGTAGCTACAACCATATGCTGATGCATAGTCTTGCTTATCGGTGAACACAAGGTCTTTCTCGTCACCATCTTCTGGATTTGGCGGTTGGTGCACGGTAGCCCCGATGCTCCACGGTTTTTATGGCTCAGAAGAGCCAATAGGCGTTTGCGTGAGTAGTGTATACACATGCTTATAGCTTCCAATTTCATTCTGCCTTTAGAACGTTTCTCGCCTTGGCAGATTATTGTTAGTACACTGACTGCAGTGTATGTTGCTCGAAACTTGGACAAGATTACTGGCTTTGGAGGTAAGTCTAGGAAACGCTATCAGCAGTTTCTTCATCTCACCCGAGCTTGAAATCTCGCAGCGCCGGAACCTCTGGCTCGTTTGGTGAGTCCATGCCCTTTGTTGGTGTTCGACAGTGTCATAACCATTGGAATGCAGTACTCGCCCTCATACTATCGTGCTACATGGATTGCGATTGGCCTTGATGCGGGATTTGCTACTGCTATTTCCATACGCCCTAAATGGCTTAAAGACTTCTGCTCTATCTTATTCTCCATTTATTATATCATCTACGCGAATGAGGCTGACGAAAAGGTACTTCTTGTGCATGCCACTAATGTCAATACTATTCACAGAACATGTCCGTAGATCCGTAGGTACAGAGCTGTTCCGACTGTCGAGATGCTCAGAACTACCTGGGAGAAGACTACTAACCCATATGTAAGACATCCTCGCATTGCTTTGAGGCTCGTATTAAACCGTTTCTAGCTCCGTTTGATTGCGCTGACACCGCGAATGTCTCTATGCAAGAAATTTCTACTGCCGAGGCCTCCTACATCGACATACGACCGTCCTTTAAAGGTGCATGTGTACTTTGCGCCACCTGCTCCTCAGCTTCAGCAAGCTACGGATCTTATACTTGACTTCCCTGGTGGCGGGTTTGTCGCCATGACCCCGGAACATCATGATGAACGTCTGCGCTCCTGGGCGCTACGCACAGGCAAACCAGTGCTCTCCGTCGAGTACGGCAAGGCACCAGAATGTAATATCAACGTAATGTGCCTATCCTCATCTTGCTAACTAACGTACTAGATCCATATCCTTTCGCGATTGATGAATGCTTCGATGTCTATCAGGCCATTTACATGTCTGCTGGACGATGCATTGGCATGTCTGGTAATAAGCTTAACATTATATTGACGGGAGATTCTGCGTACGTCAATTCATCAATTCATGTGTGGTTGCATGCCGCTCATTCATAATGTTTTAGCGGTGCAACACTTGTGGTGGGCGTGATGATCAAGATTTTACAACACAATGCCGCGCTCCCCGCTTCCACAGCTCCTCTCCCCGCACCTGTCGCACTTGTGCTGAGCTATGCAGCGCTAGACTTCAATTTTACCTCGTGGATGTCCCCTGAGAACCTCCAGGTCCTGCGCTCGGAGCAGTCGTCGGGTAATCTTCCGGGCATACACGAGTTGGCATCGCAGAAAGACCACTTGCAACACGTCAGCCCGCTAAGCATGGTGGGAGACCGCAAACATGTGTCCGGACACCGGAAATTACATAGACGCAGGAGCTGGAAAGATACGCTGTTGGATTTTACAGGGGTAGATGCTGACGCCGTCAGGTCAAAGCCGGTGTCGTCTAGGCACCACTCCACCCTGGGAATGAAGAAAAAGAGCTCCGTGGTATCGTTTGGAACGCGCGCTAGGAGAGATAGCGCGCGAACCAACCCAATGCGACACGATGATAGTGGTTTTTGGGCGGGTTCTGAAAGCGACGAGGACGAGCCTGTGAGAGAGGAGGACCGGCCACTTGAGGATCGTGTGCGCTATGTGTACCCTGAATGTGTTGGCAGCGGCGATGGTGCACACTTGCAGCAGACGCTCGAGAAACAGCAGGAACAACTCTCTGCAGCTGTGGCGGAGGCTGATAGTAAAGCATCGTCTACCAAAGGCGAAGACAAGAAGCGCGAACCGATTGGCACCCGATTGACCATGACTAGCCGGACAGGATATTTCCAGGATAGGATCATACCTCCCAGTATGGTACGTACTTTTGATTGGTTGTTTAATTCCATTTGGTATTTAATGAACTCGACAGATGCGCGCGATGGCCATCCTCTACATTGGTCCTCACCATAATCCGGATTTTGCCACTGATTATTTTATCTCGCCCATCCTCACGCCCGCGAAACTTCTAGCGCAGTTTCCTCCGCTTCTGATGCAATGTGGTGAGAAGGATCCATTCGTGGACGATACCGTTATTTTTGCAGGGCGTGTCCGCGAGGCTAAACGGGCGCGTAAGATTGAACTGGAGCTTGCACTTTCTGGGAAGAGTGCCCGATTTGGGGAAACGCTCCAAATGAGCTCCGCGCACCTCGAGTGTGACGAAGAGCTGGAGAAGATGAAGAAAGAGAGGGATCAACTTGCGAAAGAGACGGAGGACGACTGGGTGCAGATGGTGTTGTTCTCTGATTGGAGCCACGGGTACCTTCAGATGATGTCCCTGATGAGCGAGGCGCGGGCTGTGGTGGAGGATCTGGCCGACTGGATGGAAGATGCGTTTGTGAGGTACAGCGGTAAAGAGAACAGGAGTCCGTGTGGCAGGGTTGAGGTCAAACCTGTTGATACTCCTGGAACAAAGAAGATCCGGTCACGGAGAAATTCGCCGCAATCATCGTCTCTGACTTCGAAACGGGTGAATGGGGACGCACACGCCGATGGTAGCCCAAGCCCGTTTACATCTGAAACGGAGACGGACGACTCGGGTATCACATTTGTGGCTCGGAAAAGGCTTGCTATGACGGAGGGAAGCTCTGTTGGTTCAACGCCTCCGATGAGCTCGCGAAGGGGATCCGGTGAGCTTGCTGAGACGGTGTTGCAAGCAAAGTTGGGGCATTTGCGCCGTGGTGACGAGAAGCAGGCTGACACGGCGACTACGACGCCTCAAAGCAGTACGCCTCGTGGAGGAAACGGAAAGACAGGACAACGGATCACGGAAAGTGAATTATTGAGGCGGAGGAGGTTATTGGATGCACATATATTTGAAGGACAAGGTAGTTCATGAGGATGTTTGAACTTGAACCCGACGGTAAATCTAATTATGTTCACGGAATGGGAATGACGTTTGAGCTATGCAATTCCGGTAACCGGCGGCTAAGTTGATCGTGAGAAATTACGGTGATGTATAGGATTGCTGTGCTGTAGACACAGCCACTCTTGGATGGCTTCAAGATCTTTGTCAATCCCGACATCGCAGTATACCGTTAGTTCAAAGGTCTGCTGCACTGGATTTTTCAATTGTTTTTAGTTCTAATCCTTTTCTGAAAAAAAAAAAAAGAAACTTGGTCATTGGAAGAGGCTGTGTGTCACCTTCAAAAGGCGCCAGGAGAGCGCTCCAGATCCAGTCATCCGCTCCCCACCCGTTGTCCTGAAAAGTCTCAGCATCCGTTTCTGTTCGAAACTTCCGTTGATCTTACAAGCTTCAAATCAAAGAAGCTCTCTATTCCCTCGCCTAAATAATAAAAAGGTCCTATCAATCATGAATCTGGATTCGACACGGGCTCACTGGTCGTCTCCCACAACCATTCAATCTCAACAAGCTTATAACAATCAGCATTTTATTTCATCTGAATCCACAAATATGTCTCAGCCACAGCAGTCTTTTCCTCCAGGTGCAGGTCCAAATGACACTCCAGACCAATATCCTCCAGGTCATGCCTACAGGAGGAGCCAGTCTAATTCTCCGTTCCGACACACCACTCATCCATCACCGTATCCACAACCAACCATTCCACCAATTCAAGGCCAACCGGACTTAAAGCAGGAGTCATACTACACCCCAACCTCGGCAGAGTTATACACTCATGCCCAGGTCCTCGCTTCCGGAGCAGGAGAGGGGTCTGCTTCCGCCCATTACACTTCTCCGACCGCCATAACTCGTCTTCCCCCTATTTTACAAGTAGAGAAGAAGCAGGTCACAACATCCGCAACACAGGCTGCAAGTGCAAGCAGGCGCAGGAACGAGGCACATTTCGCCTGTCCAGTCCCCGGTTGTGGGAGCACATTTACACGTCGATTCAATCTCAGAGGTGCCCAATTACACCATATGTCTGTATTCTTTAATGAACCATCATCCACCAGGTCATCTTCGATCTCACACCGAAGAACGCCCATATGTGTGTGAGTACCCCGATTGCAAGAAAGGCTTTGCAAGACAACATGACTGCAAGTAAGTCTTACTTCCTGACCCTTCCTCTGCTTCTCAATCATATATTTGGCTTCGGCCGACCGCTGTCCCTTATCGCGTCATCGATTCTCTTCCCTACGACATGCTCACGTCATGATCTGCACAGGCGACATCAAGCACTACACGCCACACGCTCCCAAGCTAACATTTGCCAGGGCTGCAAAAAGACCTTCAGCCGTCTGGATGCCCTAAACGTAACTTCTCTATATCGTGATCAACGCACATCCGCTAACGTCGATTCCTTTTGGTTCTATCCAGCGACATCGTAAGTGGCTATTCCCGGCGTTCTTGACAGTCAAATACTTACTATTCCGCGGTATAGTTCGTTCCGAGGGTGGTTCTGAATGCAGACAGATTGTGGAAGCTCAGCAGCAGGCTGCAGCACATGCTCAAGCGATCACACAATCTCAGGGTCCTCCACTACCTGACCACCCTCCCGGCAATCAGCCAGGACCCAGTTCAAGCACTGCCAGTTAGTCGACTCCAGTGGTTGACACGCATAGACAGTTGGACTCCCAGAACGCTTTTAGATCTTATTTCATGTCTTCATGATTCCTCTTTACACTCAGGATGTAAGATTACCTGAGCTATAGGCTCATCATCATTCATTCCCACGATGTACACACTCTTGTATCGGTCCCAACGCTTTTTCTCCCTTTAGTGGGCTTACAGGTTAATATACTTTGCTCTTAATGTTACCCCACCACGATCCGTGGGAACTTTCAGAAAACACGTGAGAAATGTGCTCTCCTCGGCTATCACTTACAGGGCGTAGATTGGCAAGTGCATGACTTAGTAAGTACTCATCCAACGCTTCTCTTCCTCTCCCATCACGATGTCGCTTGCAATGCTCGTCGGTGGAGCTGAATGTGGGCCATCCAACCCGCTTCAGAGCCTATCCAAAAGGTTTGACCAAGACCGCGGAGTGCAGCAGGTGCGTGCGGGGTTATGGGAAGCCCTACGGTTATTAACCATTCTACCCCACTGCAGGATTTCATCGGTGGCACGCGTGGAGGCTCATCTCGAGAGGTAATAATACAATCTCATAATCAAATAAACCCGATAACATCCCACACCCAGGTGTTCCGCACCCAGCAAGCTACTTCACCAGAACTGCAACAGCATGCGGAACGTTTCTTTAATTCGACGCCTGCGCCCCCGACCCAGCTTGTAGTCCCTCAGCCTTTTAATCTCGCCGGATTGCATGATGCCCTCCCGCAAGCTCAAGCATCTGTTCAATCACCGCAGACCCAGAACCCATTTCCCTCGGGCTGGGCGAGTGATTTTTTGGTACAGCAGGTGCAGACACCTGCATCTGCGATCAAGCACGTCGAGGCTCAGCAAGATCGGATGCAGAGTCCTATTTCGGCGCCTATGACCCCAGGACTGCAAGGTGCGTGCTTGTGATGGGTACAGTGAATATATGCGGAGTTCAAGTGTTAGGAAGTATGCCCTGGAACGCTTCGCATGCGGGCTACAGAATGAGTCCTATGTCTGGCATGATGGCCACAGTGCCGATGCCGATGCAAAGATCTGCTTTGCAGACTGATCGTGCGTTTTATAGTTTGATCAAATGTGGTCAAACGCTCATACATTGTCTGAAGAGATGTCATGGGACAGAGAGTTTCAATCTCAAGAAACGATGTTGAATGCGCATGTCGTCTCAGTTGCAGAATCTATTCACACCGCGTCAAAGCCTGCGCCGAAAGATGATATGGCACAATTAGCAGCACGTGTCATTGATGCCGTCCAGGGCGAGCAGAATCCCAAATTCCATCAGAGCCAATTCATGAGCCTCATGCGTCAGTTTCGGGATGGCGAAGTCATCGTTGAAGAAGACAAGATCGTCCCGAGCGAAAACAGCACTGCCGTTCATGTAGACGTCAAGGGAAAAAGGCGTGCAGTTGACATTCCTGTGCGAGAAGTTCAGGAGCCGGTCCGGGTCCACTCAGTACCAGCGAGTTCCATCCAGGGCTATCAAGGTTCTGTCGAATTAAACGAGGCGTATCGCCACCAACACAATATCAATAACGCCAATGATGCTTATTTTCAACAAGAAAATGAAGAGTTCTCGAAATACTGGGATGCTCATTATACAGGACCTGTGCCCCACACTATATCCGCGGGCGAGCAAGGCTCGTGGCATGAACTCCAGCGAGATTGGGATGCCTTTGAAGCTACCTCCACGGGAATTAAAGCCTTGACAAATTACCAATTTCAGGAGAACAATCCTTATCTCCTGGGCGACTCATCCAGGACGCGTCATCATGGAATGCACGTGAGTGAAGTTCAACGTGGCTATGATGTCAGTCACAAGGTGTTTTTGTTTTTCACATGTATGCTGACTCCGCTCCTTCTCAAATAGAGCGTGCTCAAACTGGAGGCGGCTGTCCAACGCGACGGGAACAATGCTGCAGCATGGTACGAGCTTGGCGTCAAACAACAAGAAAATGAACGTGAAAAGAAGGCTGTCCATGCCCTGGAACGTTCTGTTGAACTTGATCCGACGCACCTGGGTGCATGGCTTGCCCTATCCGTATCTTACACCAATGACAGCAACCGCATAGGCGTTTACAATGCAATCAAAGAATGGGTGATCCGCAATCCCAAGTACAAGCATATGGTACAGAACACCACATTGACAACGGCTAATATATCCTCTCCTGGCGATTTTGAGGCGTTGATAGAGTGTCTGATCAGTATGGCACGGTCCGCTGATGAGGTGGGAGGTGTGGATGCGGATGTACAAGTGGCGCTTGCTGTGTTGCTAAACACGACAGATGTACGTGCTTACGACCTCGGTTGTTTCCATCTGTTCCGACAGTCATGGGCTGATTACCTATGCTATCAATTGATTTCATAGGAATATGCCAAGGCGCAAGATTGTTTCCTGACGGCGTTGGCGGTCCGCCCGAATGTGAGTGTTTCAAATTTGAGTTTATGGGCGCGAGACTGAAGTAAATTATTAACAGGACTGGCTTCTGTATAACAGAGTGGGTGCCACGATGGCAAATAATGGGCAGGCCGAGGAAGCACTTCAGTTCTATTATCGGGCGCTGGATCTAAACCCTGCATATATACGAGCGAGGTATGGTGACCCTTTCCTCATAGTTGGTTGTTATGGGTGCTAAGTGAAACGCGTTATGTGGTAGGTTCAACCTGGGTATTTCCTGCATTAATCTTCGGGTGGGTCTTTCTTATTCCGAGAAGCCGTGAAGCTGTGCTGATGTTGACGTTGGTTTGACAGCGGTATGAGGAGGCGCAGTCACACATTCTCGATGCGTTGGTTTTGCAAGATAGTGATGGTGTGGCGGACAATAGTGGCATGAATGACAAGCGTGGCGTGACAAACTCCACACTGTGGGATAGCCTCAAGACGACGTGTTTGCACCTTCAGAGGTCTGACCTTGCAGCGCTATGTGATAAGAGAGACCTGGATGGTAAGTTTTGGGATATCATCTGATATTGATGAGGGGCTGATGACAGCGTGATGTATAGGATTCAGGAATGCGTTTGAAAGCGGGCCCTGACGAGCCGATCCGTGCCATGATGTGCCCTGTAATTTCGTACTTTGATTTACTGCGTCTAGCACCGCTTGCCATCTGTATTTTACCTCGCATGTGCATCAACTGGAACCTTGATGGGGCTATCAGTTTAAAGTAGTCTTCGGGCTAGTAGCGATTAGGTCAAACCTGATGTACTCGGACCCGGAATACCTGTGCTCGGACCATGAATACCCGTGCTCGGGACAGGTATACCGAGCCGTCTGTTCCTCTCAGCTACCAATAGCTGGAACCACGGCAAGGTCTCTGGGTCGTTCGGCTGGATTGGATGCTCAGCCACTTTTTTCATTGCGAGTAGGGTCTTTTGCTTGGCCTCGAAACGAGACTTTTGCTCTACGACAAGGTCTCGGATTTCTTGGACGTCGGCGTCTGACATTGGAATCATGGTAGGCGTACGTCTGATCATGGTGTATATAGCGAGGTTGGATAATATATTGGTGGTCTGTAGTGGTAATACAAGCCCAAGCGCTAGTTTGACGATGTAGACAATGATGAGCGGTGATAATGAGGTTTCAAATAAGCGCCCTGGCCAAGTTCAATTTGGCGCTGACAACAAAGACGTGTTCACAACTGTTTGGTCACTAAACGACACGCGACACGGAACGCAGCAGCGGCGCAGCAGAAAAACCTTGAACAAGTACTGTGCCCACAGACCAAGCACAGACCATTCTTTCAACCAACTACCATCCAACCCAGACTACTAAACAGCTATGGAAGCCGTTATTCGTGTCACTGACGCCCTCAAGTCTTTTCGGGTACGTTGTAGTCTCTATGAAAGAAAAAGGCTTCTGATGCTCAAGACCTTTATTCAGGAAACCCGCTTGAGCACCCTCAGAACTCCTGCAGAGTTCTTTGATGTCCACCGAATTTCAAGACCTGCAGATTTTAACACGGCTGTATCGGTGCGTTTCGTGGGTTGTTGCATACCCTGTGCTGAAACCGAACTCGTAGCGACTCACATATAACACTCGGTATTTCTCGGGGAACTACACTCTCATCGTAGCTGCTCTTGCAGTATATTCCATGTGCGTAGGGTCCCAGCCATGAGCCCTACCCTGAACCCACAGCTGACGCCGTCCCCTCACCTAGTATTGCAAGTCCCCTCCTTCTCTTGTCTCTCATCTTCCTCTTTGGAGGCTTTGCCGTCATCAACCGTTTTGGTGCGACTTCTCTATCTCGTTCTCTTTTGATTCGGGGCTGACATGGGGTTTTAGAGGAAGTCTATGGGCAATTCGTCTCCCAAAAGTCCCTCTACACAGGGCTCTTCGTGATTGGCATCCCCCTTCTGTGGTTCTCCTCTCCATTCATGACCTTGTTCTGGCTCATTGGAGCATCCGCATTTCTCATTCTCACCCACGCATGCTTGATTGAACCAGGTGTCGAGAGCGAATATGCAAATATCGAAGGAGCAGTGTAAATGCCATGGGGAAAGAGAATGGGAATTGAGTGTGGTTGTTGTACTCCTTCGAGATTGGACTATTTCTATTGTTTCCCCGAATCCCAATTCCGGCCGCTCGTTCTTATTCGTCGATACCTCGTCTTCAATATATAGGCGCGTATTTTCGTTGCTCATGAATGCGTGCATAGATTGGAATTGGCATGAGATGGACTGAAAGCCAGCTTCATCGTCTACATTTAGGATATCAGTACTAGGATAATGATTCTATGATTGCAGTAGCAGCGCAAGCGAAATCATGTGCAATATAAGAAGCTCATAAGGTAATGTACAGAGTTAAGCCATCCTCTCCAAGGAATGTAGTATCTCTCGGTACAAATGTAGATAGATAGAAAGATAGATAATCACAATATCATCCGGGTGGGACATCGGGTCATAGGAGCGGTAACCACTGGCCTTTTGCGCGCCTGACGTCAGGATATTGATGGGAGTCAAGAAATTACTTACCGATGACTATGCTGGGAAGATCAAAGATGTCCCTTCGTATTGAGAAACAAAAGGTCGAGGGGATCGGCGCGCCGGAGGGCTTGAGGAGAACGCAATGCGAGTATACTGATTTGGTCGTATTCTCAAAGGCATGAGAGGCAAAGTTTTCCCAGTATTCGACGACGGATTGATTTTCGAATAGCTGACACCAACACCGGGTCAACGTGATTTCAAGAAAGAGACAAAGTATACGGACTTCATATATGTACTTGCGCTTTCCAACGAGGTCTTCCAGGCGCCACTCAGTGAGCATGCAAAACTCGGGTGCGACGAGACAGATTTCGCCGGTTCGCCTCCAGACCACCGTTGGTGTGCCGCTGTACGATATAAGCTTTTCGAGTTCCTACATGGGGAAATCAAAACATGCGTCATGTGAGAACCAAGTAATATACGTACGAGCAGTGATCTCTGGAAACATTTCTCGACAAACACCTCGTCCTCATCCGTCATGGGCATTTGCAGAGCAATAAGCGATGGTCGGAAGATGGCGAGTGCTCGGACAATGCGTAATATGTCATTCTTCTCAAAACTGAAGGGTCCAGGGTCCCAGGGGCAATCCAACCCAAGATAATATTAGGAATTGACCACACAGGCCAGGAGCTCTCGACTTCTCAGCACACAGAGTATACGCACCGACTCGGGAGATGCTTCATGAGAAAGTGGTAACCTTCGGTATAATCGTAAGGCGCTGTTACGTTGATAGTCTGAATGGGAAGATGAGCCAGGCACAAGATGAGAAAGTAGACACGAACAGAATGATGATCGCCACTTTGGATTGTAGGCGATGGTGACGTCCGCGACGAAGACTCGTAGGAGTGAGAACGAGTATCCCTCGATGGCGTGCGCATTACACTTGAGGAACCGAGACCAATGACACCACGCGAATAGTGCAGTACAAGCGGGTGATCTGGAGCCGATAATTGCGGTTGTGGTTGAGCGTAGGAATATTGCAGCGCTGGCGACGAAGTGCGACATAGTGGCGCAGGATAGCTTGCAAGGAAGGTTGGCGACGGGTGAGAAGTAGACAGGCTGTCCGACTGCGGCATCGATAACTGAGGCGGATCGCCGAACGGGGAGCCAAAATTGCTTGGCGTTCTCTGCATATACTGGGGTTGTGCGTGAAGTGGCTCAGGAGACCACGCTGAATTTGGTAGTGGCTGGGAAACCTGTTGCTGTTGCTGCTGCTGCGACGGAGATGGCGCTGCACCAGATTCTGGAGGACTCGGATTACCCAAGATCGCAGAAAGTATGGAGTATTCTAAGTTGGCGGCCTCGGAGCCGAACGTGAAATTGGGATCGAACGATACATTAAAGAGGGGATCGTGCGATTGGAAGGGTTCAGCTACACGCAGTGTCAGAATATCACACGACTAGACAAAAGAGCCAAGACGTGTTACATGTCTGTTGGAGCGCGGGTGCGGGCTCTGAACTCGATTCAGGAACTCTGCCCTTTTTCTTAAGTTGTTCTGTCAAGGGCACGTGATCAAAACTAACCGGGCGAGCGGAGATACAGAAAAGCACGCACGAAGTTCGTCATCGTCGAGGAGATACTTGGCTTTCTTGCGGTGACCTTCCGTACAGGTACTCGCGATTCCGCGCTTGACACAGCGCTGACAAGGACGAGCTATCAGAGGAAATATGTGAGGTTGACATGTGCCAGATCCGGGAAACAAACAGGTGACCTACAATCATCACATGTTAAATGTGCTTTCTGGCAGTGGGCGCAGGCACGATTCGCTTTCTTTTTCTTGGGACCGTCCCTGCTTTTGCGCGGAGCTTCGGTATCTTCATCGCGTCTACGTTTCCTCACAGCAACTTTTTCTTTTTGTGTGCGGTAATGAGAAGGGCCTGCCTGTGGTTCTGGGGTGACCATCTGGGAAGGATTCACGTATGCGCTAGATGGTGAAGGAGCAGCGGTAGTCACAGGGGATGGGTCGACTAAAGTAGTCATGTTTGAGGATGTAGCAGTGAGCGCGGAATCTGCCATGAGGATTGCTATGAACACATATAACGATCAGTTGTTAAGACTTGTAAGAAGTAAGAGGAAGAAGGGACTATGACCGTCAAGCAAGGGAAACTTTGACGTCGGCCGTAAACCGATGAGCGACTGATTTCCTTCCTATTCCAATTATTGCCAAGTAATAAATATATTATTTTTACTATTTTTCTTACATAATCAATCAAACAGCCGTAAACCGGTCGGCATTGCCGATGACGGTCCGGATTAATCTCGGCTCCACGTTTCGTTTCGCTTTAGCATGAGGCAAAAATTCTATAGGTTCAAGGAAATCTGGTCAGGCTCTACTCAAAACCTGCTAACTTGGACAAAGTTAGTATGCCTAGTGACGGTATCACAGCTGTGAAACAACTTTTCACCAGGCTGGTCTATTCACTCGGCCGTGAAACTGCCACACGCGAACTCAAATGGATGAAGCAAGCTCTGATCGCATCTCATTCTCCCACACTTGCTGCAATGCTCCAGCGCAGGTTGAGTGGAGAACCACTTCAATATATCTTGGGTGTGCAGACTAGTCCATCAAACCCATGTGCTAATACCCATGCAGATCTCTAGGCACTACGCCATTTGGTCCACTTGACCTGCTAACACGGCCTCCAACATTAATACCTCGTCCTGAGACAGAAGACTGGACTCTTCGCCTTGCGGATATGTTAACTCCGACCCCCGTTCGTCCGCTAACCGTCCTCGACCTATGCACTGGCACCGGCTGCATTCCTCTTTTATTATGTCACCTCTGGCCACCAGGCAGCACTCGTGCTTATGGTGTAGACATATCTCAACACGCAATCCGCTTAGCCGCAGATAATGCTGCACGTTGCAACATTCCGTCATTCCAGCCAGCTCCATACAGTCAAAACGTATTTATTCCAGTGCTTGGTGATCTCCGTGATCCAGACGTCTTCAAACGCCTCCTGCCGCCGTTCGACATTATTACGGCGAATCCTCCTTATATTCCAAAACGAGAGTACGACAAACTTCCTGTATCAGTCAAGAATTACGAAGATCCTGCCGCATTGTTGGGGGACCCGCCAGATTCCGAGGAACAGGATGGTTTAACCTTCTATCGTCTCATTTCCAAGATTCTCAGACAAAAAGGGATGCTGCGTGACGGTTCAATCGTGGCATTGGAAGTGGGCCGAGCTCAAGCAGATGCGGTCGAGGGCATACTCCAGCAGTCAGCAGGCTTGCGAAACACGCAAGTATGGAAAGACCCATGGAATGTCAAACGTGTCGTCCTTGCACGCGCTTGAGGATACACACATCCACGTGTCATATCCTCGGGTGATCGACGCTCTTCTCATCTCCAGATGCGCGTAATAATAGCAATCTTACAGTGTTCTTACTCCGTTTCCGCCGTGACTCATGACGTACAAGATATGAAGTCTCTACCGCAGTCTACCGCTTCCCTCGACAACGACGTGGTTAACCCATGATCGAGAGAAGCCTAACTGTTGATTTGTTCTCTGAACAGAAGTTCTTCTCAGACTCCGGATATTTCACGGCGACGACACGTGGCATTTTGCCCACACGCGGGGAATACGGACGGGAATCTCCCACTGGAGGGTGAGACGCCATGACAATGACAATTATTGCACGTGGCGCTTATGTGGCAGAGCAACCAAACTTAATTGGCGGTGACAGTCGTTTGATCATGCTGATGGATATGAAGGTTGTTCACAATCCAATAATCACTCGGAAGGTTTGTGATTTTGATTGATTTGATGTTACGTTCGCAGAAAGCCGAAGTGTGAATTCTATGGTGAGTGCTTTCACTGTGAGCAGCTTACATTAATGAAAGTTTTGATCAGCCACATGCAGACCCCTCACGTCTGCGTTTCCGTCGTCTCTAGAGTCTAGATCTCACCTTATCTCGTCACATTCCCAAGCCCAGCAAGCCCCACATTTTCGTCTGAAGATGAGTCTATTCCATAGTTGGTGCTGAAAATCGGCATTCCCTTGGCTGATCTCCCGATTGGTGGAGGTGACATTGATGGAGGTGGAGAGATTTCTTGGGAGGGAAGCGAGAGTGAGTCAGAATATATGTCTGATGAGTCCTCAGGGAGGAATGATGAATCAGTATGCAGACAACAATGTACTGTATTCTAGGCTTCAGACCATTGGTTTCGACTTCAGAATGCAGAGGACCACGACATTGGTTTGGATCTCCTTGTAAGATTTGTGCTCCGTTCGTCGATTTGTCCGAGGTTGAATCGTCCAGGACTGCACCATCTGTGGAAGAAAGTCCAACAACATGATACCAAGATTCGCAATGCTAGGGAGACATTCACCAGTGTCACCTCCTCATCTGGCGACATGAGCTCTCTATTGTACTAACCACTACTTGCACCATTTCCTCCTCTAATGCCCCCCATTGCCGCCATGACAGAGTAGCGGAACTGGACTTTAGAACGCAAAGGATGAGTCACGACTCATTGGTTTAAATGGGTATCTTATGCTCCACAGCCGTTCCGCACCATCACCAGGAAAAGTCCAACGAGACGAGATGATACAACAAATATTCGTGATTGATTCGTGATGCTAGGATCATGTGGGCTAATACTACATAGTGCCAACGTGGCGGTTACAGCACCATCTATTTTCTTCAACACAACACTATCCTGACAGCCCAGTACTTTGGATTCTTCATTATTTTCAAACCACTCAAAAATGATGATCGGAACGATGCATGCGCTGCTTCTGCCGCCATTCTCTGGATGTTGAGGTGTTGCGCTTCCAATATGGCGAGCTGGTGCATGGACACTCTTCCAACAGTAGTAGTGAAGTGTGCACCGCAAATTCATACCCCAAAGAGCGTTGACCGCGATATATATTATTATTGTCGGCACTGACTCGGATTGTATGCAGTGGATTGCCTCAAATGAATGATAATTGTGCTTTTTTACTCGCAAATGTGCTCGCGTCGAGAGATTGGAACACTTGGGCTGTGCACTAAAACCTACATCAAGTTCTAGTATGTACTTCATGTAACCTTCCCAATCGATTCATGTGAGCGCTGAAAGTTACAACCTACCCTGCGAGCACGAAATATCATGTTGAGCGCTGAGCAGTGGAAGTCTCTCACCACCAGTGCTTACTAATGATGTGCACCATCTCCGAGCGAGTCGTTGAACCTCCTTCCGGGCCCGGCTGCACAAAGCACCCAGATTTTAAGTTCCACC
The DNA here is from genome assembly GCA_016628565.1 of Suillus placidus. Taxonomy (NCBI): domain Eukaryota; kingdom Fungi; phylum Basidiomycota; class Agaricomycetes; order Boletales; family Suillaceae; genus Suillus; species Suillus placidus. Next base: position 33,725 of record JABBWD010000023.1, on the reverse strand, counting down.
AGGTTGGCTTCGATCACTAGTACTAGTACGAGCCAATGGATATTGGTCCTGCTATCTTGAACAGACTGCTGCCTGTGGCGCCGCTGCTCGTGTGTTTGAATTAACGAACACCCAAATTCGTCCGCAAGGGATTCCCCAACAAGATAAGATACCCATTTATCGCGGGGGGAGCCGGCAGAGGAATCTTTTCCTACATCCACCACCTTGTACGCAAAGCTATCATGGCATACGAGAACATCCCGCTTGAAGCCTTCCATGAAACATTCAAATTTAATACTGGTGTGTATTGTACTTGCTCAGCTTTGTTCAATCCTCACGCAACCTGTTGAATTCAGAGCTCTCCAGTGTCGCGCTGGAAGGAAAGGTTGTGAAGGTCTCAGACGAGTTCTTCGCTGAGGCATTTCACCTGCTTGAAGTCGGGGCAAGTTCTACGGCCAGTGTAACTTTGCAAAGCACTTTTTAAGTTCCTCCCAACAGCCAGCTCCCAGCCTCAAAGGGCAGTTTGGTCCTAATGGCGCGTTGTACAGCGGCTGGGAGACACGGAGACATAATCCTTCCTATGACTGGTATGTTGAGGAGGTATGATCCACATAATTTGTCGCGATATAAGTATTCTCTGCACAGGTGTGTCATTAAACTTGGTACGTTGGGCACGATCGTCGGGTTCGATATCGACACAACCCACTTCAACGGTTTGTCTCACTCTTATCTTTACACAATAAATGTTACCGATAAGCTCGTCGTAATGAGTAGGTAATGAAGCTCCTGAAGTGTCCGTAGATGGTATTATTGACTCATCACTGGATGAACATGACGTGGACAATGCAAAGGTTCGTGTCTGTTACTCGTGTCCGCTTTTCCTAAATTGATATATGACGCTACAGTGGACGGAAATATTACCCCGCGTTCCCCTCGGCCCGTCTCAACGGCATCTTTTCAAGATACCAGAGACTGAACGAGTGAAGTTTGTGAAGTTGAACATGTATCCGGACGGTGGTATCGTAAGACTCGTGTCCAACCGCTCGAATGTGAAACTCACGTGTTTAATTATAGGCGCGTTTCCGAGTCTACGGTAACATCGCTCCTGTGCAGTCTGACAGCCCCCAAGAAGTATTCGACCTCGCCCATGTCTTCGCTGGAGGTCGCGTGACATTTATGTCTGATCAGCATTTTGGTGTTGGCGCGAATCTGATTCTCCCAGGACGAGGTGGGTATCTCGCGCTTCTCGAGAGTTTGCTTTCGGTGCTATGTCTGTGCAGGTAAAGATATGGGCGATGGTTGGGAGACTAAGCGGAATCGGCAAAAGGGCCACAAGGATTGGGTAATCATTAAATTGCAAGTCACTGAACCTCCCAGAGTCCCATGAATTGACCTTATAGGTGACTATTTAGGGGCACACCGGGCCATCTAGGAACAGTCGAAATTGACACGGCGCATTTTAAGGGCAACTTCCCAGAGAGCTGCGAGCTCCATGCTTTGTGTAGCGAAGATGATGTACCAGATAGCGACGCTGCCGACTGGACACAGATTTTATCCCCGGTCAAGCTTGGACCGCATCGGAGGCACTTCTTTGCACTGGAAGCAGATATTTCTGTTGCCTACACGCACGTAAAGCTAACCATATATCCTGATGGTGGTATCAAGCGCGTACGAGTTTATGGCACGAAGGGACCCTGTCCCACTACAACAGACCTTACGGTCAGATCCAGTGACACAGCAGAAAACGATGCTGCTGCACCACTTGAGTCGGCACCTGCAGCAATGAAACAGGGAAAAACCATACCTGTTCTCCCTCTTACACCAGAAGCCTTTTCGCCCTTTGGCCAAGTCATTCAAGCATATGGTGACCATACGGCAGCTCCCCCAGGGACTAAGATAACGCCTGCGAATCAGGGATCTGCAACCAAATTCCATAAGCTTTCACTTTTAGAATCATCGTATCCGGCTGGTCTGGGGGCTAGCAGTGGGCTGTCCGTCTATCGCTGCAATCCGACAAAAGTTGTTAACGGTGGTGTGGAGCTCAAGGTCGTCGAGCGTCACCCATACACGAACCAGGCCTTCATTCCCATGGGAGGGGGAGGTATACAGGGTGACGAGGCGCTGAAGGAGCCAGGTAGTGCATACCTTGTGGTGGTCGCCCACAATGGAGCAGACGACAAACCCGACCTCAATACTCTTCGTGCATTCGTAGCGAGTGCAGGGCAAGGAATCATGTATAACACTGCAATTTGGCGTAAGTGGCCTACCAACATTTCCTTTTCCAGTTTTCACAGCATGTTTCAGATCAACCGATGACGGTTTTGTACAAGGTAACGGGCTTCTTTGATTTTCTCGGAAACACGAGCTCACCAACTTTCTGGAAGCCAATGGACTTCACCTGCGTGGAGACGCAAATCGGGAACGGTGACAAGGCAGATTGTGAAATATTAGAGTTGGAAGCTAGCGAAGTGGTTATTTTGGCGCTTCCGCGTCACTAGGTTACCTTCCTGTTCAACACAACACGTCTTCGAATGATTGATCGACAAAGCGCGATGTCAGATTGGAGTGATGTGTATTATTTAGGCTTTAGTGTTGTTCAGGATCAAGCCGCGATCCAGGCTTGTGAGCTCTATGTAGGTCAGTGATATGTCTATTAATGTAACAAATCTACTTCTTTGCCTGCGGCATCGTCTTGCGGTAGGCCTCTTCTAGTTCCCTCTGAACGTTGGGTAGCACAGGCATGTGGTTCTACAAGGACAACATCAGCTCCTACCCTTCGACGGACAGGCATAACATACCTTGTACTCCATGGTAAACTCGCCCTTGCCCTGCGTCGCACCGCGGAGCTGACTCGAGTAGCCAAACATGTCATTCAGAGCGACTTCTGCAATGCAAACGAACTCTTCATCGCGGACCTCACTGTCAATGATAGTACCTCGCCGTTGATTCAGTCCACCGATGACAGCGCCTATAGAAGAAGTTAGAGTTCATCCACGCAACTAAAAGGGTCGAGACGTACTCTGAAATTCGGATGGGGCGACAACCTCGACAGTCATGATAGGCTCGAGAATGACCGGCTTTGTATTTTTATAAGCTTCGCGGAATGCACCAATAGTGGCGTTTCGGAAAGCAAGTTCAGACGAGTCCACGGCATGGAAAGCACCATCCTTGAGCACGAAGCAGCAGCCAGTGATGGGGTTACCCGACAATGAACCCTTCTCAAGCGCTTCGTAAAAGCCCTGTGCAAGAACATGAAGACACGGATGATCTTCCAGTAACCACGTCAACGTACCTTCTCCACAGCAGGAATGAAATTAGTAGGGACATTCCCTCCCATGACGATATTCACAAAGTCAACATCACGGCCAAGGTCCTCGCTGTATTCCATAGGCTCAATGTATCCGATGACACGTGCGAATTGCCCTGCGCCACCAGTTTGTTTCTTGTGCGTATAGTTGAACTCCGCACGCTGCGCGATGGTCTCGCGGAAGGCGACGCGAGGTTTGCCAGTGGTGCAAGCGACATTATATTCACGGCGCATGCGCTCGACGTAGATTTCCAAGTGAAGTTCACCCATGCCAGAAATGATGGTCTGCAGTGAAACGTGAATAAAGGAGTGACATTGCATACGAGCATACATACCTCTTTGCTCTCCTTGTCAAGATGAACTCTGAATGTTGGATCTTCCTTCTGGAATCTGTTCAGGGCACGAGAAAAGTTGGGAGTCTCTTTGCCTTCAGGGTTGATTGCGAGAGAAATCACAGGTTCGGGAACGAACATCGACGTCTTCAGAATAATATGGGTAAGACCAGCACCAGAAGGAGAGTATTAACGTGCTTACCATGGAAAAACTGGTCGAACCATCGGTGAAAGTGTCACCAGAGGAGCATTCAACGCCGAAGATAGCGCAAATCTCACCGGGACCGATAGACTCAATATCCTAAGTTCATAAGGACATGAGATCTAGAAGTGCGTAAACTGCAAAGACGCGTACCTCCATCTCGTTACTGTGCATACGAACTAGTCGAGGGACCTTGACCTTCTTGCCAGTGCGGGCGTTATAAATGATACCGCTCTTCTTCAGAGTGCCTTGGTAAACCCGCATGTATGTCAGCTGACCGAACCGTCCCTCCTCGAGCTTGAAAGCCAAACCAACGAGAGGTGCATCTGAGGCGGGGACAAGCGGAACAGGTGAGGCGGATGCAGGTTGGGTTGTGTCATGTGCTGTCACGGTTCCCTCAGCTGGGTTCGCGAGGTAGGCGCATACACCATCGAGCATAGGTTGGACAGCGGTGTTCTTGATCGCAGAGCCAAGGAAGACTGGCGAGAACTTCAGACCGACAGTGGCGCGACGAATGGCCGCAACAAGCTGGGCAGTTGTGGGAGTCTCATCCATGATCAGAAGTTCACCCATTTCGTCGTCCACTTCAGCAAGTTGTTCGAGCAATTCGGTACGCTTAGCCTTGGCGAGATCGAGCACAGATTCAGGGATATCATCAGACTCTACGACATTAATGCTGCAGCATACGGTTAATACCGCTGGGGAAGACAATTTTTTTAGCGACATACCCCTTTTCTCCTTCGTTGTAAATGGCCTTCCAACGTACAAGGTCGACTACACCCTTCAGCTCGTCTTCAACGCCTATAGGCACTTGAACCGCTGCAGCTGCAATCTTGAGTTTTGACCGAATCTGACTGATAACTCGCCATGGGTTGGCGCCAGGCCTGCGGGGGAAATTAAAAGTCGAACTTCAAATTGATGAATCGGCGCTTACCTATCCATCTTGTTGATAAAGGAAATCCGAGGAACATTATACCGTCTCATTTGTCGATCGACAGTGGTAGTTTGGCTCTATACAAATGATGAGACATTGTTGATCAAGTTTGACTATGTTTTGCACACCTGTACACCAGATACAGCACAGAGAACTAGAATAGCACCATCCAAGACACGGAGGGCGCGCTCAACCTCTATGGTGAAGTCGACGTGACCTGCAAAGACGCGTCAATTTCAGCACGTGGATAGTTAGGTGACTAATTTACCTGGGGTATCAATGATATTAATTGCATACTTTTGTTTTTCATTTGTCACAGGTGAGGTTGCTTCCCAATCACAAAACGTAGCAGCACTTTGAATAGTGATACCCTTTTCGCGTTCAAGCTCCATGCTATCCATCTTGGCACCAACAGCATCCCGACCTCGAACCTTTGCCGAATAAAAATCAGTCACATCCCATGGGAACAGATTTGACTGCGAAACAATACTGTTTGGAAACCAAAAGGATTGACCAACTCACCTCGTGAATTTCCCGAATCCGACCGGTATAGTACAGTACACGTTCCGTGAGAGTAGTCTTTCCGGAATCAATGTGGGCGGAAACACCAATGTTCCTCTGGAAATTGAGCCTTTGAATATCTTTCCCTGTTAACTGATATGTGGGGTAAGTTGGTGGCTCATATTCCACTGGTGAGGACTTGGTGACCGCGGCTGCTGCTGAAGCAGCGCGTCTGCCTGAGCATGATACCAAGCACTGCGGAGAAGTTCTGGATGATCTAGAACTGTATAACGCCCATTGCCATGAACTGGGCAGCCTCCGGACAAATGTTTGCATGACAGGTCAGAAGGACATGCAAAAATTAAGCGGGTGGCGATAAACCCGACAATCCGCTACAACCGTCGGAGTTCCAAACTCAGATACTGTTCATTGCTAAGGTCCATTTTGAAAGTGATTATTCTATTCGTCGCGTCCTACCAACGCCTCTTTTCATCCGTCATCATGTTGGAATCAAGGAAGAGGCCCTTGCCAGACGATGGAGAGGTTGCTCAAGCAAAAAAACGGGTGTTGACGAGCACGAGTGGGAGCCCGGAGGTCAACGGCTTGACTGCTAATCACGATGCAGAAGAACCTGCAGACAACTACCAGTTAGAGGTGATTTTGGCATCTTTTGTAGCTTTACAGTGTACAAAAACCTTACTCTTTATTAGCTATTTCGAAAGGAAGCTATCTTCAGGCGCATGAAGCACTACTCGAGAGAGAACGAACGGAATCAGGCGCGCATTGCTCAACTGGAGCAGAGAAGAAGCTCGTGCGAGGCAGGTCTGGTAGCCATTGCCGCATGCTGGAAGCAGGTATGTTATATGTTATTGCCATCTCAGTAGTGGGCATCAACATTCTGGTGGGATAGTTGGTAGACACCGTTCAAACCCTGACGCCACCAGAGGAACTTCCAGCTGTCGAAGTCGATACCAAGGGTGGGTTAAGCACTACCTCCACGACTTGCCTCCCGTTAAACATTGTACCAGATATATTCAACTTGTCACAGCACATCTCAACTGACTCGAGCCTCAAAGCTGCACTAGAAAAGAACATGCTTGCAACCGAAAAACTAATCACAAGCTTCATGAAGCTAAATCCGGTCACCTTTAATGATAAGGCATATCAACGCTGTCAGGCATCACAGACCGAGGTCAGTATTTTCACTGGGCCACACCATACAATGTTGACTCGACCTAGTGTGTCGCTCTTCGCTCTGAGATAGCACTTCTGCAGCAGAGGCTTGACGAAGTCCAGTCAGAGAAGGAGCAACTACACGACGACCTCATTGCTGCGGAGATCAAGTTAGACCGTATGCAAAGCGGCACTGTTGCAGCCATGCAGAGAAAGGGTGGGGCAAAGGAAGAGGCAAACCTAGACCAACCATGCCCACCGGAAGGAAGCACCCCAAATTATGCATCATCAACTCCACCAGTCAGTAACCAGGCTCCTCATTGTTACATGGGAACTCACGTTTTCCTAGCCGCTTCAAATAAATGGACATAATGATTCATCCCTGTCGGATAGCGAAGCTTTTCGATTGGAGCTCAAAATTTCCTCCGAACGCGCAAGTAAACTGGAGGCGGAAATTAGGACCCAGGCGGAGACCATAGCAAAGCTCGAGGTCGAGGTTTGTCAGCCATCACCTTCTGCAGGACAATACTTACGTCAAAACCTTAAAGCGCGCCGCTCCAACAGTTGAAATGGTCTCTGGGACTGTGCATTACAAGATATTATCTGAGCGTAGGGATCAGCTGGAACATATGAAAGCTGAGAACGATAGCAGAATAGGACGGTTGGACGTCACGATACGAGACTTGCAATCAAGTCGGACGCAATTTGAGGAGGAGACTCGGGTAGGTTACTTCACTCTTGTCCTCTTACTCGTCCATTTCATCTTTGTCAGGCTTCTGCGCAACAAATGAATCAAGAACTCAAAGCTGTGCTTGCTAAGCGGGATGCAGATCTCACTCGCCTTCGCGACCAACGTGAGCTGCTGCACGCCGAATTAAATGAACTTAGAAGTCGTGAAAATATAAAATATCAGTCATCACGGGAGCTCAAGGCCCTCGCCGAATCACGAGCGGTGCGCCAGTCACACACAGATTCATACCAAGTTGTTGATACATTGCGAATAGGAAAAGATAACGCAACTTGAGTCGGAGGTTAGGAGACATAAGGCGAAATTAGCTGCGCACGCCGGCAATGAAGATCTCATGAAGCATTTCTGGGAGGGAAAGGTTGACGATCTTCAATACGTGGACGGTCTTCGGAGGAAATTGATGTGCGCATCATATTCTAAAGTGTGGAGACGGGTACCATTGACATCACACAGTGAAACCGAAGCCAAGCTCGCCGCACTTCAGCAATCCATGTCCACTATACGAGAAGAGCAACCCGATATTGCACGTCGTATTGCCTCAGAAGCAGCTACCCGAGAAGAGCTCACGGCGGCCACAACAGAATTATCACGATATCGAACTCTTCTTGGAGAACCCTCTTCTTCAGACCTCGCTAGGCAATTGCAAGCGAAGGAAGATGAGTTCCAGAAAATGCGGCTTCTTACAGAGCAACATCAGTCGGCGGAAGACGCAATTTATGCAGAGGTGGAAAGGCTTTCGGGAGCATGGGAGGCTTTGGATGTGCAATTAAAGAATAAGGTAGTGAGCTTAACCACGGCGGAGGAAAAGGTCGCTAAGAGCGCACACGAGGTACGTCGTCGTTTCTCATTCGTCCGGCAGGTTAAGTGTACACTTGGTATCCAGAAAGCAAAGGCAGATAACAAGTACTTTGCGGCCATGCGCGACAGAGAGTCCGTCGAGATTGAGCGGAAAACCGCCATTCGGAACCTCGAGAAGCAAGCCAAGGTTGTCGAACGATTGGCTGACAGTGAGAAAAACTTGCAACAACAAATGGTGCGTTCCTTTCGTTGACATTCTACCTCTCCATCGTCTCTTACCATCGTCATTCTGACTCAGGGTTATCTCGAAGCAGTCAACCAGCGTCTGCATCGAGTGATGGATGAAGCAGAAACAAGATTCAATGCTCTTGAAGCCGATGCCCTGATGTACAAGAAACAGGCCGAAACTACCGAAGAGATGATGAAGAATGTACGATTTTACATCGTTGTCTGGTTCATATCCATAACTTTCCTGCCTAGGTTCGAAAGGTCGCTGATGAAAAATACGCCCACATCCACCACCTCAAGGGCTGTCTATTCAAGAGGGACGACGACCTTGCTCGTATGAAAGCCGAGGTCGATAAACTCCGTGTTGAGGCGAAGAAGTTGAGATCTGCTTCAGCAAGCGAAAAGGAAGCAGAACTTATGGAAGAGGCTGCGTCTGTCTGGGTACGCTGCAACCTCCTCAGTGTTTGGAAGTGATTATTGAATGGATTAACAGAGACTCATTAAATGTTCGACATGCAAAGAAAACATGCGCGGAGTTGCTCTCACCAAGTGCTCGCACAGTACGTATCATTGTTGGAAATCGATAACACGTGGGTGAACTAATTTCCTCCTTTCCAGCGTTCTGCAAACAATGCGTCGAGGCGAGGATCTCGACACGTCAGCGGCGGTGCCCACATTGTAATTCAGGCTTTGCACAGAGCGAGGTAGTGAACGTCCTCTTCCAATGACTGTCTCTCCCATTCCATCCATCCCTACTCAAGCATAGACTTCTGGTAATCTTCGCTGCTTGGCGCCTTTTTTATTGGACCGAATCTTCAGTCATGCAGCGATGTATTGTAGCATATTTTATGCCTTTTTATGGCGCACTCGTGCCAGGTAATGTAATGATATCTTTTTATTTTAGAACCTTTGTCGGTGAATGAAAGCATTTAGAGGGGACCTCTTTAGTGACTCATGAGTTGTTAATTAACCAGTGCATTCTAAGTGATTTAAGTACAGAGGTGGTACATGATGCGTCTTGTTCTCGATCTCATCGTTTGACATTCACAGCGCTACTGCTCTGGCAGCGGAGATGTTGACTTATGTATTCCATGCAGCTGAGAGGATGTCTGTGGTGTGTGTATTCGAGTGCTATCCTTAAGTTAGTTGTATACCCTGCCAGGCGTGTGAGTTGCAAGAATCGAGGATCAAAATATTGATATATGGTTGCTTTCAAGATAAGTACATGGGATCATGACAACTATGAAGGGTATTGTCCGTGCAATAACCTGGGAGCGTAGGATCTGATGGGGCCAGGGGGAGAAATCAACGGTATCGTGCTAGGCACTTGGGTTACTGTGTAGTGCGTACGCGCGTCCGTAGCCTTTGAATCTTGCCTTTCTCTGCTGTCGTCCTTTCTCTGACAGTCTAGTTTCTTACACATAGATGTTCCTATATGCGCAGGTCAGGTTGTGAGTCTAAGAAACTGTTGGGAACACATGCACCTTTGCAAGTTTCTCGCCTTCGGATAAAATAATGAGGCAAGACCGCAGACCCTTCAAACACCACTGCCTCGCGAGCCAGGAGAGGAGATTATGATTCCAGAAAGACCGAAATATATGAACGAGTTTCTTCTCCCATGGATTCAGAGCTCGCGAGAGATGGACGACCCAGTTTTGACATGCGTAGTTGAGAGCGTCAGAGGTGTGTTGACTTTGTTCCCGTGCTCTGTATGCAAAACTCGAAAAGAGCTTCATAGCATGGATGATCTCCATGTCTGGTGGAAGACGACCTTGTGATAATGCAATGGTCCGGGAATGATCCTGATGCCTCAACGCTAAGAATACCGGGAACATCAAGAAATCCGGCAGACTCTTGAACTGCTGAATAACTTGAAACGCTGGGTGCAAAGGTATTGCTTGGACGATTATGTACTCTCTGAGTGCCTCAAAAGTGTTTGAAAAGTCTTCCATAGTCACCTAGACAGTGGTCAACCGCCATGCATGACCATGTGGTGTCTGCAGCCAGTCTTGCCCGTCCTGGTTCTGCAACCAGTCTCGTCCGCCCTCTGACTGCAGCCATTTTCGTACGCCCTCTGTCTGCAACCAGTCTCGCCCGCCCTCTGTCTGCAGCCAGTCTTCGTCATCCAATATCTGCAGCCAGTCCCATCCACCTTTGGTTTGCAACCAGTCTCGTCCACCCTGGGTCTGCAGCCAGTCCCGTCCGCCCTGGGTCCGCAACCAGTCTCGCCCGGCCTGGGTCTGCAACCAGTCTTCCCCGGTCTGTGCCTGCAGCCAGCGTCGCCCGTGCGGGCTCAGCAACCAGGATCCACCCCTGGTATCCTGTGGCGAGTCTCCCCTGCCCAGGGTTTGCAGCCAAGATCGCCCAGCCTGGGTCCCCAGCCAAGATCGCCCGGCCTGGGTCTCCAGCCAATGTCGTCCAGCCTGGGTCTCCAGCCAGTCTTGCCCGTCCGGGGTCTGCAGGTCTCTCACGCCATGGAGAGTCTGCAGCCAAGACTGATCCCAGGTCTGCACGGGGTCTGCCCTGCTGAGAAGTGGTGGCGAATATGGGGTGAATATTGTGGGGTGTGGGGGGGGTAAGTATTGTTGGTGATGTAGCGACGAGGTGCGCATCGATGATTTGCGGAAAGTATTGCCCGCCTTGCTTCTGCAGCCAGTCTCGCCCACCCTCTGTCTGCAGCCAATCTCGCCCACCGTCGGTATTTAACCATGTCCGCCCACCATAGGACTGCAGCCATTCTTTCCCGCACCATCCATCTAGCCAGTCTCGCACCTCTTCAGTCTTGAGCCAGTATACCCCGGTCCACCCCTCAAGCCAGGGAGCTATCTTCACTAAGTTGCCAGCTGTCGGTCCACAGCCAGTCTTCCACGTCCTGTGCCTTCAGCCAGACTTTCCCGTACTGTGCCTTCACCCAGACTATCCCACCCTGAGTCTGCAGCCAATCCTTCCCCCCTTGGGTCTGCAGCCAGTCTTTCATTCCATCAGATTCGGTCTGCAGCCACGCATGCCCATCCATGGTTTCCAGCCAGCATTGTAACTCTGAACTGCGATCTCCCCGAAGCCATAGCAGACCCATAAGAACTTGCAGTGGCTCTGGTGGCTGGACTAAGAAGCATAATGAATGTTTTAAATCCTGAGGATACAATCGTATAACTTGTACACTTCCGTTCCTGGAAGCAGTTCACTCGTTAACCCGAGCATGAGCTCAAGCCGGTCGCGAGGATCGTTGTGTCGATCATCGATAAACTTCATCATTGTGGATGCCACAATGAAACGTCTGCCTGCTCGGTTCGCCAGCCGCTCAAGTTGACCCTTCGTTGGCTGCGGGAAAGTGGAACAGCGACTTCGCTGTTGTCTGAAGGAATGCTCCAAGAAAAGATAGATGTCTTCATCAACATCTGCCCCATCTAGCGAGATGGTGGTGGTAATACTCTCCCCGGTAATCTTCACTGGTATCTCGCACACCAGCGGGCGCACATCTTTGTTCTGCATGGCTTCACGAATACGCGCTTCCGAGCTGCTTGTGACTAGAATGTGGGTCACGAGGACACCAGGATCCCGAAGAGCTCGGGCAAGCAGGGAGATAAGTTCAGCGAGCTCGCTTTCGGATTTGTCTTCATCAAGGGATTCGGACGTGGATTGATTGAGGGATTCGGGTTTGCATTCATCAAGAGCATCAATAATGAACACCAAAGGCGGACTGCCGCATTCATGTAATCTACGTTGAAGGTTTCGGAGAGATCAGAGAAACAAGGCCTCCATCTGATGACGAAGAGACTTGTCGGGGTCTAGGAGGGAAGGGTTCTCGAGGATTGCTTTATTCACGTGCGTCTTGACGCTGGGAAAATTGATGGCCAGCTGGTAGGCAAGCGTCGCGAAGAAATAACCAGCCGTGCGCCGTTTTGTGTGCTTGCGGGAGAAAAAGAATGTTCCGGCGAGTCGCGTTTCTATATGCGTCTCCTCTGTCACTTTCAGACCTCTCATCCTTTCAGCTACGGTGAATGCAAAAGCAGACTTTCCAACGCCCGCTGTGCCATGTAGCCAAATGAGTCGATTCGTCTCTTTGTTGTCTAATGATTCGTAGATGTGGTTGAGAAGGACCACCCGGGTCCCTTCCAAACATTTCGGATGAGGGTGGCGTTCACGAGAGTCATGTTCAGCACCCTTGACAGCAACCTGGGACAACCTCTCCCACGTCCCTTCAGACATATTCAAGGCCTGTTCATGCGGTCAGAGATCGAGAAAAGGGATAAGGGATGGAAATACCGACTTGGTGCCTTAACAACGACAAATCGTGACACAGTAGATCTGTCGAGGAGCGATGTTTATGTGTAGTATGTCTGTCCAACAGTGATGTCCTGGGCAAATAAATATTCAAATATTACCACTTGCTGTGGAATGGTAGAAATCGCAAGTTGTAAGAGCTACTCGAGATCGTATGGGTGGGTGGATGTTGGTTCAAGCGCTGTGGAAAGCTCGCTGGATGGTGGTGGAATGCAGTCGAAGGACGACTTGGCGCTCATCATCTGGGAAAGCACTGGCTGCAGGGCCTTGCACAGCACCAATCAACAACGCTCAACATGATCAGCCGAGTGTAGGTGTGCACAAGAAGAACGCAACTGAGATATTCAGCAGCCCTATCAGTCATCATCCTCGTCTCCTCCATCTCAGCCTGGTCCCCCTTCTGACCTTCTCTGTCCGGGATTGTTACATCCGACACCAAACCTATCACACGACCGTCTACGAACAACTGCACTCTGCATATGTTGAACCTTGAAACCAGTGCCGAGGAGTACTGCCCCCACGGACACGCGTGCCATACGGGCATTATAGTTCGACGAGTTGGAGGCAGGGAGCATGGACTACAGCATTCGAGTGTTTACTTGTCCGTTCTAATATCACCTAGCATCTTCGATAATTGTGATTGCATTTGTTTCTGTCCGAATCAAAGGCAATGTCAGAGTCAAGCACTCGGTGGTCGTATAAACAAGTTCGCGCGACACGCAAGCACCAGCAAAAAACGCGTACCGCGGGAGATCTTGGTTCAGAAAACGCGCCTACGCACACCCCGGAGCACACAAGTCATAGATGTGTTGATATAACGCCATAGTGAAGTCTGCTGAGCATTCGTATTACGATAACTGAGCAATCCGAAAGAAAGTAAGAAAGAAAGCTGTGTGGAAATTGAATGATGACAGGTATTCAGATACCCGGCGGTTGTTTGGCAAAGGCTTTAGATCCAAACAAACGCTTGCATCTGGAGGTACCTTCGATTCTTGTACGACGTTTTTGGAAACAAAGATGATATATGTATTTCACAAATCTATTTCTGCAACAGATACCCTCCTTTCATCCACGGGGTCTGTCAAATAGTAGAGTGAACTGTTTCGCCAAGGTGGACGTTGTAATGGTCACCCTGGAACACAAAATTAATAGATACCTGTCGCAACGACTGCATGTCAACGATCGCAATATCTATATCTGTTCCTAGTCAAAGAGATGATTACTCGACAAGCGAAGATACACTCACGTGATAGTCTGTCGAATTGGGTGGACAGAACGACAACCTCTCATCCAATATGATCCTATTATATGAAACGCAGGCTATAGTGTCATATTATTGCATTATTACAGGCTAGTTAGAAGACACTTATTGTGCATTAACGACGAGGGCTGCATGATGCATTACCTGCTGCTCCTGTGATGCATTATCACTGGCAAATACTATTGTACTAATGCATTAAATCATTCTTCCTTCTGCCGCTAATAGCTATATATAGTAGCGCTTGCTGAGATCTGCTGCCACTTTCCCTCCTTCGTACTTTCCTGCTATCAGGAGTGCTCGAGCCTCTATCCCACGTCCGCCAGCGCCTCCCTTCTCTTTGTGTCTCATTGCGTAGTTACTGAGGTCGGACCTCCTCCTGCGAGCCCACATGTGACAAAAATGGATATATATATTACGATGTGTCCCAAACGTGTCCCTTGATAAATTCTTCAGACACTGTGAGTGCTCCCGTCTCTTTCACTACTTGTTATTTACCATGGCAAAGGGAAAACCTAATTCTGCGCATCAAACGAGCCTTCGACTAGTGCTGCCGTGGTCCGGTTCGGTCCGGTTCAGAGGGTCCTGGGCGAGAACCGAGAACCGAACCATGGGTCCGGTTCTACAAAATCGTCGAACCCAGAACCGGACCATCGAGAACCGTTCTTTGCGGTCCGGTTCGGTTTTTTTCTGGTCCGAACCTGAACCGAACCGTAAATTTTTTCAAGCGCAAGAAAAACATTGATATGGTACATAGATACAATATTGAGTGGCTAGTCCAACTACACACCAGCCACGTGCCCCTCTGCCTCTACTGCCGCTGAGATATGTCCATTCCGGTAAGCTGCCTTCATCAACTGTAGGGCGGAGAATGTGGATGGTGCAAGTGCATTGCGGCGGAGAGTGGATGTAATCCCCCCACTGGAGAAAGCGCATTCAGATGGAACAGCGCTGCCTTGAATGGGCAGGTAATCACGCGCAACACGAGCGAGGGTTGGATACAGCAGGGAATGTAACTAATCAAGAATGTAAGCTGGGAACTGATAGGTAGGACCTAGTACTCACACCCCACCATGCCACAACATCATCCATCTCCTCCAATGGTGAGGTGAGATATGAGGTGAGTTCTTGATGAGGGTTGTGCGCACGTTGATCTGCAGCTTGCCGCGCCATGATAGCGTTGCGCATCCATGATTGACCGTACCGAATTGTCGTTGTTGACGTGGCTGTTGGTTCTGGGACATGCACTGGGCCTGCCAGTGGAGGCGCTTTGTAGTAGTAATCAAACTAAGTACCCTATATTAGAGACGGGCAGGATACTCAAGGTCGAATAGTACTTACCACAGCTTGAAGACGAGCCCTCCCGCTCGCGACCTTTGCCTCAGTCCATCGGCTCTCGACATATGCTAACTTATAGTTGGGGTCGAGAACTGTAGCAAAATTAGACATAGACTCGAGGAAAAGATAATAATACTTACCTAGACAGATAAAGTAAACGTCCAAGTCATTAGCCTTCTGGTAGTACTTCTCGACATTATTAAGACCCTTCTTGATGGCGGCCTCGATTGGTGCATATTCTGGATTTCCCGCCATAGTCTGCCATGTATTAGCGAGACACTCTAATGTCGGTATGGTCTGCCAGGCTGTTGGGCACGCGACCGAAGAAAAGGACTGTTGTGCAGTTGCAGGCTCCTAATAACAATCAGTAAATAAATAAACAAGACAGATAAAATAAATGACTACCTTGAGGACATCATGTACTAGCCGTATCATTTTCCAGTCAGCCCGATCAAGCTTGAAGTCGCTATACGACTTCTTGTGCAACTTTGGGACTTCGTGACTTTCATCAGCGAGAAGTGTGAAACGGTTGACAGCCTGAAAAAAAATAAAGATATTAGATACTAAAGAGGGGATTGCATGCCTCACTTACCAGGCGAAGAGACAAGAAGCGCTCGAGGCACTTGAATAAGGATGCCCAGCGTGTTCTCACCCATGACAAAATCTCGCGAACAGGAACACCTTCTTCCTCACATGATTTCTTGAAGAACGCTCGAGCTTGCGGTGATTTGCGGATCTATGCTATGTAAATAAGGGCTCGAAGACAAAGAAAAAAGAGGACTTTACCTGGTCTATGAGAGCCAATGCTTTTCCAATGGCGTTACTAACATCATAGCCATCCTCGACAATAGCTTCGGGATCATGTTCTAATGCAGCGAGTTGAGCAGTCAATCCATCAATGTCAACGTCTGTACCAGAATCAATAGCACGACGGATCTTTTTCAGTATGGTTGCCTGAGGGGTAGGTGCGACTGCGTCGACGAAATGACGAGCGGCAAGATTCAGAATGTGTTCTTGACAGTGTATGCGATGGGGACCTGCGAGCCAGCGGCTACCATCCTCATCTATGGCCCTCGCTAATTCTTTCATAGCGGTGTCGTTATTTGAGGCGTTATCAGACGTCATCCATCCAACCTATACCAGCAAAGTCAATGCATGGCTACACTCCAGACTAAACACACACCTTATCACGAATGCCATACCTGTCTATTGTCTCGACAAGAATGCAGCTGATATTCTGGCCGCTATGGTTACCTTCGATGCGGGTGAAATCAAGTTGCTCATTCTTAAGCTCCCACTGCAGTGGCTTGTCAGGAGGACTCCAAATGTAATGGCCCGTGACCGAAAAAAAAGGCTCTCCGATAATCGAGGTCCACGAGTCGAATGTCATGGATATAGTACTATCAACATGCTAACAAAATGTTTCAGGACTGACCACAATATAAGCAGGCAAAAACTCACCGCCAGACGCTCCTTGATAGTCTTGACAACGGTCATTGCTCGAGACTTGATGGTATCTGTTAATTTGGTGCGATGCGGGATATCTTTTCAGTCAGTGATGGACGCGCGTATTGCAGTAAACGTCGGAATGCTGGCTTATCGATTAACTGTATTGCCTAGCATGATGTAAATAAACTTTGAATGAATAAAATAATAAAACTTGATGTACCTCGTCTTCCGTCACAACCAATTCCATAATATATTCGAGTAGTCCTTCCTTGGTAAACATGGGGGGTTTCGCAACGAGGTTGGCATCAAGAGTTGTTTGCGTCGCGGTAAGGTGCTCTTCTCCTGGCGGAATAGCACGAGGGTGCATAGTAATGCTTGCAGCATCACAGCGCTGCTTGTACACTTGAAAATGGGTCTTCTTGTGGCGAACAATGTGTGTGCGCAGTGTTGAAGTGCCTCCGCGAAAGGTGTGCTTTTGCGCTGGTTCACCAGCATCCCTTATGTGAAAGTTTTAAAGATATATTGAAAATGAGATGGACAACTTACTTGCACAGGGTACACACCCACCCATCAGGACCGCGAGTGAATATAGTCCTAACATCTGCTGTACGTTCATTTTTTGAAAGCTAAATATACAGGTGTTAGTGAAGGAAGACAATCAACATGACAGATACATACCGTCTGAGTGGCGACCCCATTCTCGGACTTGGCGTCATCGGTGTCGTCTAAGTCTTCGACATCAGGTTGAGGGACCAGCTCATCAGCGGATGATTCTCCTGGATGGACGTTCTTGTCTTCGTCTTCGTCCTCAGAGTCAAGAGGCGAGAAAAATTGCATAGCGACTTTCTTCGGTGCCGGATGGTCTGTAGCGCTTGACAGTGCACGTTTCCTCGTGCCTGAACTTGAAGACAGCCCACAGGCGTTGTCAGCATCACGCATACGAGCTGAGGGCTTTAAGTGATGGCCAGACCGCCGAGAACCGGCTGCGACTGTTGCTGGGGTATGTCCAGCCTTGAGTAGAATGGAGTAGGCATCTCTTGTAGATGCAGTTGATGTCGATGGCTGGGTGGAAGGTGGGACTTTGGGAAGCGGTACATCGTCGTCAGGGTCATTGAAGAAAGTGATATCGGAGGCGTCCTTGAGGGAGCCATCAGCGTTAAGCGCACAGGCGTCTTGAGACATTGTCAGAGATAACTCACAATTTTGTCGTCAGTACCTCGTTTTGTACATGGAGCAGGGAGCCAACACCCACGTGCCCCAGAACAAAGACTTGAGAGCCGGTGGAGGATCATGACTGTCTAGGAAGTGTGCAGACTTGAATTAACATATATCTGTGACATAGTCAATCATATGTCAGTAGGCAAGGATATTGATAATTTAATTAGTTAGTGCTTACCTTCAAAAATGCTAAAGATTGCCTGATTAACCTAGAGCGCAAATCCCGAAGACGACAGTCTGACGTTGAGGCCAATGTTGTCGAAGTTGAAGTCGAAGTTGACAACGGTTCGGGAAGGCCGAACCAAAATAGAACAGTTCGGGGATATGTAGAACTGAGAACCGCCTTCCGGTCCGGTTCTGGCTGATGCGAGAACCGTGGACCGAACCACGGAGAACCGGACCAAAAGTCCGGTTCGAACCGTGGTTCTGGACTGGACCGCGGCAGCACTACCTTCGACTAGTACCTGAGTAGCAATGTATGACTTAATGGTATCAGTGGCAGGTAATCAGAGCAGCCGCAGGCAACTAGGACAGCAACAAATTAACGAGCGGACAGGAGAGGAGCACCAGAGCGCATCATGCAGCAGCACACGAGCAAAAATCGCCTTGAACAAAAACATCTGTAAGTTGTGCATAGTCTCCACTTGGTATTTTTTCATAACTTATGCAGTGCCGTATATCATGATGTTCAGTCATTTTTGCTTGTTTCATTGATGAATGACGAATTCCGAGCCATCGCCGACAAAATCATTGCAAAGACTAGCTCTCAACTATCATATCTTCGTAGTTGTAGGAAATGAGATTGTGAATTTTGTAAATTGAGTCAAAACATTGTAAAGAATCTAGTGTTGAGCTAGTGGGTAGTATTATGCACGCGGCACAATCTGCATGCACTGCAGAAGAAAAACATCAGACCGAAGTAGAAGACAGTCTAAGCTAGACAAGCAAGGTGAGGGCTGCACCGAAGAAGAATTCCAGACCAAAGTTGAAGATGGTTTAAGTAAAACGAGTAAGACGAGTGAGTACTGTGCCGAAAACAAGACGGGAAGTTGATGTGAAAAACGAGTTAACAAATCAAGACCGCCTTTTTTTCCTGGATGAACTTCAGTCCAGCTAACTCTAGTCACAAGGCCGAAAAGCTTACTTGTTTGTAGTGCTGATACCAGTGGCTTCCTTCCTTTTCCTACTACCGGCAGATCTAACATTCTCTTTACCTAGGTCATTCTCTACCTGGGCCGACAATGGGTAGATACAAGACGCCGAAGATCCAATAGCATTAAGTGCCTGCTCACGTTTTGATGGGACATGACGGCGCAGTGTTCAATGTGGGCCGTCTGAGTCAGACTGTGGGCCTAGGGATTGGTGTACGAGAGCCTGAGGTGCTGAAGGTTTGTGAAGTGGCAAGGGTATAGCGATGTCCAAGTCCGAATTCAAGCTGGTGAGTGTTTCGTCGAGAAGTGGCAAGGGTATAGCAATGTCCAAGTCCGAATTTAAGCCGGTGGGTGTTTCGTCGAGAACAGGGTATGCAGGGCTAGGGCTTGAACGAGGCAAGAACATCTCAAAGTCAATGTCTGTGAAAGAAAAATTGAAATCACACCCGGAGCCCTCGCTAGTAGCTGTTGATGGGAATGAAAAATCATCGAGTTCAGACCCAGGCCCTGAACTGAAGCTGGAAGCATCAGGTTGTGGTGCTAATGGAGGGAAGTCTAGAGCGTCGAGATCCTGTTGTGTTACGGCAGTGAGCAGCCTATCAAACTTGGCAAGATCAGCTGCACTGAAGGCAGTTGGGACCTGTGGGTATTCAAAATTGTTATGGTTCCTGTGGGTGTTGTGAATAGGAGTTGATGGAACACTAGGCACTGCTGGCATGTCGTCCATGAACGAGTGATCCTGATGCATCGAGGCCAGAGAATATGATGCATTAGTGGTGTTCCTGAGTCAATAATGCATTACTTACGAAGGTGTACATCAACTCGGAGGACGTTGTAAGGTCTGAAGTGGCATTTTCCTGATGCATTAATGTAATGCATTAGTATTGGACCTCCTCGATGTAGTGCATTACTCACTGCCCTTTGCGCCACATTATAAAAGACGTTCTGGGACTCTTCCTCATCACTTCGAACATCCCCATCATCTTCTGCCTTGTCCTCACTATCTTGAATATCCTCTGAGTCCCTTCCTTCGGCCTCCGAGTCATCGCGCCTGTCAGATAAGTCGTCTGCCCTCGCTAATACTTCCATGTTGTCATCATGGGCTGAGTGCAAAAGTTCTAGTCAGTCCGTCATTTTTTTTTTCCAATGACCAAAAAACTTACCAAGTGCCTCGTTCATGAACGTAGCATATGCAGCTCTAACATCGGCAAATTTAAGGTAGTGAGCTGAGAAATCTACTCCTTCTGCAGCATC
Source organism: Suillus placidus (assembly GCA_016628565.1). Classification (NCBI taxonomy): domain Eukaryota; kingdom Fungi; phylum Basidiomycota; class Agaricomycetes; order Boletales; family Suillaceae; genus Suillus; species Suillus placidus. The sequence continues at coordinate 13,571 of JABBWD010000023.1, read as the reverse complement.
TCCAAGGTGGAAGCTGAGGCTTGGTAAGCTAATCGACCCGTGAGAGACTTTGCAAAGACTTACTCTAGAACGACTGCTTCTCCTGTGACAGGGTTTCGTCCACCAGTGATACAAGTAAACTTGAGGCCGCCAGTTTTGTGAGACAGGTGCCGGAAAACACAATTGAGGTGTCCTGCAAGCTCCAAAAAAGCCCTGGGTTATGTGTCAGCTTGCGCAATAGTATCTATCACAGGAAGTGGGTGTGTACTTAGTTTTTGTCTCATCATCAACTTCCTCGACAATCCCAGCTTTGTTCAGCTCGCGAGTTTGTCTCCACTTTTCTAGGGCTACTTGGTGCCTTCGCCTTACCTCTGCTTTGATTTCTTCAGGTTCTTTGGCATACTTATCACAGGTGACAATCCTTCGCATTAACAATTTGTCGCCACGTGAGGTGACAGTCTCAGAGGCAATCAAAGCATCAGCATCGGCTTTGACCCGATCCTCATAATGCAAGTGTGAGTAGACTTCAACTTCCTGTGGAGCACGTGTCCCTCTCATTTCATCTCCACCAGCCAATGTGGTATCGAGCCTCAAAACACCACCAGGTCCACCTGAGCGGGCCAGATGCGCGACATTTGTACGCCACCGAAACCAATTTTTAAGAGCCTTGATTTTTTTCAATAAGGTACGTGTTTCGTGATGGAATTATGCAACTCACAGATTGTCGCTTCAGGATTGCTTGCGCCACGTGAGACTTCTGTATATCACTGAGCTCGACATCCTGTGGGATATCAGTTAGACGTTCACTCTCCAGCCAACGGCTTAAAAATTTGTGGCCCATTGTATTCCAAAAGTTGTGGTAAACTTTTGTCGCCTGACAGGCAATGTAGGCAGGGAGCTGACTTTGAAGGAAGACCTCCTCCTCGGGAGTGGTCCAAGTTTTTGGGCCTCGACGAGGCATTGTAATTTGAGGGGGAATTATCACAGGGTGGTGAGGATCAGGCTGGTGTCAAAATGGAAAATGACCGTTTATTTTATTCTACCACAAGTCAAAGGTCCGATAGTTAAGGTTTTGCAAGACTGCATTAGTAGGGTTCATTGTACCCGTATAAAAGAAATTAGTAACAGTCTGTTCGCATTACTGTGTGGTCTGGATGAAGTATATTATGCACTAGCCTCTTTGACATGGGTGCAAATTGATTGAACTGATTGTACTAACAAAGTCACGGTATCCTCTTCCATATAAGCATGAATGGAGAAGGGAGAGATACCGAATGATGGTAATTGAGTAACACACCTGTTCCGAAGGAAGAATCGGACATGGTGTCTTGAATGAATGCAGTCGATAAGCACCAAGAGTGAAGGTATCAAATGGATTGCAAACTCACCATTTACCTACAACTATGAGAGTGAACTCTGGCTTGTCAAGCTAAAGTCGATATCAAATGGATCGCGAACTCACCGTTTACCTACAACTTGAACTTGGCATATGGTGTATCTTCCCGTCCTGTATGGTATCAATGTGCTGAGGTGCTCATTGGCGGGATTGTACATGAATCCCTTAAACCGCTCTTGTATGGTAGACGAAAGAGCAGAATCCTCAACAACGGGATGTGCCTAGCCCTCCAACACTCCCATCCGCACCTGTGCTTGCTTTTGCAGAGTCAGGGATGAACCGTGCAACGCCTGCACGACGTCTTCGTGCAGCCTCCCGACAGTCAGGATTTGGCTTTGAAGGAATGACAAGAGGGCCAGTAGGGGCGTTGGCCTTTCTTTTTTTGCCATTTACACTAGACGATGAAAGCAGCACATAGACCTTTTGTGAGCTGTAGAAATGTTGAAAAGAGCAGAAGGAGACGCACTGCTGTGCACCAAACTTGTTGAAAGAAGTGATAAGCTCGTCCTCGAGACGGCCGTCTTCATCATCACTAGAGTCTGGCTCATCTTTACGCCCACCATCAGCAAACACGATTCCGCTCTCCTCTTCGTCGTCGGAATCCCCTCGGGAACTGAAAGTATGAGGAGAACCTGTGAGTGGGGTGCCAGAGGCAGAGCTTGCCGCACTGGAGAGGAAGCGAGTGAGCACTGAGGACGCACACTGAAGATCTCTTCTGCACCTGCAAAGAAGACGTTGTTGTATACGGAGGATGCTGTCAGTGGTGGGAGTGGATTGCATGCAAGTTGTTTGGCTAGTAAGATAGAGCGCGGGATGAAGGGTGTGAGGTTCCAGAAGCTTTGCTCAAGGACAATGATATGTCAATAGACAGAGTAGCGAAGCGTTGTCGAGGCGTACATTCGGAGGAACCACTCACAAGTTGGATTGGAGTGTTGGACGTTGAGCGATTGTTGGATTCCATTAGCGGTGCTTTCAAACCATTTGATATGTGAAGCAGATTTCCAGAGAGGTGCAGATCACTGAGCATAGAGGTGAGATAAAAGGTGGAGGACACTTTGTGTGGGTGACAGCCAGTTTTGTGGTTGCCTGGAGCACCTTGCACAACGGTCTTTGAGGAAATGATGATGTGCATTCAAAAGTCACTGTGTCGGACAGGAGTTGAGGCTAGAATCATCCAAAAGCAGTAGTCACTAACTTAACATTCATTATAACTGATAGCCTGCCCTTGCTCTTGCAACGGTATGGTTCGAGTTTGCGAAGGCACGAAATACAAAGCAGAGATGCTCACTGAGAGCATCGAACAATATAGGGAGATGTATGTTCTCGCAAAGAGAGAGTTCAATAAGGTCTGTAGGTGGTCTGGTTTACACACCAGTGTCGTCACGTTCACGTCACAACTTAGTTGCGCACGCTTGCTTTGCTTCATGCTCCTGGTCTGGCTGTTCTGTGTGGCTAGCTAGTACCCTGCCGTCCCAGCTGCTGCTCTGCACGCTATGCTCCCTCGCTGCTTGCCCTTTGCTCCAAGCGCAAATTTCCCTCATTAGGTACTAAAAGGACAAAGTCACAAAGAGCTTCTACTTGACAAAGAGAGAGTAGCAAAGAAGCCCAAGATCGAACCCAATCTTATCACCGGACTCAAGATACGTGCAAGAGAAAGCAGGGACCCAGGATCTCTGGCTGTCGCTGTTGAGGCATCTATCCGGCCTAAAGAACACCCCAGCCTCATCAATGCAGCCATGGAGCGTGACCTTGCGAAGTAAGTGCATAGCAAGTACATTGAGCACCACTTATACTTGACTGGCAACGTAGGTACCACATCACGACCATAAGCCTCGTCCCGTCACTTGTACACCAACTCGTTCATCATTCATGGTTCAAAACTGCCAATCTGAGCTCAATTAAAGGAATCGGTTGCGGGGCATAATCTCGGTTTTGCCTTCCACTTGCCAATTCTTCAGTTGCAAGTGATGCGGAATGAGCTTTATCCATGAAAGGCGCACGAGGGATTCGTGTCTTCTTTCACAAAACACCATCATTAACCTCCTTCGGTTTTTCTGAGTCGTTCTCGTCATCTGGTGCATCACATCTTACCACTTCACTCCAGGCGGGCAGCATGCTGAGTGCCGAAGATCAGGTACACCTCCTTCGTGCGATCAAAGAACAAACTATCACTGGTAGGAATTTCTTGAGATTAACCGATGCTGACCTCGCTAGGTAAGTTGTATGTTTACGTTTATTGAGTGTTCTCCCAATGGAAAGGATTATCTGATGACTATTGTGTGTTTCTAGCCTGTCCCTGACACCTGGTCAGCGACTTTATCTGCTTGAGGCTTCCCGCGCCTTGCGCGCAGAGGTTCTCCGCGGTTGCATATGGGTGGACTCCTACCATTCTAAAAACATATCTGCTCACTCGAAGGATATCTATACCCGCTCCACGCGCAACTCGAATTCACTTTTCAACAGCGAGTTGTACAATTTTTCCAATTCATCGGTGGATTTAATCCTCCTGCCATCCGCCTCCATAGGAGCTGATGGAGTATCCCCAGTTGTAACCTTGAATCGCTCCAACTCTGTTTCAGACTCCTCTGCGCAGAGGTACAGAGACCTTGCAGGAGTCTCTCTTGTGCCTGACCAAGTCGCAGTACCTTCCAATGATGATAACATCATTGCAGTACTTGAAGCATCCATCGCGTCCACTCGAGCACAGCTTGAAGCATTCCGAGCACGTCTGGAAATTGTCGAAGCACAAGTCGCCGCCCAGGAAGCTGTCAACCACGCTTACCTTCGTCCTGAAGAAGCTCAACAGCCACGCAATGCACATCAGCCCATAGACCATTCTTGTATCCATGACCCGTTCCCCGCTCCGGACGACATCGTCTTCTCTGGTCATCATCTTGGTTTGAGATCATTTGCGCGCTCGATCATTACTCGCACGATGGGATGGTTGTATCCCTACTCTCACCCTGGTGCACACCCTGAGTTTGGTGTTTTTTTTTACAGTTTATCAGATTGCAAGTGGCCAGACAAGGAGTTGAAGGAGGTGAGTTCGTCCAACTGCATCCTGTCCTCGTAATGACATGCTGTCAAGGCCGGGTCAACCGAAAAGCCAACTTGATTTCTGATCCCTAACTCCCAAACCCGAGGTGTTCAGGGATCTCGTGGTTCGGCTATGATGCATCCTCTAGTAGATACTTACGCAAAGGCTGGAGCATTGTAACCCGTCTGCATCCTCACGCAGTCATATGGCTAGGCGACGCGCTTGCCTCTGGACGCTACGTCACGAGTGAAGATGTACAAGGCTGCGATATACTGTGTGATTGGTGTGGAAAGTGCTGTCGGGGACTTGCTGCATCACCAACGAAACAGATGAAGATAGCTGGAACAGAATAGGTAACCGCATAAGATCACGCTCCATGTGCAACGTCCAACAACTCAGCTCCAACTTGGCTTTGCTACTTCGCCTTGATCGATTCTGCCGTGAAGAAGCACCACTCCAACTTTAAGCGACGTAACAGCATAGACTACATTGGAAAAACCAATGATGCTCTCCTGAACATTATTCCTACCATTTTAAAATTTCAATCAATGCACTGAAAGTTCTAGCCAAACTTAAAGCAATGACTCACCAATTATTGAAAATACCAATATATCGCCCATGAGTGACACAATAATATGGCAACGACAGTGTGGTATCAGCTGGTACATTGTACAGCACACCATGGTAAAGATATAGGAAGCAGTCGTCAGCCATAGATCTGACAATCTCTTTGTACATCGAATCATCCTGACACACCCACACAGTATGTTGCCCTTGCGCCGACTCGGAGTATGGCATGGTATCGTAACACAAGAATTCCGGTAGTCGAAATACAGCGCCTTCAGCTGCATCAAGGCTAGACTTGGCTCCTAATTTTCTCAAAGTCAACGTCACATTGTCAAAATGAAATTCAGACGCACCTTTTTAATCATATGATACCACTGTTGATTTGAATTGCGGACCCTGTTGGTTTGGAGCCTGATTAGTATCCGGTGTTGCATGAACTCGAGGTATGCTTGAGAGTGGAGCCGATAAATAAGGAATATTGCCTGGACATTCAAGGTCTTCAAGCTGTGGTGGCAGTGAGTCCTGATACATAGAAAGAACGAGGGGAAAAGGATGATGATTTCATGGCCAAGGAAGCACCTTATAAGTATGGCCGATGTATTGCACTACTTCCTCTAATCTTGAAGTAATGCATTTATCACGTTAATGCATTTAGATTGTGAAGGCGGCCATGCTGATGCATTATGAATGATGGAGTAGTAATGCATTAGTATCATTGGAGATGACTCAGCGACAGTGTCTTGTATCCTTGTTGCCTGCTACCGCCAGATTTGATGACGAGTTCATCATATCAGTATCAACTATTTTGCTCTGAGGCGTGGGTTAAGTTAAGCACGCTGTCACTTCTCAGATCTCAAGTTAGGCCAATGTGTCAATCCGCGTCGTTCAAGAAAGTTAATGGACGTGTTGCCGCAGCAAAACAGAAAAAGCTAAATATCTATGTCCCCCAGCTTCCAAAGTCATCAAGCATCCATGAAACATACAGTTTTATTTCTCAAAAACAAGGTTTCATGGCATATGGATCCCATGTCACTGTGAAGCCATCTTCAATCCAAATCGTCGAAGGAACGGACTCCGAGTCCTTAATCGCTAACTCTGACATAGACTATCACTTGTCAGATTTTACTGGCGCAGACGTGGAGGCTGAAGTTTTGGAGACTGAAAATGGTCATAAATGCAAACGCACAGCTGGGGTAAGTCGCTAGTTTGTTCTATGCTCCAACTACTGAACGATGTACATAGGATCATCCTCTCTTATTGTGGAAAGCTGAACGCGACTCATTTCTACTCAAGCTTCTGTGAAATGATGGACGCGGTGACTACATGGACTGTTGTGTCTGTGAAGAATGTCATTTTGGCCTTCTGGAATACCGGTGCTTAGATTGTTTCAGTGGGGAGTTGTTCTGCTCTCAATGTATTGTAGCTTTGCACACTAGGCATCTGGTTCATCGGATTCAGGCAAGTTTCTGTACCTATTACCCTGACCATACTTACATTCACACAGAAATGGACAGGCTCTTCGTTTGCTGCTCAGTCACTCAAACGACTCGGATTACGGGTACAACTTGGACACCCAATCGGAGAGGAGTGTCTGTTACCCCGAGAGTCGTTTAATGATGATTTTACAGTCATCCACACCAATGGCATTCACGAAATCACCCTTGATTACTGCAGTTGCCATTCTGCGCAGACACATGCAACGCAACTCCTTCGTGCGGCTTATTTTCCAGCAACTACATCAGAACCTCGGACAGCCGCTACTTTCAAATCCTTGAACAGTACCATTTGTTGTCATTCGAGTCCAAAGCATCTGGGTATGAGTTTTATCGCGCAATCGCGCGGCTCACTGATAATACTGGTCTTCATGCACGCAAGGTATGTTATATACTTCTAATCATCTTCTAGCCACTTAATTCATCCATAGGATTGGTACGAAGCCTTCTTGCGGATGGTTCGAGAATGGCGGCACCTCAAGGTGCTTAAACGTGCTGGTCGTGGACACGATCCAACAGGTGTAGAAGGAACGAGGGAAGGAGAATGTGCCGTTCTGTGTCCTGCTTGCCCCCAGCCCGGAAAAAACCTACCAGATGATTGGCAGGATGTGCCAGATGACAGGCGGTAAGCTTATTCCAATGTCCGAGATCTCGACCAACTACTAATGATTTCACAGATGGTTATATGCGCTGTTTGTTGCTATAGACGCGAATTTTCGCCTGAAGCGGCGCGCTATCTCAAAGGACAGCACGGACCCAGGGCTGAGCCATGGATGGGCATATTTTGTTGAGGAAGCAGCCTACAAGTCTCACTTGCAGCAGTATAGCGGCAAGCCGCAGGAGGTGCTTGTTTCCTGTGTCCCTTCTATATTGTGTCTGACTTCCTGTGTACAGAAGAGCACGTGTTCGTCTCATAATGCTGTTAATATGGCCGACACGAAGGCATCACAAGGCTTAGCTGCAACAGGTGTTGGAACAATCGATTGCGCATGACACAACATGAAATTACCCAATGGCATTGGAGATTTACAGAAAGGCAAGAGGTAAGTCACTTGCGATAATCAGCAAGTCGGGATGCTAATTATCGCACTCGTTTTAAGGTACACAAATATGGACTATTTGTTTTTCTCAACACTCGGTCAACGGTATGTCGATGTCCTCAACGTTTCATATGATATTGCTTGCCAATGGCACAAGCATCTCTGGCAACGCATGTCAACAATGCCAGCTCACCTTCAACTCGATCATGCAAGTAAATCGGTCCGGTTCTTTGTTCCGAAATTCCATTTACCCGCCCACGTATTGAAGTGTCAGTCGATGTTTTCTTTCAATTTTTCCAAAAATGTTGGGCGTACAGATGGAGAGGCTCCGGAACGAGGGTGGTCAAACATCAATCCCGTAGCATCGAGTACAAAGGAAATGGGACCAGGATCTCGAAGGGACACGTTGGATGATCATTTCGGTGACTGGAATTGGAAGAAATCAGTTGGCCTTGGTACGTGGTCGCTCTAGCATTATGACATCTGTATTTCTCACTTTGTACTACTGTGTTAGGCGCTACTCTTCTTCGCAAGATGGACGAGGCTAATGAGGAACATCAAGCTCACGCAAATGCTTTCGAAGAACTGAACAGAGCTTTGAATCTGGAGATCACCACAGGCTGGAGAGCAGATGTCGAGCATTGGGAAGAAAACCCCAATGACTTATCTGTGCGCAATCCTTTCGAAACAAAGGTTTCCGGTAAGTCGATTGTCTAAATGTATCGCATGATATCTAATATCTCAATAGCAATCACACAAGCTGCAGTTCGACTCAAACTAGTCGAGATGGAAGCGCGTCAACTTCAGGAAGGAAATGATGTGTCGCTACATCCAGACATATCACCCAGTGTGTTTATTGCAACTGGAATTGACCTCGAGAGTGAACAGTGAGTACCGCTACCATAATTCCTGCTGATATCACTAAATGGCCTTAGACGTCGCTTCAAATCAGATCTTTCTTCCCGAGGAGCACAGGCAACAGATAGACAGAAGACCATCCTCGTTCGGCAGCAGAATGCTCTCCAGTGCAAGGTGGAAGCATGGAAGCGAGTGCAATTGCTCTACACTCCAGCAGCACAGTTGTTATCATCCCGAACGGAGACTGGCGGCAATCCAGATAACCCAGAGGACATCAAGCTCTTCTTACCATCATCGTTGACAGCTGACACTGCATCCTGCAGTCATCACCTTCTCACAATCGAGTGGGAGCTACGAATTGCACAGGCAGGAGACACTCTGGACGAGATCAGACAAAGTCTTCGACTGCGTGACTACATGTACACGTTCAAACGCAACTGGATTTGTGGACAAAGCGCAAACACTCGTGCGCAAAATGCACTTGGCCGAGTAGAGGCAAGGGCTGCGGCTGCAGCTGAGAAGTATTGTGCGGCCCATGCTGCACTATCTTCCCTGGCACCTGCTCTAAACAAGGTAGGCTGGAATTTTAAATTTCGTTCGCTGAACAACAAAGACGATGTGCGTGGGATGACAGTGCCTAGAAAAGGAGAAAGTGAGGGAAGAAGGCAGCTCTTGTGGATTTGGGTGGTGGAAGGAGTTGGAGATGACGAAGATGAAGTAGTCCAGGATGGTATGTTTTTCATTCATATGCTGCAACATACCGCTCACCAGATTAACTGTGATAGGTCTTCGGGTCGAGTGGTGCAAAGCTCGTGCCAGGATGATGCGCTGGAAGGAAGAGATTGAGTTACTGGAAGAAGAAATGCGTCGAGTTCTCCGATTTCTTCAATGGCATGCGCTCTGGTGGGACAACGTAGCTCATTTGCGTGCTCTCGCGGGGGCTGAAAAGGAAGGGGTAGTTGCCTATGCCACTCGCCAGGCTCATATACGTCGTGACCTCAGCGCCAAGTTCGAGATTTCTTGGGCCCGATATCTTACTGCTCCTCCTTGACTCTGTACTACTGTCATATAATCTGAATTGTAGCCTGAGTGCCACTTGTCACATGATATATGTTATAGTATTATGACATCACTCAAGGCACTCGAGGAGAATGTGCTTATACTAGCAAATGTCCAAAACATAGTTACATGATGATGTGATGCATTTATCAGTGAGCCAAGTATCTTGTAGTTACACTGGATTAATGCATTTACTGGCACCTGGTAGTTACACGAGCCCCTTCAGTGACAAATTCCGTATTATACGGGCCACCCGACCTACATAATATCCCGTACAAGACGGGCCAGCGGACCATGGGCCCATGTTGTGTATATCCTCGATGATGACGGATGGGCCGGGAGGAATATTATTTCCGATGGAGACGGGTGGGCCCATGTATGCCAATGATATATATATCCTTGATGTTGACGGATGGGCCGGGGGAATATGATCATTCATGGAGATGGGTGGGCCCATCTGGGTAATATGTGGAGTAGGATATTATAGACAGCCGGGCTGAAGAGTGATGTAAGGCAAATATTATTATATAGATGGGTGGGCCGACAGGGGGTGTATTACATAGATGGGTGGGCCGATGTGGGGTGTATTACATATACGGGTGGGCCGACATTGGGAGTATTACATAGACGGGTGGGCCGACGTGGTGGAATATTACTTATACGGGTGGGCCGAGGGTGTGGTAAAATATTTATTACATAGACGGGTGGGCCAAGGTGGGGGAGTATTACATATACGGGTGGGCCGACGTAGGATGTATTACATAGATGGGTGGGCCGATGTGGGTTGTATTACATAGACGGGTGGGCCGACATGGGGGATATTACATAGTGATAGACGGGTACATATATGGGTGAGCCTAGATACATTTCATCAAGACATACAGCTGATGTAGTCACCAGTGAATCAAACACGTAGGATACATGCACACTATGAGTGCATATACCTACAATCGACCACCGAACTCTACACCTGTAAGCACGAAAACATGAATGGACCATGCGTGCCATTCACAGATAATCGAGTACCGAAGCCGAAAACCCCACACCTGACCCCTGGTGTAACATCTTTTAAACACTTAGGGGGTATAGACAAAAATTGATTTACACATCTTTGAAAGATATCTTTTTCTTTCCAGATATATGAAAAGTTGATTGAAATATTTTTGAAAATTGTCTTGTGCATCTCAAATATCGAGTCCCGAGTCCCGAGTCCCGAGTCCCGAGTTCCGAGTTCCGGGACTCGGGGTTCGGGACTCGGGGTTTGGGACTCGGCACATTGAAAATTAGGGGGTATCAAAAAAATTTGATTTCCATATTTCGGAAAGATATCTTGAGACTGCACAAAGATATCTTTTCAGAAATGTGGAAATCAAATTTTTTTGATACCCCCTAATTTTCAATGTGCCGAGTCCCGAACCCCGAGTCCCGAACCCCGAGTCCCGGAACTCGGAACTCGGGACTCGGGACTCGGGACTCGATATTTGAGATGCACAAGACAATTTTCAAAAATATTTCAATCAACTTTTCATATATCTGGAAAGAAAAAGATATCTTTCAAAGATGTGTAAATCAATTTTTGTCTATACCCCCTAAGTCCCGAGTCCCGAGTCCCGAACCCCGAACCCCGAGTCCCGGAACTCGGGACTCGGGACTCGGGACTCGATATTTGAGATGCACAAGACAATTTTCAAAAATATTTCAATCAACTTTTCATATATCTGGAAAGAAAAAGATATCTTTCAAAGATGTGTAAATCAATTTTTGTCTATACCCCCTAAGTCCCAAGTCCCGAGTCCCGAACCCCGAACCCCGAACCCCGAACCCCGAACCCCGAACCCCGAACCCCGAACCCCGAACCCCGAACCCCGAACCCCGAGTCCCGGAACTCGGGACTCGGGACTCGGGACTCGATATTTGAAAAGACAATTTTCAAAAATGGTTCAATCAACTTTTCATATATCTGTAAAGAAAAAGATATCTTTCAGAAATGTGTAAATCAATTTTTGTCTATACCCCCTAATTTTTCAGTGCTGAGTCCCGACCCCCGAACCCCGAACCCCGAGTCCCGGCAGTCCACAATGTCGGGGTTCGGGGGTCAATAAAATATTTACTCAAATATCAAGTAATCTACAATTTCGAGTTCTGGGTATCAGGAATTGGTGATTCAACAAGACAATTGTGGCATAGCCAACATGCATTGAAAAAGTTCTAAGTACATCTATCACTGAGCAATTATGTCACCATTTTAACCTCCTCACCAGAAGGTTCATCCTTCACCTCAACATCCATCTCCTCATCAACAGAATTATATTCTGCCAAAAGGGTGACCGGATCATCCGGAACCACATGTTCGCCGGACAACTGTGGACCCTCAGGCAGAACTTCGCTAGGCTCAAACACGAGTCCTACCATGGCGGATTGATCCTCAACTTTCATGTTGGTGGGTTCCATGACTCCCATGTCCAGATTAATGAGGTTAGGAAGTGCGGAGGGAAGGGGTGACATGGACGGGATGTCAAGAGATTGATCAAGCAAAAGGGTTGCATTACCAGGCGAGTCCGGAAGTGGAAATGAAGGGTGCCGGTCGACCACTTTGCGCCGGAGGCTCTCATGGAGGCGTTGCAGGGTATCAATCTTACCATCCTGCTCCCTGACACGAGCCTCAAGTACGGCGATGCGAGCTGCAGCATCCCGAATAGCGATTGTCATGGAATGAAGATCCGGAATGGGAACATTGAGTGCTGCACGAGGCACTGCATAGCTCGCAGACGGAACAGCTAAGCAAAAAATAAGGTCAGCTGGTCATTAACAATTCGGGTGACTTACGAGCTGGTGCAGGGGCAGGGGCAGGGGCAGGGGCAGGGGAAGGGGAAGGTGCAGGTGCAGGTGCAGGTGTCTTCTTGACAGTGATGGTCTTGCTGCGACCACAGTGACTGCACCTTGGGTGTAGTCGCAGCAGGGATTGCTGGAGTGCGGGACGTTCCACGAGATTGACTACGAGTTCGTGCCCTTGACTGCGAGGCAGCCGGAGCCTTGGAGGGAGCTGTGGCAGGTGTCTTGGAGCGCGTCCGGGGGGTGGCAGACTTCCCTCGAACGCGTTTAGGCGGGGATCCAACAGATGCAGGGACACATTTGATCTTCTTGGTGGAGCAACGGACGCAAGATAAACAGGGCTGGCCGGTCCTCTTGTCCAGACGAGTCGCGCAGGGCCAGTCTTCCTTGACGCAAAAATGGCAGGGGTTGTTCTGTGGGATCCGTTAGTTGATGGACAATTTGCAAATGGATAGAGTACTCACTGGGCCGGGAATGGTAATATCGAATGTGGGAATGGCCGGAGGTCCACCATCCGAGACGCTGGACGCATCATCAGGCTGGACGACTTCCGGACGACTGTTGGAGGTTGCCTGATAAATTATAAGTATATATGCGAGTTCCGGACAAATGATATTGACTTACCATAACCTCCGGACCACTGCCGGCAGTGAGCTGTCCACATATGAGCATATATCCGAGTTCCGGACGAATCAATCAGACTTACTGAGGCAGGCCCAAATGATTGTTTCTTGGGGGAACCGGGTGAACGAGGCAACTGGGGCTGCCTTACAAGAATTGTGGAGAGAGGGGGAAGGACGACCTCCGGCACTCCTCTCGAAATCGGCTGAAATAGATTAAGATCATGAAAAAATGAACCAGACGACATACCTGAACAATTGTGTCTTCATCATCTTCCGACTCCACAATCAGCTTCGACTTGACAGGTCGAGTTGACTTAACGCACTTGCGACCCTTCATCACCGACTTCGGCGGTTGGGAAGAGTGTCCCAAAATCATGGGAGACTTTCGCTTTCTGCTCCCTTCGACTTCCGGCTCAACGTCAACCACAACCTCCTTACCTTTCCCTTTGTCCCAGAACTCGGACGTTGTCTGGCTGGACGACCCGGCAACGATGGGTGGGGAGGGAAGGACAGGTGCGGACGGAGGAATAGGTGGAGAGGGAAGGACAGGTGCTGACGGAAGAATAGGTGGAGAGGGAAGGTCGACAGTCAGTGGGCCAGTAGAAGGATTAGGGACGACATGCAGATCACAGGAATTGTCACCCAACGCCTCCCAGGCGCGAACCTTGTTGCGCCACGCGTGTTTCG